>OX393582.1:27917773-28343476 GCA_947652605.1 Elmis aenea
ACTCACAACATCAACAAACACCTCAACTGGATGCCAGCCGGGTCGTTATAAACCTATCGAGTGCCATAATAGACGACACCAGCAAGGCCGTACTACAAAAAGGATTTAACTTTGCTGTCGCTCCAAAATACATACCGAACGAAGAAATAGTGAGTCAACTAGAGAGCACACTTCGTAACCTTACCACGGACGACGCTGAAGATATAAGAGCAGCAACAGCACTCATCCTCAAGAAAGCCAAACCACCGAAACCAAACATGAGCAAAGAGGAAGAACGGGCCGTCAGGAAACTACGCGATAATCCGGACATCATAATTCTACCTGCCGACAAAGGCAATGCCTCCGTAATTATGGACAGCGCGGAATACAACAGCAAAGTTCTCGACATGCTGCAGGAATCGACGTACCGAGTACTGAAGAAGGACCCTACCAAGAACATAGAACGACATATTAGGACAGCAGTGAAAACCTCATCAATTCCAACAGAAGACCACAAGAGCCTAATACCGACAGAATCCAGAACCCCAAAACTGTATTGTCTACAGAAAATACACAAACAAGACGTACCGCTAAGACCAATAGTGAGCGCCATTGGATCAGCTACCCATCCTTTAGCAAGATACCTCGCTAGAACACTGAAGAATTTCATTGGACAATCGGATCACCATATCCGTAACTCAGCACACTTCATCCAGAAACTAGAACAGCTAAATATAAACGACAACGACATCATGATTAGCTTCGATGTGACGTCATTATTTACCAATATACCAGTTGAGGAAGCAGTGGAATTGGCAAGGGAACGACTGGTTGCTAACGACCTCGATGGTAACCTAGCCGACTTAATAAAGCTGTGCGCACAATCTACCTACTTCATCTTTAATGGAGGCATCTATGAACAAACAACGGGAGCAGCCATGGGTTCACCATTATCACCGGCACTCGCCAACTTGTACATGGAAGCCTTCGAAGAACAAGCCCTACTCTCCAGCAAATTGAAACCGAAACACTGGTTCCGATACGTAGACGACACCTTCGTCATCTGGGAACATGGAAAAGAACCACTTCAAGATTTTCTAACACACCTGAACAACCTACACAAGAACATAAAATTTACGATGGAGGAAGAGAAGAATGGCGCGTTACCCTTTCTGGACATACTGGTCAAAAGAGAAGCAAACGGAACACTTAGCCACAGCGTTTACCGTAAACCGACCCATACCAACCGATATCTAAATGCTGCATCACATCACCACCCGGCCCAAAAACAATCGGTGATCAACACATTAATACATAGGGCTAAAGAGATATGCACACCAGAAAACATCAAAGAAGAACTGAACATGGTCACGAGAGCCCTGCAAGAAAACGGTTACCAGCGTAAACAAATACTTCGTACCATTAAAAAACATGCCACGCCAAAAGAAGTAAAAGAAAAGAAAGAATACATCGCTACGACTTACTTGCCCTACATCAGCGGAGTGACTAACAAAATATCAAAGCTTCTACAAAAACATAAAATCAAATCCGTTTTCAACGCTCCTTTGAAGCTCTCGAATAAATTAAGAAGAACACACGACACAGGACTACACCACGCGGGAATATACAGCATACCTTGCTCCTGTGGAAAAGTATACATAGGACAAACTGGCAGGAGTATACAAACGCGTCTCAAAGAACACGAAGGACAAACAACAAGAAAACAAGTCGATAAATCAGCGGTAGCAGAACACGCCCAGGGTACAGGACACAACATCCTCTTCAGAGAAACAAAACTACTGGCCCGCACAAACCATTTCTGGCCAAGATTATATCGAGAATCATTGGAAATCATCAAGAACCCAAACAACTACAACAGAGACACAGGCATACAACTCCCAAACATCTGGAAACCAGTCATCACAAAATCACTGAGGCAGAACAAATCCATCAAGCGGAACGCCACGCCTCCACAAGCTGGATATATAAACCCAGCAACATCCCTCACAAATTAGTCGTTTTGAAAAAGACCAAGACACAATGGTCGAAACGTCAACTACTTCTAAATATAGAAGACGCGGTTCCAAACCTGGAAACCAAGATTGTATTATGGATAACGGCCGCGAAAGCCTCAAGAATAAAATAGTTAACTGCAAGTTTAAATCATTGTCAACATTTTCACTGATAATTTAAACATATTTGAAAAAATATACCATATAAGTAGGATGTACCTGCAGTATTGTATGAATATAGTTTCTAATAAATTACAGTATTTTCTGTAGCGGTTTTCTTTTATAAACATTTCCTAATAATTTTATCTGGATTCTGCTTTTGTAATTCAAATAATAAACAATTAACATAACCTACAATCATAGATAAGAGCCTACAATTTTCTTGACAGATTAACGAAATGAACTAAATCTACTGCTACCCGTCGGCATTTAATCATCTCACTCTAAGTAGCTAGCTATTTTATTTGAAATTTTAAAACTAAAACTGAACGTTACGATTTGAACCGAATATATAAGGTGCGTTCGGGACGCACGCTCCCAGATTGGAGTGGATTGGACAGGATTGGAGTGAGATTGTAATCACGTGGTCTCAGAGCCTCCAAGAGTAAATCTTGTGCGTTCGGGACGTATAAGTGCAGAAAATCAGCGGATATTTCAAATATAAAGGTAACCTCACTATTTTGTTGTAGACCGGTCTAGTTGGTCCATGGTCTACTACACAGGTTGGGAAACTCCCATATAAAACCGACTGAGGCTGGTAACTAGTTCCGTAAATTATCCCACAGATGGAGATAAGTCTAAGAACCGTTCGCCATAAATTATCGCTAGATGGCGATAAGTCTAAGAACCGGTTCGTGCACAAGATTTTGACAGTCAGCAATATTTATAAGCTTTCGCTTAAAAAATTCAAATTTAATCAATCAGATAATGTATATAAAAATGTTTTAACCGAATTTTTAAGTCAGTTTTGTTCAAAATGTATTCTTAAACTTAATCGCCATCTAACGGATTTTTATGGCGAATGGTTCTTAGACTTATCGCCACCTAGCGGAAATTTATGTCAAAAAGTTCCAGATTTTTTGACAGGCTTCCTAACCTGTGTAGTAGACCGTGAGTTGGTCTAATCAGACATCATTGTAAGTAAAACAAGCAACACATTGTATTTAGGGTTACCAACCGTACTCTTTAAAGAGTACATGTACTCTTTTTGGAGTTGTAAAACAGCGTACTCTTACTTTTCACTTATCAAAGCCGAATGTACTCTTTTTGGAACTTTGAATTAATTTTTTTTTAAAATTAGATTATCTAACACTTTCTTCAACCAACATAATACATTTGACATAAAACACAATTTCCACACAATAGATTGCAAGCAGCGGTAAACGTTACAAAAATAATTGCTCTTACCCACTACCCAGTGTTATCTTTCACAATTGCTCGTTTTATTTGAATTGTACGAAATTACCGCCACTGTAGCAACACCAACACCCCACCACTTGACCAAAACTATTCCAATGCTGGTAGGCTTACGCTTAAGTTCTTCCGTTGTGATTTGTTTAATTATTTTGTGAGATTGTGAGAATAAATTAATAAATTACAATACGGTAAATAAATAAAATTTAATGGAACCCATTCTATACCGTTCTTTGAGTTTTACAGAGCAAATAATAAAAATCATTAAATTTTTATGCGAAATATTAAAAATATTATTTAAATGAAAGCCGATTATAGTTACAACACCGGTTTGCAGAAGTTGTATCCTACCCGTGTTATATGATAATCGCGGTATAACCAAATTGTTGAAAATTCTCATATTTTTATTTAAAAAAACTTACATTTTATTTATCATTTCTTTAATGATTGGTGAATATAAAATTAAAATAAACTGTTCACCATCATAAAATACATTAATATTACTGTGTAAAATAAATTACAACTTGTCTTTCACGCAGATCGCGTCAAAACAAAAAGACACAAAAAAAATTTTTTTTTATTGTTTTCCGTGTATACAAAGCTACATCGTCAATTTACCCAACTCTGATTACTTATTGACCCTACTGTAGAATTTTGCCATTTTGCTAATTTGTTTGTTATTGTTGAGATTTTGGTCAGAAAAAAGTACTTGCAACTTTGATAAAAATATACTTCATTGCGGAACAACATTTATTGCCATTTACGGTTACAATATCATTAAATAATTTACCATTTTGCATCATATTTAATAGAAATTATATACAGCGTCATTCAAAAAGTATGCAACAAATGGAAAAGTTTTTTATTATGGATTTCTCAGAAAATTTAATTTTTGATAAAAGTTGTATTGTATTTCGTATACATATAATTTTTAATACCCCCCCCCCCTTTCCCCAATTCCTTAATCTGTACTGTACTCTTTTCTTACAACCCAAGGTTGGTAACCCTAATTGTATTGCTTCGAATTTGTTAGATTATTTGGTTATAAAATTGATGTAAAATGTCATGATATGAAACCATTTAACTTCCCAAAATTTTGTTTTAATAATAGGGAATTACATCGAAAGTTAATTACTGTCCACAAAAAATTGTTGTTAACTAATTCAACACAATAACACGAAGCCTCTTATTCTTATGCTGTACCTGGCAATTCAAACGTAGACATCCGTAATGCGCATGTCTTCTTTCGCGAGCTCAGCTTGCCCCAGCTTCAGAGGTGGTGCAAATTAGAGTAGATTTATTTACTCCACTTATGCAGTCCCGAACGCCCTTCGGAGCGATCTTTTTTACTCCAAAGTCGCGTCCCGAACGCTGTGGAGCAAAAAAGAGCAAATAAAGCAAAAAGAGCGTACGTCCCGAACGCACCTATAGTCGGAGATAACCGAAGCGATATATCCGTTGCGTGTGCGAGATTCTGGAAAATGAGCATTCTGGAGTTTGGGCCCGTCCCTTGCATTCTTCTAACTCCGACCATACTCCGACTTCATTGTGTTCTCTTTTATTACACACACATTTGTTGTATTGGTCCTTCATATTTATAATAAACTGTAGTATTCCAATTTGGCTCCATTTCTTTACAAACACAAAAATTATTTTGTTTTGTTAAAAATCACGTTTGTACGTTTAACAATAATTCGTCGTTTTTTTACCAACGTTAGCCAAAACTTTGGAGATGGTCGTTGATAATTAAGGTCGTTTACTCGCAGCTAAATGTTTTGTATAAACTACGGCGATTGATATAACCTAAAATTACTAGAAATTATGGGATACATTTCGTTATTTTTGTTTTAAAGGCCGTTTAACATAAATGGAAAAAAAAACATACAGTATACAGTGCTGCGGAAAAGTATGGAAACATACAAATAATAAACAGTTTTTTTGTATGCATATGTATAGGAGTGGTATCCATATCCATACATGTTATTTAAGTTTGTGTTTAATTATACCTACTTTTATTGTTACATTATTTTATTTTGTGTACCTATACGTACATTAATTTTTTGTTGCATATCAAAAATGTTTATGCATTAGTGAAACCTGAAACATAAATTTAATAAAAATGTCGATTTTTATATTTTACATATTAGGCGCCCTATAAACGCTCAGTTTATCAGTTAAAGTAAATTGTGTTTTATAAAATAGGTTATAAAGTTATTGCTAACAGTAAAAGGGTTATATCGAGTTTTTAGCTGTTTTAATATTTACAAATAAAGGAACATGCATTTTTAAAATAGTATTAAACTATAACTATACAAGTGTAATTTTTATAATACCAGTAGTTAAAAAGATATAAATATATATAAAAGTCCAGGCTGACTCTGTGACTCTGTAACGCATGAAAATAGCTACAAAATATCTGTAACGCATGAAAATAGCTACAAAATAAATTTGTCAGTTTTGACGTCTATCAGGGTTGACTTATGTCATTGAGGTTATGTTATTATAAAAAGTAATAGTTTAAATTTAAGATATACAATATACCCGTCCTAGGACGGGCTACGTGCTAGTAGGAAAATAATTGTTGTATGTTAATTTGTGACAGTATTGTTTACTTGAGAAACAACTTGTTCTGTGAAACAACTGTAATACGTAGTTCCAGTGTCTCAATTGCTGGGTCGAACTCGAACCTACACACTGCAACTACTTATCAACAGTTCAAAAACTGACTGCATGCCACATGTTACATACTAGGTTATTACAAGTATAATGCATTAATTGCATCAAGCATCATACAAGTTAATCTGTGTACAACTACCTTTGAAATATTTAAAAAAGTATGTTTTTATTGTAATGGTGTTTTTACAAGTGTTTATATATAAAATTTATTGTTTAAGATGGCCAATTGTTCGAGCGTTCAAGAAATCCCGAGGGTCCCAGAAACTATAAATTTTCCTGAGGAAGAGCAAAAAGTGTTGGAGTTATGGAAAAAGTTAGATGCTTTTCATACATGTTTAAAACAGTCAAAGAATAAACCCCGCTATACATTTTATGATGGTCCACCTTTTGCCACCGGGTTACCACATTATGGTCATATATTGGCAGGCACAATTAAAGATGTAGTTACACGATACGCCCATCAACAAGGATACCATGTAGAGAGAAGGTTTGGGTGGGATTGCCATGGTCTTCCCGTTGAATTTGAAATCGATAAGGCATTGGGTATCAAAGGGCCTGAAGATGTAGCAAAAATGGGAATTGCAAATTACAATAACGAATGTCGAAAGATTGTTACACGGTATGTTGAGGAATGGGAAGTTATTATGGACCGAATTGGACGTTGGATAGATTTTAAAAATGATTACAAGACATTATATCCTTGGTATATGGAATCCATATGGTGGGTTTTTAAACAATTGTTTGTTAAGGGACTTGTTTATCGTGGTAACAAAGTTATGCCATATTCCACAGCTTGCAACACCCCATTATCAAATTTTGAGTCAGGTCAAAACTATAAAGATGTAGTAGATCCGGCTGTTACAGTATCTCTTCCTATAATTGGCGATAAAGATAAAGCAGCGTTATTAATATGGACTACGACACCTTGGACATTGCCAAGTAATTTAGCTGCATGTGTAAACGCAAACTTAATTTACGCACGTATTAAAGACCTGACATCAAATAATATTTATATTTTGCTGGAAAGTAGAGCTGAGTTTACTTTTAAAAAATTTGAAGTGTTGGATCGGTTCCCAGGAATTAAATTGAAAGATTTGCAGTACGAACCTATATTTCCGTATTATCAAGAAATGCGAAGTAAGGGAGCTTTTAGAGTTTTGGTAGATGATTATGTTACTGCCGAATCTGGTACGGGTGTTGTTCATCAAGCTGCATATTTTGGAGAAGACGATTATCGAGTGTGTTTAGCTGCAGGTACTGTTACGATTTTATCATTATATATCTTTAGCTTTGCCACTTCTTTATTTTCAGATGTAGAGTTTTAGTATTTATTACAAAATATTTAGGCTTGATTGCACAAAGCAACATACAAGTTAATCCCTAAAACTAGGCAATATCAGTGCCAATTATGCTACGATTTTACCTAGGTTTAGGGTTAATGTGGTTTAATGCAGAGGTTAATCCCAGGTGTAGCTTTTATGCAATTGGGCCTTAAACAGTTCAATATCCTTCGTAAATAATTAATAGATTTAACTTATATTGAATTGTTTTTGAGGTAATTCATTTTAAAAATTTATTCATTTTAGTTTTAACTTTCAAGTGACACCCAATCTAAAAGTGCAACCACGTCACATGATATTATAATAAACTATTTTTTGTGAGAAACGTTTTTATAAAGCGAGCAAACATTACATCAATTTAAGTAGTCTGTGAAAAATTATAAAGCGACAGAAAGTAGTAGAATGTAATTAGAATTCTTTAATAAACTGTTGGTAATGCAAATAATTTTTATGAAACTGGCAAACATTAGATTATTGAATGTAACTTGTGATAACTAAAATAAATAACATATAAATAGGAATTAAACGTCAATAAACTATTATTGATAAAAATAATGTACACCTAATGATCGTAAGATAAATTAAATAAATGTAATAAACTTTTATTGCTAAACATTGTGTATAAAGTAATCCTAAGATAAATTTAATAACTACTAATTTATATAGTTTAAATAGCTTACTTTATTATTAATTTTTTTAATTTCATGTTTTTGTTTTTTATCAGTACGGTATTTCCATGTCTAACAGTTCATAAAATATTTATAATACTTTTTATTGCTTTCTGTTGTTTCATAATTTAATGTTTTTATTTTCATGAAAAAGTTTTTCACAAAAATTGGTTAAAGTATATATCAAGTAATAAAGAATTTCAGCAGCTTTTTGATGAGGTATTTGGAAATATAGAATCTTAAAGTTAGCCAAAGGGTTTGCAAGGCCTCGTGCGAAAATACACTCGGGTCGAAACAAGTAAACCTTAATTTACTCAATAAAAATGCATGTGTTTTCAAATTTAGTTTATAATTTATCATACAAAAACATTGCCACTGCAGGCGTAGACTACCCGAGGAACTTTGTGCTATGCACACCTTACACTCTCTGAACCCTTTAAATGTATTGTAATAAACACTAATGCTCTCTCTCAGTGGTTTTCAACATTTTGGATACCGCGAAACACTTCTGTGAGCAAAAAAGTTTTAACGGAACACTTGAAAACTAAAAGGGGAAAAAAGAGTTAGCACTTTATTCAATGTATTATCTATCACACAAAATGTATAGTTACATTTTAATATTTGTTAATGTTATTGGCAAGACGGAAAAAAATAAGTTAATAGAAGAAAAAACTATCCTATCCAATGAGAAATGTGTGCTTTATGTTTTTTGCATGTCTCTTCAATGTTAGGTCTTATACAAGACAATGCAACTCTTATTTCTTCTAAATTTGCGATTATTTCCCCTTTTTTTTGTTTTTTTATCAGTCAACATAAAACATCCTATTTGCACAAATATGATGTAGAAAAACATTATAAAATGTAAATAGTTTTTTGTATATTGTTGGGTATTCGTTTTGAAGAGATATTCAAAATTTAACAAGAACTAACCATGACAGATGCAACAGAAATATGAAAAAAGTTATTTTTAATACGCAGATAAATTGTAGTTAATTTATATTGCCAAAAATGTTTGTGAAACATTTTCAAACTGCTCACAGGACATCAGTTGAAAACCACTGCTCTATCTCCTATAATAAACAAGTTATAAGACGGGGAAGTTCTCACTGGAATCTCGTTTCTGTTAAGTTTTAACTTTTGTGCCTAAAAAATGATCATTTTCATTGACAGATTTTAAAACAATTTTTTTCTTGAAGGTATCATTACCCGAGACCAAGAACCAGTTTGTCCAGTAGATGCAAGCGGCCGACTTACTTTACCAGTTACCGATTTTGAAGGACAATATGTTAAAGACGCAGATAAAAATATTATTGCCAAATTAAAGGCAAACAATCGTTTGATACAAAATTCGCAAACGAAACACAAATATCCATTTTGTTGGCGTTCCGACACGCCCTTAATATACAGAGCAGTTCCGTCTTGGTTTATTCGTGTCGAACATATGGTAGAACAGTTACAAAAAAGCAATGCAGCCACTTACTGGGTGCCAAGTTTTGTGAAAGAGAAGCGCTTCGCCAACTGGTTAAGCGACGCTCGCGACTGGGCCGTAAGCCGTAATCGTTACTGGGGTACACCAATCCCGATATGGGTATCGCCCAAAGGTGACGAAATTCATTGTGTTGGCAGTATTGCTGAACTGGAAGAACTAACTGGGAAAAAAGTCACGGACTTGCATCGTGAAAACATCGATCATCTAGAAATACCATCTAAAATACCAGGCAACCCTCCACTGCGACGAGTAACAGAAGTTTTTGATTGCTGGTTCGAATCTGGTTCCATGCCGTATGCCCAACAGCACTTTCCATTTGAAAATGTTAAGGAATTTCAAGAAAACTTTCCAGCGGATTTTATCGCGGAAGGAATAGATCAAACTAGAGGATGGTTTTATACACTTCTCGTCATATCGACTGCCCTCTTCGGTAAAGCGCCATTTAAAAATCTTATCGCAAACGGTCTAGTTCTTGCCAGTGACGGTCAGAAAATGTCTAAACGTAAGAAGAATTACCCAGACCCCATGGAAGTTGTTTCTAAGTACGGTGCCGATGCTCTACGTTTGTATTTAATCAGTTCCCCTGTAGTGCGAGCAGAAAACTTGCGTTTTAAAGAAGAAGGAGTACGTGATATCATTAAGGACGTATTTCTGCAATGGTACAACGCTTTTCGATTTCTTATGCAGAATATAGATGTTTACGTGCACGAGAATAACCAAAGTTTTCGTTACGACAAAGAAGTGCAGGCCCTACGCAGCACAAACATAATGGATAAATGGATCCTATCGTTTACTCAGTCATTGCTGGAATACATCCGCAAAGAAATGGAGCTGTATCACCTTTACAACGTCATTCCACGACTAACAAAATACATCGACCATTTAACCAACTGGTACGTGCGTATGAACCGTAAGCGTTTGAAAGGCGAAAGTGGACAAGAAGACTGCAAAAAAGCGCTAGCCACGTTATTCAACGTGCTATTCAACATCGTGAGGATGATGGCACCGTTTGCACCGTTTTTAACAGAGTACATGTACCAGTATTTGAAAACGCTGACCGATTCGGACTTGGAAAGTGTTCATTTCCTGATGCTACCCCAGCCCGACTTTTCACTGATCGATAAGAACATAGAACGAGCCGTGTCTCGCATGCAAGCGGTTATCGAGTTGGGTCGTGTCCTACGAGACCGTAAGACTATACCCGTTAAGTATCCGCTACCAGAAATTATCGTGGTCCATCAAGACTCCGATTATATAGCAGATGTAAAGTCGTTGGAGGAATATGTCCTTTTAGAAATGAATGTGCGCAACTTGATCGTGACCACGGATAAATCCAAATACGGTGTAACATTACAGGCCGAACCTGATTACCAACTCCTGGGCACTCGCCTAAAACAAGACTTGAAGAACGTCGCTCTTGCGATTAAATCACTAACGGACTCCGAATTGAATGAAATGATGACGAAAGGATCGCGAGAAATCGGAGGCCATATCATAGAAATGGGAGAAATTAAGTTAGTATTCAAAGCCGAAGGTGTGACACTAAATAATTACGAAGTTCATAGCGATAACGATGTTGTTGTTTTACTCAATGTAACCCCCGATGAATCTATGCAAGATGAAGGTACAGCACGTGAAATAATCAATCGTATCCAGAAGTTACGAAAAAAGGCACATTTAGTACCGACGGACGATATTAGCGTCTATTATAAAGCGAGTGGTGATCTCGAAAGAGTAGCAAAATCACACACCGAGTTCATTGAAAGTTCTATTAAAGCACAATTCTTACCTTTGGTAAATACCAAAGAAATCAAGCAGATTATTATTGAAGAAAAACAACAGCTGAAGGATTGGTCGTTACAGCTCGTCCTAACGAACAATAAAAAAATTGATCTACCACTTGTTAAATGGGTTAATGTAGAACTGCAGGGATTTCAACCACGTTTTGGCAATAAAAGTAATAAAGCGTTAGTACTGTTGGAGGCTGCCAAAAAAATTATTACATTTAATAAATTTAAAGAAAGTGTTGCATTAATTTTCGGAATATATTCCGATTTTACATTGTGGTCCTCAAAAGGCGTTGTAACCAAAGACGAAGAGCTTTTAGCACTATCCGAGGAAACCGTTGTTGTTACTCCACCTAATAAAACATTGTCTTCTGCTGTAGTAAAGAGCGCACCGTTTTGCAAGTTCACAAATTTTGTAGATAATGGTATTTCGGGCACTATCATTCTAGAAAACCCCATTGGCACTGATACTGTTCATGAAAATGATCATAAGATGGTTATCCAAGAATGGGCAAGAAGAAAATAAAATATGGCATAGCAAGAATTATTTTATTTAAAGAACTTTGTATTAACTTATCACATTTTGTATTTATTAATACTTATATAAATTATGGTGTTAAATAAAGTTGTTACAAATGAATGCTTATAGTTTTGCTGAAAAAAATCATTTATTGATTGCAAAGAATTCACATATTTTAGCTAAATTGCATTTTGGGTTTATCTGACATTAAAATACTGTTTTTCTACCACTGTATTGAAAATAGGCCTTTCCACATGCAAAATAGTATTGAGAAACGGACATTTGTAAAACATTGTGATGAGTACTTTAAAAAAATTATGAATTTTTTGCAATATTTATTAAATGGACAACTATTGATAATCACTACTTATTTTTTATGTTAAAAGTAAATGTATGAGATATACCTTTGTTCGTGTTTATTTTATTTAAATAATGATTTACCGAATATAACAAAATTAATGAAAAACTGCAGGCAGTCACGAAGTGTCTTAATGACGCCTAATAGGTTTTAAAGTTTTTTAAAATAAAATGTCATGGAGATGGTAAAAATAGCGCAAGAAATTCGTGTAATACTTATAAAGGTTTATATGGGTTTATAACCCTAGACCTGCAATTTTCGAACTCGTTTTTCAAAACGTCACTTTTCGGCCGCACTAGTTTTACAAGTTCTGTGGCTGTATCTACAGTAAAAGGATAACTGGCTGTATCCAGCTGTATCTGTTGAAATGGCGATAAAAAGACTTGTGTAATTTTAAAAACATTAATTTTTAATCTATTGAAAAAAATTATGATGTGTAATAATTTATAAAAAATATTGTAATTATTGTTATGAGGTTTGAACTTAAAAATAGGTCTTTTAAGTTTTAGAGAAATTCATGAGTAGTAAAAATCATTTGAAGATGACAGATGAGTGAGGTTAGGTGTATGATGCTATCTAACGAACAAAGATGTTTATCATTCGTAACAATGTTTTAAGATAACAAAACGATCAAAAATGGTTTTGGTGTTATTGTTACCATATTTTTTGACTTAATTATAAATGTATCTTAATTTACATTATGTATTCAAGTTCATACGATTCAAAAACTTCTGATTCAGCTGATGAATCAAACAATATCGAGCCTAATTTATTAAGTTTCAATGGTTCTCGATTTGTTTTTCCACCAGCTCCAGCAGTTCCATTAGAATTACGATTATGTAAAAGTGCAACAAATTCCTCATGCAGTCCTAGTTGTCCTTCTGATAGTTCAGTGAGCGATGGTGCTCTAGTAAGAACAAAAAGGCAAAGTAAACGTAAGAATTTTAAAACATTACCTCCAATTGGTATATTTTGGGACATAGAAAACTGTCAAGTCCCGAAAAATAAAAGTGCATCTTCAGTGGTTCAACGCATTAGAGATAAACTTTATGCTGAATACACTGAAGCTGAATTTTTGGTTGTTTGCGATGTCAAAAAGGAAAGCGCACAAATTGTACAAGAATTAAATGACTCTCAGGTAAAATAAATGTTTAAAACTTATGAAAATATTTCATTTTTTAAATATGTAGGTTAATTTAATCCACGTATCGTCAACCAGTAAAAACGCAGCTGATGACAAGCTTCGACAATCATTAAGAAGATTCGCTGAACTTCATAGAGCACCGGCAGCCGTAGCATTGATCTCTGGTGATGTAAATTTTGCAGCTGACCTTTCTGATCTCAGATACCGTAAAAAGTTATATATTATACTAATACATAACACAAATGTTGCTGATGCACTTAGACTATGCGCAAACGAGACTCATAGTTATTCCAGTATTACAGAAAATTTGCCTGTGTTAAAAAATAAGGTAAAATTACATATCATGTTGGTATTGGTAGTTGCATAGATTTGCATGCGTCAGTTAGTTTAAAATGCACTGTATATAATATAATCGTAATAAGTAAATAAATGCATGCTTAAACTTGCCACAAATTGTATTTATTGTTTAATTGTAAGTGTAGGTTGCTTTGGGATAAAATTCTACGCTCGCTGATTATGAATAGTGAAATTTTGAATATTAATTATACCATTTACAGTAATAAGTTAGCATTTGCAGTAACTGTTTTGCTTGCTTTGCTGATACTTTTAAATTTTCTCTTGTATTTTGTAATTATTTTTGTACAGACTGCTGTTGCTCAACAAACAGATTTAACAATATCAAATCTGCCTATAAATTATGAAAACGGAAAGCTAAAGTATAGATTAAAGATTCTCTCGGATAATTGTGGTGGAAGAGTAATTACCATCAACCGAGATAACGGTACAGCAATAATAAGATTTGGTTCACTGGATTTTGCAAAAAGGTAAGCCAGATCCAATAAAATTTTAAAATCTCCTTTCAGTCATTGAGAGCAATGTAATAATAATTGTTTAAATATTCAAATTGATTTAATAGACTTAATTTGATGGGATTACATAGGTATCTTGCTTAATATTCAAGATAGAGAAACAGTAAAACTTTTATAAGACAAACTCCGTCCGTTTTGTTTACCTTTTGTTTTTTTCACAGCCTTTTGTTTCTATAATGATTATCTTAATAATTTTATAAAAACCTTTGTAGGATTCGTTTTATTCATAATAAATATGTCGACCATTATATATTTGAAATGAGAAAAAATAAGGAATTCAAATAGGCCATAGCCAACTATAGTTTCCATTTAGAAAAGGATAAGTTTGTGTCATAACTTTTTAACTGCGTTTTTTTGAGCACCATCGAGTTCTATGTAAATAATCTGAAAATAATCTTCATACGCTTTTTTTCATGTTAGTTACAATAATGACACAAAAAAAAACAGTTTTTCTTTAATAACTCAAAAACCAGAAATGCTACATTTTTGGAAACAGATCAAAGTTTGTCTCAAAAAACTGCATATTTTTGGTAATTTAACTGCTTCTCTATCTTTACCATGTACCATCAAATTTTGGCCATCTTGTACAATAGTTAGGGAAAATCTGATTTAAGTTACTTTTTAAAGAAGAATTCATCTGTGTTATATGATTTGTAGCAGTTTTCGTTTTCCACCATAGGTGAAAATGAAAAAATTCTAGAATTCTGAAAATGTATCATACTCGTAATTATCTTTTTCTACGACCACTAATGTAAATGACTATTACCGCACAGCCTGCATGCATAGTAAGTGAGTCCTTACGCATGGTAAGCAAAAAGCACAGTTTTTTAAAGAAATGATTAAAGTAGACTCACGTCAAACATGCCTAGTAAGCGAGTTATAACGCACGGTAAGCAAAATGCGCACTTGTCCAGAAATGTCAAAATTGACAACATAATTACATGTGTATATTAGCCAAAAAGCCATTAAAATCGTAGGTATTATAATGATCGTAGAAAAAGTAAGCTACATAACACGAGTTGTAAAGCAATTACGCACTCGTCACTAAGCGGCTCCGGGCACAACTTTTCCACTCGTGCGTAATATGCTTCTTACAACTCTTGTTATGTAATATACTATTATTTTCAAAAAATTAAATGATATGTAATGTAAGTTTTTGATACTTGTTTTTAAGTAGAATTTGATTAATAATTCCAATTTTCTTTGACAATCTTAATATTTGGGATATAAAGCAAAGTCATATTTTTATGTAAAACCCATAGTAGGCCATGATTGTATTGAAAAGTACATTTTCTCAGCTTTCTGAAAATATGTACTTGTATATGTTTATTACAATAAATAATGAAGATATGGTTACTTTGGTCAAAATTTTATGACCGTAATATGACTTGAAATTTAAAAAATGTTAGTTATTGACAAGTCAACAGTTATTTTCTTTTTATGCCAAGTGGTAGCTCGATTATTTATATTGGTAGTTAAAACATTAAATAAAAAGGCTACTATCTGTCATATGTTTATGTAACTTTTTTGTCATCTTACTTTTTTATGTTTTTGCCATTCCAATGTCCCGTTTTTGTCTGAAGGAAATATGGCCAGCCTACTTAAAACCATTAATAAAACAATTTGTATTACTTCAAAATCTATTGTGTATTTTTTATTTATGTAATTGTTTTTGAAACCATAGCAACTATGACTATCAAATTTTCATAAAAGTTACCATAACCTCGTCAATTTTGCAAAAGAAATAAAAGTTTATATTTTCAGATGGGTGCCATATTAAAAATAACAAAATAAGAATCATTAATTAAGGTTTACCTAATATAACTACTAAAAATGTATTTATAATTTGTTCAATTTTTGAAAATAATGAAGATATTGTCAATTTTATACATTGTAAAATTTCTATTTGCATAATAATAAATACGTACAACAAATCTGATAATACAGATAATCTTGTAAAAATGACTAGGGATCAAAACAGATTTTCACTAATTATTATGATTACTGAAATGGATATGGATACTTTAAATTTGAATCACCCCGTACTCGAGGTTTGGGACTGCAGAAAAACAAAAAATTGGCGAAAATAACTATAGTTCACCGACAAGTTTTGGTATCTGTATTCTTTAGCAAAAGTTTAAACATATATTTATTTGACACACATTTTAATAAACCATAAATACAAGTATAATTGAAAAACCACTTACCTTACTTCTGAAATAACAAAGCATTTAAAAATCATAAAACAAGTTTTGGTACTTCTGCACCTACTGATAAAAGCAGCAAATATCTTCTTTAAAAATCATTTAATTGACCTTGTTAGCAGGTTTTGCTCTTAACAGGATAACAAAAAGTGTAAATTTTTGGTCAGTGTGTTACATTTTACAGTAATGGTTGCATCTAAAAGTCCAATATGTTATTAATATTTTCGATAAAATATTGTTTTAAAATATAAAAATTATTTTGAATTTTATTTGCAATGGCCCATTATAAACCTTATAACAAAGATAGGTATGTATGTGTATGTTTGAGAGGTTTTTTGTACAACATTTGATTTAAATGGAAGCACATGTTTCTTTAGTCGAAAGAAACAATGTATATTGCGGAAGATTACGAGGCCTTGATTTATTTATGTGATATATAATCATTTTGTTGAATGGTCTCATGATATCTTTTAGTTAAATTATTTATAAACTGCTGAACTTTATTTTTAAAATAATTTTTAATAAAGGGCACAGAAACGTATTCAAGGGGAAGATGTTTTTGGAAACAAGATTAAAGTTTCTAATCCGGTTGTTAGTAGAGAATCGCCTTTTAAAAATTATGCAGGTCAGTAAAGAGTTAATATCTGTTCATGATGAATGTTATTGTCAACGAAACTTGTTTTAAGAAATAGAATTGTTTACAGGCCGTAAAGTTAAAAACAACGAATCAGGGTATCAGGTCCCAACATACTCGATGCCACCACCTTTGATGCAAGATGCCGGTATGGGAGCACAAAATGTGTATGGCCAAGAGCGTTGGAAATTTAGACAAGAACAGGTATTCATACTTTAATATGTTTCTTGATGTTTGGTGTTGATATTTATTGGCATTTTCATGATGAAAAACATAAGGCCGAGTCTGAGTTCAAAAGATTGAGTTTCGTTTTCACTCGATGATTCTCTTTTGTAACCATGATCAAACTAGCGATCTGATTTATTTTTTTCAACAACATTACACCACCGATTTGGTCAAAAAATATTAAACTTACACGTGTGTAATTTCAGGAATGTGCGAGTTATCAACCGTCCGCTTTTGTCCCGTCCCAAGACTGCTCCGTTTTTCGTCCGATCAAAGGTACAGGCCACCTGAATACATCTCATGACCCGACGTATGGAACGCAACGAAATGTAGTTGAACGTCGCTGTCGAACACCACAAGATGGAGCTGTTGGTTTAGCGTCTTTGGGTCAACGTTCGAATAAATTTAATGGAATATACTCGGATCACAATGAGGAACTGACGGTATTGAATATTTTTAGCTCTTTTAAACATTGTACATTTTAAAGTGGTTAATATACAGGGTGGACCAAATTCAAATGTTTTACGGGGTATCTCGGTTACCGTAATAGATAGCGAAAATCTTATTTCGGTCTCTTGGGCTATTTTTTTGAGAAAATAACGCCTATGCAATCAAATTTTTTTTATCGGATTCCATTTTGGCACTACAGACGAAAAATGAAATTTCATCATTTTTGAAAATTTGCTATAACTTCTTTATTTATTATATTAGAACAAAATGTTATGCAGGTTTTTTATACAGATTTTTATGCTTAATTTAAAAACAAAAGTAGCCACCTTGGCTTTCGAGATATGGAGTAAACTTGCATTTTTTTAAATGAAAACTCTAGTCGGCCATGACTTTATGTGAAAGAGTATTTTTTTAGCTTTTCAAAAATATATAGTTTTATTTATTTGTTGCAAAAAATAATCGAGATATGGCCAATTTTGTAAAAATTCGATCATCAAAGTTTGCCATGATTTCGTAAACAAGTGTTGTTTACAATTATTAAACAACTAAACGTCATTGCCAAGTAAATTCTGCAGCAACTGCTACGTTTTTATCACTTACAAAGTAATATTCTAACATATTAAACTTTTCAGAGTTGAAATTTAGCCATGTTTACAATACCACAATAAACAGTTGTTTACGAAATCATGGCAAACTTTGATGATCGAATTTTTACAAAATTAACCATATCTTGGTTATTTTTTGCAACAAATAAATAAAACCATATATTTTTGAAAAGCCAAAAAGTACTCTTTCACATAAAGTCATGGCCAACTAGGGTTTCCATTTAAAAAAATGTAAGTTTACTCCATATCTCGACAGTCAAGGAGGCTAAAAAAAAATACTTTTGTTTTTAAATTAAGCATAAAAATCTGTATAAAAAACCTGTATAACATTTTGTTCTAATTTAATAAATAAAGAAGTTATAGCAAATTTTCAAAAATGATGAAATTTCATTTTTTGTCATAAGTGCCAAAATGGAATCCGATAGAAAAAATTTGATTGCATAGGCGTTATTTTCTCAGAAAAATAGCCCAAGAGACCACAATCATTTTTAAAAGTACAAAATTCCTCGTGCTTCAGATGTTATAGCAAAAAATATGAAAATGTCGAATTTCTTTTTTCTCATAACTTTTTTGCCTCAATCATTAGAACAATTTTAGTTGTACTTTCTTGATGTACTTTGTAATGGAAAATGTAACTGTTATTTTAGATTTTTTTTAACACTTACCATTTTCGAGATATTACCCCTAATTTCATTTTTCCTTATATATATAGAATAGCTAAATGTGTTTTTTTTCTCTTTTAAATGAGTCATTACTAACTTGCTTTATCTATTTTTATAAGTAAGTCACAAAATGAAGAAAAATCGTATTTTACCCATCACTTATCAAGCTATCTATGAAAATAAAAACAAAAAACAACAAATTAAATGTCAAATGACAGTTACTATTTGTCTGCGGTAGGTATTAGAATTTCATATTATTGTTGTGTAATTTGATAGTCTTTGCAGTAATTGTTATAATGATGGCTACATTTAAAAATAGCGAAAAATTTGACATGTTGAGGTGCTACATTCTTTACTATAAAAACTGTGTAGAAGCTGAGAGAATATACTTAGAGCTATATCTCGAGAAAAGGTAACGAAGGGTGCGGAATTACAGAAATTTGAATATAAATTTAAAAGAATAGGTCTTTTCGAGAAACCAACCAAAAATCCAAAACAAATCAATAATTAATTAGAATTATTTATTTTACACAGTTTGGCAAACAATGTAGCATTTTAACATATAAAATTTTTAATTAGTTGTAAATGTGCCCATAATTATATGATAACAAATTTGCTACAAAGACTATCGAATTACACAACAATACTATAAAATTCTAATAAATTATACCACATAAATAGTAACTATCATTTGACATTTAATTAGTTGTTTTTTGTTTTTATTTTCATAGATAGCTTGATAGGTGATGGATAAAATACGATTTTTCTCCATTTTGTGACTTATTTATAAAAATAGTTATAGCAAGTAATGTCTCATTTTAAAGAGGAAAAAAAGCACATTCAACTATTCCATAGCCAACTTTGCGGCCTAAAAGAAAAAATGAAATTAGAGGTAATATCTCGAGAATGGTAGGTGTTTAAAAAAATCTAAAATAACAGTTACATTTTCCATTAAAAAGTACCTTAAGAAAATACAAATCAAATTGTTCTATTGATTAAGACAAAAAAGTTATGAGACAAAAAAGAAATTCGACATTTTCATGTTTTTTGCTATAACATCTGAAGCACGAGGAATTTTGTACATTTAAAAATTTATTGTGGCTCCTCTCATACTAAGGAATAATTCATCCAATTTAAACAAACCTGTATCTCTTATAATAAGCAAGATCCCCATGCTGGAAATGTAATCTGGGACACCTTGTATAGTTTACAGGGGTTTCCCCTTAAAATAACAAGGTATAGTGGTGCGACAGTTAAACTGAACCACCCGGTATAACCAACAATTTGTGAAAGAGTTGGTACTAAAACTGCATTGTTATATTATGTGATGCTATTATTTTTTTATAGTTTGCCAACAGTGTTCGTAGCAATTCCATTTCAAACCTGACTCAAACTTCAAATCCCGTCGAATTGATCATTTCCAACTTGGATTACTCGACGGATATAAAAGATCTAAGAAAAGCTCTGATGACAATGTTAAAACTTTACGTTATGGTAAGGCTTTTTGTTAAATGAAAACACAAACTTACGTAATTATTTTTTCAATTTGTTGCAGGTCCTTCATTTGGCTATCCATGTGCAGACCGATGGGACACCAGTAGCAGTAGTTAAAGTCGTTAATCAGCAACAAGCACAAGTGGTCATATCGAAAATGCAGCGTCAAAAATTGGGATATAAACGGATTTTGATCTCATACGCACAAAACAACTTACCAGATCCCACTCAGTTAAAAGCTGCCATTATAACGCTTTTGCAGGTTCGTTTATTATTTTGATGAAGTGTAAGAAAACAAATATTTTTTGAGAAAAGCTGTAAACGAAAATTGTATAACTCTGATAGCTTTTACAGAATTTAATCATCAATTGACAAATTTAATTCCAGTATCGCATCTTTTCTATGTGTTAAAAACTATACCGGGCGATTCAGTTTGACTGTCGCACCCTTATAACTTTTTAATTATTGAAAATAACCCCAACAAACCTTATATTTTTGGAAACGGCGACAAATTCTCTATTAAATGATGTGCATTTGTTATCTTTACGATGACGTTTGTCAACTCCGCGATAGGCAACTGTTTTTTTTTTTTAAATTACATAGTATACATTTTGTTGTTGATTCGGATAGAGAATTTAATTCTGAATCTGACCATGTATTAAAAAAGTATGCATACATAAGAAAATTTTCGAGAATAATTAGTTCAAAATTTATTCAAATCATAGCAATATACTATGTAATTTAAAAACTGATTTTCTCAAAAAATTTCTTATGTTTGCATACTTTTTTAATACATGGTCGGGTTCAGAATTAAATTCTCTTTGACATACGTCATCGTAGAGATAACAAATGCACATCACTTAACCTCTTAAGTGGTCGCAGCCGCTGCGCGCAATGCCTTTCTCGGTGAAATGAACTCTAGACCACTAGCGAGTATTTACGACATTACCATTGCATAAAAAATCTCGTTCGTCATATTCATTATATTGAAAATATGAATTAAAAAATTAATAAAATGTAAGAATTATTTAAAATGTTACTTTTTTTATAGTGTATACAATATACAGAGAGGCGCAAAATTATGGAAACAGACAAATATCTAGATCACTATTGCAGATATAACAATGAAATTTTGTATCTGAGCGTTATGGTATTTTTCAGATTCGATGAAAATATTGAGGTTGCAATGCGACTTCCGGTTCAACCGGAAATGGACTCAAACTTTGAAATTTTAAACAACACCCTGTTTTGTTTACATTTTGGCATTCCTCTTAATATTTACTTTTAAAAACGTATAAGGTTATGTGGGTCTAAAGTCAACCGTTTTCGTAAAATTTACATTTTTGTGAAAATTTTGAGCGATACAGCACTGTACATTTTTTCTAACATTAAAGTTATTTAAATAGGCAGTAGAATTTCGTTTGAGAATTAGATTGACAATTGATTATTTAACACTTTGCGCTAGCTACATTTTCAAAATATTATACAGGGTGTTTTTTACACTAGGTCAAACTTGTGAAACTTTAAACATTAATAACTCATTTTTCTTAAATACAACATCCTGTATATTTTTACACATTCTTGTAGAAAATTTGATTGTCTTTCAGAAACATTAACCATGTTTCATACCTAACACTAATATTTTTCGAGTTATCGCTATTTTATTGTAAATTATTCCGGCAATGTAATATTTTCGAGTAGGCTATGAAGGTTGACAGCAGTAATTTTGAAACAATTGAAAGATAAAAACAAGATTATCTTTTCCTTTCGAATTTTCGAAATTTTTTGTAATGTTGATGTAATTTTACCAATCTTACATTTATATCGAGATTTCTTATCAGGGCCACAATATTTTTCATATAATTGATTTTGATTGTTTGCAAAGTCCTAAAAACCGATTGATAATGTATTGAGTACGCGAAAAGAACGCTGATTAAACAAAAGTCACTCACCAATCTTATCTTTGAATTTAAAAAAACGGTTAGGGTTGAAATTGTTTCCGATTCAACCGAAAATCATAATGTAGAAACACAAAAAATTAGTTTATAGGATTTAGTAATTGTCCTATTGCACTGGTCCAATGAATAAATGCATAATTTTAAGAAACCTCGTAAAAATGGTAAAATTACATCTACATTTTTAGAAATGTCGAAAATAAGTGAGGAAAAGGTAATATTACAACTTTCTTGTTTTTATCTTGCATTTGTTTCAAAATTACCGCTGTCTGCCTTCATAGCCTACTCGAAAATATTCCGTTGCCCTAAAAATTTACAATAAAGTCTCGTAAAATATTAGTGTTAGGTATAAAACATGGTTAATGTTTTTGAAAGACAATCAAATTTTCTACAAGACTTTGTAAAAACAAATGTGTGTGTTGTATTTAAGAAAATCGAGTAATCGATGTTTAAAGTTTCACATGTTTGACCTAGTGTAAAAAACACCCTGTATAATATTTTAAAAATGTAGCTTGTGCAAAGTGTTAAATAATCTATTGTCAATCTAATTTTCAAATGAAATTCTATTGCCTTTTTAAATAACTTTGATGTTCGAAAAAATTGAAAGTGCTGTATCGCTCAAAATTTTCACAAAAATGTAAATTTTACGAAAACAGTTGACTTTAGACCCACATAACCTTATACATTTTTTAAAGTAAATTTAAAGAGGAATCCAAAAATGTAAAAATATACAGGGTGTTCTATTTAAAATTTCAAAATTTGAGTCAATTTCCGGTTGAACCGGAAGTCGTATTGCAACCTTAATATTTTAATCGAATCCGAAAAATACCATAACGCTCAGATACAAAATTTCATTGTTATATCTGCAATAGTGTTCTAGATATTTGTCTGTTTTCATACTTTTGCGCATCCCTGTATTATATCACACAACAATGCATGATTATCCATTTGGCATGTTTTTAAAAATATTACAAAAAAGTACAAAGTTTTAAAAAATGTAATTTTTGGTTTGAAAATCTTTAAAGCATGGGGCAGGGCAAAGGCCCGTGCTGCAAATTGCACACCAATAACGACTTTCTTTTCTTATTCCTTTTTTGAAGCACAGAACACAGTAGATATTGGCAAATGGCGCTGTAAACGGTTTCGAACAAACTAAATAGTTGATGTCATAAAGTGATCCTATATGTAATGACCGAAGCAAAGAAAGCGTACATTTTCGTCAAATACAATAAGATATACACAATTTTACTCAAAGCGAATATGTACGGCATAGTCATGACCAAGGCCGATGACGATTATATTCGTCATAAACGCTTAAGAGGTTAATAGAGAATTTCTCGCCGATTTCAAATATATAAGGTTTGTTGGGGTTATTTTCAATAATTAAAAAGTTATAGGGGTGCGACAGTCAAACTGAATCACCCGGTATAGCTTTTTTTAAATTGAGTGATAATATTTAAGTAAGCAAAATGATGACATCCTTAGGCCGATTTGAGAATATCTAGTTGAGTTCTCTATCAACGATCGAACTCCTTAATTAAACAATGATAGAGTCGTTTGAAGCAAACCATCTGATTTTTATTTTTAGCATAAATTATAACTACCGATTTCATATGAAGAACTTACATGTTTTTTTTTTTTTTTTTACAGGAAGTGCCGGGCAATTCTATGCCCTTATTTAAGTTTTTAGAATTACTAGAAACTCGCTTTCGTATCAACATCTCCGTGTCCGCTGTGAACAATTTAAGGAACATATGCAGGGTAACCGATGAACACGGGAGTCGTATGATTACACTAGCTCCTGAAATTCGTACTTCTCCGCCTCCAAACCTTACAAAGGTAAGTTATTTAAATGCACTGTTATTTAAATACTTTTAACAATATGGCGTTCATAAAAAATAAAAAACCTATCTATCTCCCAGAAAACAAGTTCTTTACCAGCGTTTGTTTTTGAGATATTTTTTAATGGAAATCATAGTTACCTGTGACTTTACAAACAAAGAAATAATAAGGTTTTTTACCTTTATTTACAGAAAATACGTAGTTAGTCATGATAGCAACTTTTTACAACACGAAATATTTCTGTTGATATACAAAAAATTGTTATATTTTGTTATTAACTCTCTTATTTTTATCACCAATACTCAAAATGGCCACCATCATTTTGTACACACATTTCCCGTTGCTTTAAAATTTAATTAATTAATTTTTTTGACAAACGCCGACCGATGCTATTAAGTGCGTGCAGAGATAAAAATATGTATCAACAGCTTTTGTACTATTTTTGTTATATCTTAACTAGCAGGACCAACATATCAAGTTCTTAGTTTTTCTAAAAGGCCGTTGTAATAGTTATTGGTAATAAAAATCTAAACTTGTTCAAACACAATATGAACACAAACCAAAACACAAAAACTGAGACACTCGTTTACGTTGAAAGAAATGTAATTTAAACTTGGTTGACAACAATTTTTAGTTGTTAGTATCATGACTAACTTTGTATGTTTTGTAAATAAAGAAAACGCCTCTCATACATTGTTTGTTTATGTTAACCAGTGGTCTCCAAACTTTTTTGATCGCATACCTCTTAGACAAGAAAAATGTATGGTGCATACCCATGAATATACAGGGTGTGTAAAAATTGGCGGAAGGGCGATGTTCTTTGTAAAATTCTAAGTCGAAAATCTTAATACGAAAATTTTGTACCACGCTTGCTGTGTCTGCAAGAGGTCCTCAAAGCTTTGACATTTAGTCCTTTAATAGGCGTTATTATTTAATACTTGCAAATGAAAAAGCTGCAATTTGGAATAAAAATAGATTTCGAATAGTATTTTTTCCTAGATATTGTGTTCTTCCTTTCAAAAATTGGTGTTGAAAATATGTAAATCACTGATTTTAATGACAGTAATACATATGGCAACATTGTCCTTAGCTGTCATCTCTGTTTTTCTCGTAATTATTTCTAGTTTGTGTTTTACGATACCTAAAAGTTTGCAGCTATGTTTACGAACTGAAGGCTTTCAGTTCGAACAAAAATTGTAAATACCTAAGTAAAAATTGCTGATAAAAAAATGTCAAAACGCAAATAAATGTAGGCAATGTTGCCAATTTTTTTTTCTTTAAATGGTTCCCGAGGCCATAGGAAGCATGGTACAACATTTTTGTATCAATATTTTCGACTTGGAATTTTACGAAGAACATCGTTACGTGTAGCGCTTCCGCCAATTTATACACACCCTGTATAGTATTATATAATATAAAGGGACAAAGACAATTATTTACCATACCGATTGTGATTTGTTTTAAATAAAATATTTGTTTTGGCCATTTTGTGTGTTTTACGATACCCAAACGTTTGCAGCTATGTTTACGAACTGAAGGCTTTCAGTTCAAACAAAAAATGTAAATACTTAAGTAAAAATTGCTGATAAAAAAATGTCCAAACGCAAATGAATGTATGCAATGTTGCCAATTTTTTTTTTCTTTAAATGGTTCCTGAGGCCATAGGAAGCATGGTACAACATTTTCGTATTAAGATTTTCGACTTAGAATTTTACGAAGAACATCGCTCCGTGTAGCCCTTCCGCCAATTTTTACACACCCTGTATATATTGGGTTGTTGCATAATTTCCTGCGGTTTTTTTAGATTCAAAATTGCGCACCTTAAATTAAATTTTTTTGGTAATTGTTAGGTGCTATTCGACGGAGAATGTTTTTCTCTACAAGTTGGCGTTTTCGTTTTTTTCATATCATTTGTTTATTTTTTTTATACAACTGTCAAAATGAAGTGCCAGGTTGACAAAAATGAGCATTTCCGACCTCTTTTTTTTCACGTATAATCAAAGTTTTAAAGCTGCTAAAGCTGCTCGCGATATTGGTGTTGTGAACGGCGATGATGCCATATCTGAAAGAACGGCTCAAAAATGGTTTTGGCGTTTCAAAAACGGAGATTTCGGTCTCCGGGACCAAACTCATACCGGCCGACCCTCTCAGTTTGACGAAGAGCGATTGAACCAGCTTATCCACGAAAAATCGCGTCAAACAACAAGAGAATTGGCCGAGCAGATGGATTGTGACCATTCAACGGTAGCTCGCCACTTGCAATCAATGGGTAAGGTTCAAAAACTTGGGGCATGGGTACTACATATTTTGAGCCAAAACAACAAAAATCAACGTTCCATGATTGCCGCCAAGTTGCTCGCCCGTCCTCGATCAACATACGGCCATAAGCAACGCTTTCTTTATCGAATAGTCACCGGCGACGAAAAATGGTGCCTGTACGTGAACATGAAGCAGTGCAAAGAATGACTGAGTTCCGACAAGCAAGCGAAACCCCGAGCAAAACAAGACTTGCATCCGCGAAAGACGATCTTATGCATCGAGTGGTGGGATTGGAAAGGCGTCATCCACTACGAAATGCTTGAACGCAACCAGACAATGAATGCAGATCTTTACGTTCAGCAAATGCACCGACTCAACGATGCAATTGAAAAAAAACGGCCCAATCGGCAGCATGGCATAATTCTTCATCATGACAACGCTCGTCCGGACACTGCCAATATGACCAAAACCGGCATTCAAGCGCTTAATTGGGAAGTTTTACCGCATCCTCCGTATTCACCGGACATAGCGCCGTCTGATTACCATTTTTTTCGCTCGTTGTTAAACTCCCTACGCGGTGTTTCGTTCAACAATGACAACGAGTTAAGGATTTGGTTGAACGATTTCTTCGAGTCCAGGCCGGAAGATTTTTATCGACGAGGGATTGAGAAACTTGTAGAACGTTGGGAAGCAGTCATAAATAGCAATGGAGAATACATTATTGATTAATTGTTATAATTTTGATTTATTGTTATGTTGTTTTTGTTTAAAATAAAAATATTTGAATCTGAAAAAACCGCACGAAATTATGCAACAACCCAATACATACGTAAAATTAATTAATGTTCATATTTATCTGTCACTTGGTGTACCCCCAAGTAACGGCTCAGCCACCTCCTGGGGTTTGCATATCCCATTTTGGAAACCACTGTTGTAAATAGCTGTCAACGTTTTTATCACTGAAATTTGAACCATTTGTTATAAAAGTGGTGTTAGTCCATTGTTTTTTGTTTTGAGATAATGCGGGTTTTAGGTTTCAGTCAATTTAAAAATACTGAAAAAGTCTACTAAGTTTGCCCAGGTTTCTATGAACTGAAATTGTATACATACATTCATTAAGCCAATGATTTTTTGAGAATTTTTTGAACCAACTTTGTTGTTATTGGGCCATAAATGGATTTAATAGCATTTTCATAATTATTTAATGATACAAATCCTCAAACAATTTAAAATTCAGTTTCACTTGAATGTTTTTGTCCAGTTTTTTAATAAATGAGAACAAGAATGAAATACCATTGTTTAATCTCAATATACAGAGTGTTTCTTAAGTATTGCAAAAAAAAAACGGAAGGTGATTCCTTATCAAAAATTAAGGGGGGTCTTTTATACACATTTTTTTCCTTAGACGTCTCCTTTCGGAGTTGCACCCCCCTAAAGGGGAGTGGTAAAATTAGGTTTTTATTTTATTTCTCAAATTTGGTTATATGTAGGAGAATTATATTTGGTAGATGTTTTATACTTATTAAAAGGTTTTCCATAGTAATATTTTTAATCATCTACCACCTTAAGAGGGGGCTGAAAAGTGCGACCACTGTTGGTTTTTTAATCAGAACTTTTTGGTGAGTTAAATTTTACATTTTAAACATTTTTCTTTTGAAAGCTTGATTTATTAAGAAACTTTTTTTATTCTTTAGTTTATCTCGTAAAACCTACCGTTTTTGAGTAAAAAAAATAATAAGTAAAACATGAACTATCAAATATTCTAATATAAAACAATTAATTTTGGTCGTTGCCATGGTTTGTTTATGTTCATATTGGGTAGAATTGACAGATGTTATTAATTTTTGACGTTTACGCAGCGACAACGCTAAGTCAATTCTACTCAATATGAACATAAACAAACCATGGCAACCACCAAAATGAATCGTTTTATATTGGAATATTTTATGGTGCATGTTTACTTATTTTATTTTGAGCACAAATTATTTGCTATAATTTATTTTTATTTGTCACTTGCACCACGCTATAACAAATAATATAAATTCAACTTGGATTTAATATTTGCCACTAGGATTTAATATTTGCTACTTAAGATTAATATTTGCTAAATGAATTTAGTGTGTGTCACTTGGATTTAATATTTGCTACTTGATTTTTAATATTTGCTACTTGGATTTAATATTTGTTACTTGGATTTAATATTTCCCACTTGTATTTAATATTTGCCACTTGAGTTTAATATTTCCTACTTGGATTTAATATTTGTCACGTTTATAGATATGAGTAAAATGTAAATGACGAGGTAAATGATAATTGGATAATAAAACATGGATATGAAGAAAATATAACCTAAAATTTATTCAGTCTGATCAATACATTAAATAAATGTTATTTCAAAAATAAACAATATGAAAAGAGCAAGCATAATACGAATTTAGCTTCATTATTGCATTAACAATGCCTTCTTCACTTTTGAGGTCTTCCACGTTTTCGTTTTGACTCGATATCAACAGTTTTCGCTTTAGGAGGTGGAAAAGCTTTCTTCAGCCAAACAGCTATTCCTAAAGCATGTTTGCAAATAAATTTTTTAAAATAAGCAGGACAATCACACTATGCAGCCAAAAAGTTGCCATCATTAGAGAAAGTAACGTTATAGCTATAGAATGAATTAATTTTAAAATCATCGAATGTTTCAAAGCAATCAACTTTTATATCTTCATTTAACGTTTCAATTTTTCTTGAGGGAAATGTATAAATTGTAGTACTTGATGATGACGATATACTTTTAATATCTTTCGTAGTCTTAGCCAGAGCTGGGAAATGCTTGAATGCTTACTACTTGCAATAATTTTTTAAGCACTTTTAATGCTTCAAGCACAATGCTTGGAGCACTTTCTAAAACAGATGCTCGATGCTTAGAGCACCAAGCACTTTCTTGAACACTTGGTACTTATTAAGCACTTTGGAAAGACAGTGCTTAATAAGCATTTTTTAAATTTATATATGCTTACTGCATAGTATTTAATCCTTAACATGTATGCTACAAGACTGTTTAAATTTTAAATTTCTCTTAAGCATTTCCAAAATGCTCAATGCTTGCTGCTTAATTTTTTTAAGCACTTGGGTCAGTGCTTGATGCTTTTTAGCATTTTTAAAAACCAAAATACTTACTGCTTAATTAGATCAAGCACTTACACAAGTGCTTGAATGCTCGGTGCTTCAAGCACTTTGGGTCGGTGCTTTGCCCAGCTCTGGTCTTAGCCCAATTGTAAGCATTTGTACAAATATCTAGGGTTACAGTAGGTTCTGTTTTAAATATTTTTAATCCATTACTATAATTTTCAGACCATTGTTCAATGTATCCAAAAGTTAAAGTTAAGAAACGAGATATTAATAATCGTTCTCTTAATGTAGCTTCTTGTTTCATTACATTGTTGAAACTTTCTAAGGCATTGTTAGTACTAGGAACATCACTACAAATACCTTCGAATATGAAATCCAAGTGGCAAATATTAATTCCAATTAGCCATATATTAAATCCGACTGGTAAATATTAAAATTCAGTAGCAAATCTTACACCCAAATGACAAATATTAAATAAAATTGGCAAAATTTCTTTATTTTTATAGTGCAATAATTAGTGACAGAATGATTTATTTTTATTTCATTTTATTTCCTTTTTATTGCAAAAATTATAATTTCATAGCATTGCACATATAGCAAATTGATTAATTATAATAGCGTCTACAATTTTTTAAATGACATTCTTGAATTAAAATTATTTCATTTCAATTTATTTTTATAGCATTTAAATAGCACCCTTTTATTTTTTACTCAATAACGGTAGGTTTTACGAGAAGAACTAAAGAATGAAAAAAGTTTCTTAATAAATCAAGCTTTCAAAAAAATAATTAAAATGTAAAATTTTTACTCACCAAAAAGTTCTGATAAAAAAAACAACAGGGGTCGCACTTTTCAGCCCCCTGTGAAGGTGGAGGTGAAGATGATTAAAAATATTACTATGGGAAACCTTTTAATAAGTATAAAACATCTACCAAATATCATTCTCCTACATTCATCCAGATTTGAGAAATAAAATAAAAACCTAATTTTTCGACTCGCCCTTTAGGGTGTTGTAACTCAGAAAGGAGACGTCTAAGGAAAAAATTTATATGAAAGACCCCCTTAATTTTCGATAAGGAATCACCACACGAATTTTTTTGCAATACTTTAGAAACACCCTGTATATTTGGATAACCTTACCAGATCCAAATTTTTACTGGTGTTAAATGAAAGTTATAGATAAAAACACTAAAGAGTGTTAGCCAGCCCACAAGATGATAAATAATTTTTTTTTTAAATTTAAAATTTTGTTTGTATTTGTACAGGCCTTAACAATGTATTGTTTGGTGCATTGTCCCAATGGAATGGATAGCAGAGGTTGGAGCGAATCAGAAACCGTTGAGCTTCCCAACATTAAAATGTCACTAAAATTATTCTCAAGTAAGGTTCACACTTTACTTGTATCGCATATGGGCTCAATGCCTCTCTTAAGGTAAGTGTAATTAGCAATATTATGGACATCATGTTTATTTACAAATTTTTTAGTTTACCTGTGTGTTACTCGTTCGAATTTGGCGAATCCTTACCCATCGACGATGAAGGTGTGCCTCTAGAACACCTTGTGACGTGCATATCGAACGTCGAACTGAAATACGGTGGCATTAACAAAAGCATTAAATATCTTAAAAGAGAATATAAAAATGCCGAAGAAGTTGCTGGTGGTAATTTATTCACATTATTTACTTAAAGTGCTTACTATCGAGGTTTATTTTAGAACATCTGAAGTCGGTTTCTCCGGCGTTAGCGCCAAATATCAACTTGTTCTGTAGGGAGCTGGTGGATCTTCTTAAAACAACTGAACGTTGCCAGATTTTGTTGAGTCAGTTTATACCTGCGTATCACCATCACTTTGGGCGACAATGTCGTGTAGCCGATTACGGTTTTACTAAACTTATAGATTTGTTCGATTCCATTACAAATAAAGTTCAGGTACGATTTTTTAAATTATTTTTATTCTTATTGTGCTGATGTAATTATTTCATCCATCGTGAACCATCGTCCAATAAAAAAAACAATCCTTTTTTGTCTTAATCATTAGATCAATTTTATTTGTACTTTTTATGTACAGGGTGGTCCAAATTCGATGGGATTGCATGGGTATCTCGCTTAATATTTAAGATAGAGAAACGGTTAAATTACCAAAAATGTGCAGTATTTTGAGACAAACTCAGAACCGTTTTCAAAAATACTCTATTATTTCCTGTTTTCGAGTTATCGAAGAAAAAGTGTTTTTTTGTCATATTAATAATGTGTCATATCTCCGTTATTGTTGTAAATATCAAAAATATTTGTTAAGATTATTTTTAGATATTTTTATGTTTAATTTGATTATACTAAAAAAAAATTTTACACTCGCCGTTAAAAAGTTATGACACAAACTTACCTTTTTTTAAATGGAAACGATAGTTGGCTATGACTAGGGATTGTAATACCGGTAAACCGGTAAACCGGTTTACCGGTAAATCGCAAAAAAGGCCCTTCAAATTTTACCGGTAATTTGCCAATTTTTTACCGGTAATTCCGGTAATTTTACAATATTTTTCCAATAATGATAAAAATCTAAATCAAATAATCAAAAAAGAATATTGACTTATTTTCAAGGAGAAAAAATAAGGGGAAAATAGATACAAATGGAATATGATTGTTTACTCACTTCTCTGTCAAATATCTCGCACGGTAATTTATAAATAAATATCTGACTATCGTCTTCTTATGTCAAACTAAGTCTACAAAACATTTTTCTTTTGGCGTTTTTGTGTATTCGCAACAATACCCGAGATAATTAAGTTTAAAAATTTTGATTGATTTCGGTTTTTCCGTTAAATCACGCAAGCCATGGAATTTTTAAACAAAACAAGATCTTGTTTAAAATACACTCCTAAATAGCTAACTTTTGTCCCATTTAACCAACCTTGTATATTCATTATTTACGGAGATAGCAATAGTGTCCCATGGAAAAGAACACCCTGTGTACTCTTATTTTATATTGAATTATATTATTATTATTACATAAAAAAATTTACGTTGATGGCTCTTAACTGATATATTGTATGAAACTGATTGTGATAGTTTAGGCTTCAACTATCCCAATCAGTTACATACTAAATAAATATATATATTTTTAATATGGTTTTCGGAGTTTATCCGCGTAATATTTAAATTGGCTCGACGTTTCGGCAAGCTCTCCCTATAGGGATACGCGGATAAACTCCGAAAATTATATTAAAAATGTTAGTAACCACGAAAATCTAAAAAAAAAACAATTATATCTATATGTACATATAATATTATAATTTACCGGTAAATTACCGGTAAACCGGTTTTGGTTGAAAATTTTACCGAATTACCGGTAATTCAAAAAGTCGGTAAATTTACAATCCCTAGCTATGACCTATTTAAATTCGTCAATTTTTTCTCATTTCAAATATATAAGGGTTGATGTATTTATTTTCAACAATACGCAAGTTATGAAGGTTTTTTAGTTTTTTTTTAAAGAAAATCATAGGCTGTGAAAACAAAAAATAAACAAGGTGTAAAACCTTATAAAACTCATGTGGTAGAAGTTACCAAGGTTTTTTAATTTGTTATTGAGATAAATATGAAAATTTTTGAACATAAGATAAACAACAATTTCCTACATTACTGCTGATACCGACTATATCGTTGTTTTCTTATTTTCAAATATTTGCAATGTTTATCTCCACAACAAATTAAAAAACCTTGGTAACTTGTACCACATGAGTTTTATAAAGTTTTACACCTTGTTGTTTTTTTGTTTTCACAGCCTACTATGATTTTCTTTAAAAAAAAACTAAAAAACCTTCATAACTTGCGTATTGTTAAAAATAAATACATCAACCCTTATATATTTGGAATAAGAAAAAAATGAGGAATTTAAGTAGGTCATAGCTAACTATTGCTCCCATTTAAAAAAAGGTAAGTTTGGGTCATAACTTTTTAACGGCGAGCGTAAAAATTTTTTTTTAGTATAATCAAATTAAACTTAAAAATATCTAAAAATAATCTTAATAAACATTTTCGATATTTACAATAGTAACGGAGATATGACACATTATTAATATGACAAAAAAACACTTTTTATTCAATAACTCGAAAACCGGAAATGAGAGAATATTTTTGAAAACGGTTCTGAGTTTGTCTCAAAAAACTGCACATTTTGGTAATTTAACCGTTTCTCTATCTTAAATATTAACCGAGATACCCATGCAATCCCATCGAATTTGGACCACCCTGTACAATGTAACTACTATTTTAGATTTTGTATCATTCCATTTTTGAGATATTACCTCTAATTTCTTTTTTTATGGGCCATGAAGTTGGCTTTGGATTAGTTTAATGTGCTTCTTTTTCCTCTTTCTAATGAGTTATCACTTATTACATCTATTTTATTAAATAAGTCACAAAATTAAGAAAAGTCGTATTTTACCAATCACTTGTCAAGCTATCTATGAAAAAAGAAACAATAAACAACTAATTAATTGTCAAATGGCAGTATCAATTGTCTGCGTTATCATTTATTAGAATTTTATAATATTGTTGTGTAATTCGATAACTTTGTAGCAATCATGGCTATATTTACAAATAATAAAAAAAATTACATTTTAAAATGTTACATTCTTTGCCATAAAAATTGTGTAGAAACGGCTAATTCTAATTAATCATTGATTTGTTTTGTATTTCTGGTTGGTTTATCGAAGGAACCATATTCTTTGTAGCATCTCAACTTGTAAGATTTTTCATTATTTATAAAAATGTTGCCATAAATATAACAAAATTACTACAGACTGTCGCATTACACAACATTATAAAAATCTAATAAATGATACCGCAAACATAGGACACCGTCATTTGACATTAAATTGGTTGTTCATCTGTTTTTTTTTTTCATAGATAGATTGATGTGATTGATAAAAAAAAAATTTCTTGATTTTGTGACTTATTTATTAGTATACACTATACAGGGTGTCACACAATAAACGCCGCAAGCTGTAACTCCATTGTTTGTGGTCCGATTTTGGTGAACAAAAAACTAAATGAAATGGCTCTTCAAGTACTATAAACTGAATTGGATTTTAATTTTATTCAAGTTGAACTTATGTAAATGTCAAACGATAATCCAGTTTTTTTTCCAAATGGCATTTTTTTTTTTTACTAAATCTGGTAGACATTTTTTTTCTGAATTCAATGATGTAATCATAAGTTAATTTTACTGCTAAACTAATAACAAATAAAAAATAAAAGTTTAATTAAAATAGGTTAGGTTTCACAAAATTTTCAAGCGTGCCGTGGAAAACAAAAAATCTTAATCAACAAATGTCATTTAAATACCACACTGACGTTTAAATGAAATTTGTTGATTAAGATTTTTTTGTTTTCCATGGCACGCTTGAAAATTTTGTGAAACCTAACCTATTTTAATTAAACTTTTATTTTTTATTTCTTATTAGTTTAATACTAAAATTAACTTATGATTACATCATTGAATTCAGAAAAAAAATGTCTACCAGATTTAGTAAAAAAATAGATGGTGCCATTTGGAAAAATAAATGGACTATTGTTTGACATTTAAGTTCAACTTGAAAAAAATTTAAATCCAATCCAGTTTATAGTGTTTGAGGAGCCATTTCATTTATTTTTTTGTTCACCAAAATCGGACCACAAACTACGGAGTTACAGCTTGCGGCGTTTTTTGTGTGACACCCTGTAGATATGACAAGTGATATCTCATTTAAAAAAAAAAGTTTATTTAACCAATCCAAAGCAAACGTGACGGATGATAACAAAAAACGAAATTAGGGATAATATCTCAAAAATGGTAAGTGAATAAACAATCTAAAATAGTAAGTTACATTTTACATAAAGTAAATTGATCCCTGTGCTGGAAATGTTATCTGGGACACCCTGTATCGAGAATAAAGAGTTGCTTCAAGAAAGTGTTTTAGTTTCTCAATATCTCCAAAAATATTGGAAATGGAGCAAGAAAACTAAAATCAATTTTTACTTTAGTCATACTTAGTATGAATAAAGTATTATGATCGCGAAAATGTTCGAATTCCAGATTTCGACGGATATACACGTTTTGAAGTCCCCTGAACCCGTTTTGACTATTTTTGCGATGACGTCCGTGTGTGTGTGTGTGTTCGCCAAACGTTAAAAATGTAAATTTTTGGTAGTAGTTATCAATAGAGCCTTTAAAAGTAATCTACAAAGTGTATGCAAATATTTAATTAATAATAATAAATAATATACAGGGTGTTTTAAGTTGAAACGACGATCCAAAATTACATGAAAATGGTGAAAGATTAAATTCTTTTTATCTAGAATTGTAGTCTATGTTGGGGTCTATAAAAAACCTTTATAACTTTTTTTTGGTAAAATTTAAAATTACGAAATTATTTCAAAAATTCAAAATTTTGGAAACTTTTTTCGAAAACGACTGCAACAATTTGTTTTAAAATTTAGTATGTTATAGAGTTTATTTTTCTTAGTAAAATACCGCTTGTCTTTACTGTCTTCAATTCTCGTGAAAAAAGTTATTATTAAATAAAAAAAGGACAAATATTTTCTAAGAACGCTGATTGTTTTTATGTCATTAACATGCGCATGAAATGTCATTTTCGTTATTTTGACAAACATCATTTACAAAAATGAGGTTAATTAGAGTGCCTGGAGCGACATTTTAAACTTTTTATGTCCACAAATACAAAAACACATGGTTGATACTCACAATATATGTATGGTGATAATCATTTGGTGGTCACACCAGTTTATTTTAATTTTCTCAGTATAATTTCTGAACTAATAGGGCCATTGCAATTTTTTTTTCAAATTTGAATTAAGCACCAAATTACGCAACACCCTGCATTATATGTGTTATGAACTTTTAGATTTTGGGCGATGGAACTCGTCGAACGTTGACACTGTCTCACACGGCCCAAGTACGTCGTTTTACATCCGATCTCCTGCGTGTTTTGAAATTGCGCACATCGAAACAGCTGTTTTTGCAAGAGTTTCCCGTTTATTACGAGCGTGTATTCAACAAACCGTTTAGTCCCGTAGAATACGGGTTATGTAGTTTGGAAGATTTGGTGGAGGAAATACCCGAAAACACCGTTGTTATCAGTAGCGTTTCGGGGGTTACTTCTATTGCCATTCCCAAGAAAGAACAAACACCAGATGAAATGCTGCGCACCAAGCAGTTTGCATCAGAGGTAAACATGATTATTGAGGAAATACGGATTATTTTTTTTTGTAACATCTTTGGTGTATTTTTGATGTAGGTTGTGGAATTACTTCGACATAGTCCCCATTGTACGATGCTCTTTAACCGATTCATACCAGCCTATCATCATCATTTTGGACATCAGTGCAAAGTTTCAGATTATGGCTTCACAAAACTTATTGACTTGTTTGAAGCAATCCCAGACACAGTTAAGGTAAATCAAATAATATTGGTTGTGCCAATTAATACATTGACACATTTATTTTTAATATGCATCACTAAAAGCCCACACGGCCCAATTTTTGTACGATTTTCAAAACATTCTTTAACTCATTTAGACCTTCTTTAGTGTTCACACGTGTCATTTATGTAAAGCAAGTGCCTCCAAATTAAAAGTTAGCCAAACCCATGTAACACATTTTAGTATTCTTGTTTAAAAAAGACGTATCTGCCGCTGTAGTGCTTATAAAAATTTGTAACTGGATGGCAGAACGAAACCTATGTCAACAAAATTTCACTTTTCTAGCAGGTTGACTTTGAATGGTATTGTCACGGTCTACTACACAGGTTTTTTAAAAATATTTTTTTAAGAACGCTGTGGTTCATATTCATTCATGTTCTGTGACACACGCACGGCCTACTACATAGGTTGGGAAACTCCAACTGAGGCCGGTAACTAGTTCCGTAAATTATCCCACAGATGGCGATAAGTCTAAGAACCGTTCGCCATAAATTATCGCTAGATGGCGGTAAGTCTAAGAACCGGTTCGAGCACAAGATTTTGACATAGTACTTTAAAAAATCGTAAAATTCGAATTTAATCAATCAGAGAATGTATAATAAAATGTTTTTACCGAGTTTGTAAGTCAGTTTTGTTCAAAATAAGATCCCACCTAGTGCAAGCCACGATCTACTACACAGGTTGGGAAACTCCCATATAAAACCGACTGAGGCCGGTAACTAGTTCCGTAAATTATCCCACATATGGCGATAAGTCTAAAAACCGTTCGCCATAAATTATTGCTAGATAGCGATACGTCTAAGAACTGGTTCGTGCGCAAGATTTTGACATAGTCAGCGAGATTTATAGGCTTTCGCTTAAAACATTGGCAAAATTCGAATATAATCAATCGGAGGATGTATATTAAAATGTTTTCATCGAATTTTTAAGTCAGTTTTGTTCAAAATAAGATCCCACCTAGTCTTAGACTTATCGCCATCTAACGGATATTTATGGCGAATGGTTCTTAGACAAATTGCCATCTAGCGGAAATTTATGTCGAAAAGTTCCTGATTTTTTGACAGGCTTCCTAACCTGTGTCGTAGACCGTGGTGCAAGCTCAAGTTCTTAGACTTTTCGCCATCTAACGGATATTTATGGTGAATGGTTCTTAGACGTATCGCCATCTAGCGGAAATTTATGTCGAAAAGTTCCTGGTTTTTTGACAGGCTTCCTAACCTGCGTAGTAGACTGTGGGTATTGTTTATTTGTTAAACGAAACACAAGCTTTTAGCCTCGTTCTCGTAAGTCAAGTTAATTGAATTCAAGTAACCTAAACCATATAAACCTGATATTTAGTTGACTTGAAGCTGACTTTTTAAGTTTCAAGTAAAGTAGAGAGTTTTTCAACTTTTCACTGACACCTTGAATAATGCGATTGTTTTTTCATACAAATTTGACACAGCTGAGTGACGTTTGTGAAAAGTCAATAATGAGTAAGTAGAATGTAGAAAATAGCAAATTTCCCGAAATATATGAAATTATGATGTTCTGTGGAACATGGAAGATGACAAATATCGCAATAAGAATGCACCAATTGCTTCGCCGCCATTTGAAATATCTACTGGCTTCAATAAACTTGTGTTCAAGTAACTTGGCTAATAAAAATGAGGCTTCTTATTCGCAACACTGACACATTTTAGTTATTTAAAATAAAGTATGGAATTGGTTTTTGTTTTAAAAAAAAAATTTGTTAAAGTACATCGATTTTTTTAGTTCAAGTGACATCATTGGAAGGGTGAAAACAAATGCTGTCTATTAAAGTAAATATCTAAAGCGTCATTCTCATCAGTCAATTTACTTTAAATTTCAGTCACTTGAACTCAAGTAACTTAAAAGCACTTTACCAATGTGAACCCGATATTTATTTAGTTGACTTGAAGTTGACTTTCAGTTTCTTTCAAATTTCAAGTGAAGTAGAGAGCCTCTTAATTTTTCACTGACAACTTGAATAATGTAATTGTTTTTTCATACCAATTTGACACAACTGAGTGACGTTTGGGAAAAGTCAATAACGAGTAAGTGAAACATGGAAAAAGTTAGCAAATTCCTCGAAATATATGAAAGTTTTGATGTACTGTGGCATATAAAAGATGGCAAATATCGTGATAAGAATGCACCAACTGCTTTGATGTCATTTTAAATATCTACCTTGACTAATGAGAACGAGACTTAAAATGACATTCATAAAAAAATCAGAAGTTGACTGTTATATCTTTGTAATTAAGTGTGCCCTGACAAAACTGATTTATCCAATGTATTGGTCTTGTGCATTGAATAAATTTTACTCAATGGTCATGGGAGATTATTAAAAGTCACAACAATACAGATTTTTAATTAAAAAACAAAAACAATTAAATGAAACAACAATCCCATCATTTCATTTAATTTTTCTGTTTAATTAACTGCATTTTTCAATACATCTGAATATCACAACGTATTGAGCTCAAATGTGTGTGACTTTTAGCTAATTTAACAGAATCTCTTTTGCTTACATTAAGCGATATACCCGTAGTGTCCCTGATTAAGTGGTAATTGTGTACTTAAAAGTGATGCATATTTATAGCACTACCGATAATCTTTCGAAATGTAATATTTACAGATAGAGGACGGCATGTATGGTGAACGTAAAGTTACTCTGACTCTTGCGCAGTCCCTGAAGGTGTTGGGTTATCAAGTACAGAATCTTATCAAACAGTCGCTTCTTTCATCGTTACACATGGACGCGCTATCTGCTGCATATTTGAGAGAATACGGTTACGCTTTAAAACCTTGCGCATATGATTGTCAGGATATTAAAGAACTAATTTCCAAACTGAGTGAATTTATTCAGGTAATAGTTGTTTTCCTGTACAGGGTGGTCCAAATTCGATGTGATTGCATGGGTATCTCGGTTAATATTTAAGATAGAGAAACGGTAAAATTACCAAAAATGTGCAGTTTTTTGAGACAAACTCAGAATCGTTTTTAAAAATATTCTATCATTTCCTGTTTTCGAGTTATTGAATAAAATGTGTTTTTTTGTCAAATTAATTGTGTCATATCTCCGTTATTGTTGTAAATATCGAAAATATTTATGAAGATTATTTTTAGATATTTTTATGTTTAATCTGATTATTGAATAAAAAATGTTTTTTTGTCATATTAATAATGTGTCGCATCTCCGTTAGTGTTGTAAATATCGAAAATATTTATTAAAATTATTTTTAGATATTATTATGTAAAATTTGATACACTAAAAAAAAAAAAAACACGCTCGCCGTTAAAAAGTAATGACACAAACTTGCCTTTTTTTAAATAGGAGCGATAGTTGGCTATGACCTATTTAAATTCCTTATTTTTTTCTCATTCCAAATATAATAAGGGTTGCTTTATATTCAATAATACGCAAGTTACGAAGGTTTTTTAGTTTTTTTTTTTTTTAAGAAAATCATAGTAGGCTGTGAAAATTAAAAAAAACCTAGGTGTGAACCTTTTAAAACTCATGTGGTACAAGTTACCAAGGTTTTTTAATTTGTTGTGGAGGTAAACATCAAAAATTTTTGAACATAAGATAAACAGCAATATACTAACTACATTACTGCTGATTCCGACTATGTTGTTGTTATATTATGTTCAAATATTTACAATGTTTATCTCAACAACAAATTTAAAAACCTTGGTAACTTGTACCACATGAGTTTTATAAAGTTTTACACCTTGTTTTTTTTCTTTTCACAGCCTACTATGATTTTCTTAGAAAAAATAAACTAAAACACCTTCGTAACTTGCGTATTATTGAAAATAAATACATAAACCCTTATATATTTAGAATGAGAAAACAAGAAGGAATTTAAATAGGCCATAGCCAACTATCGTTCCCATTTAAAAAAAGGTATGTTTGTGTCATAACTTTTTAACGGCGAGCGTAAATGATTTTTTTTAGTGTTATCAAATTTTACATAATAATATCTAAAAATAATTTTAATAAATATTTTCGATATTTACAACAATAACGGAGATGTGACACATTATTAATATGACAAAAAAAACACTTTTTATTCAATAACTCAAAATCCAGAATATTTTTGAAAACGGTTCTGAGTTTGGCTCAAAAAACAGCACATTTTTGGTAATTTAACCGTTTCTCTATCTTGAATATTAACCGAGATACCCATGCAATCCCATCGAATTTGGACCACCCTGTACATGATTCAAAATTTTATAAATAATTTGTAATCACATGAAAGTGTATTACATGCAAATATAATTAATTGTCTGTTTGTAAATAATGATGGTTGCGAATTAAATTATTTTTTATAGGTAGTGCATGGCAGTGCTGGTCCACTCCTTGTATTGTCAGATGGAGAATTAATAGTCTTAGAAATAAGGGTATGGGCGCTGTTAATAAATCATCCATATTATTCCAGTGTAACAGCTTTAATTAATAATTACCGAAGTCGTTACCACAACACCTTATCTATCGGCAAACTCGAAACGTTGAAGAAAGTAGTTACGGTTAGTCACTTAAAGCATACATTTTAATGCACGTAACGATAATTTGGCGACCCCGTTTTAGGTTACGAGTAACAACAGCGAATCGTTCGTGTCACTAACGGCGTTGTACGTGCTCGCATGTCATCTGTATGAGTTGCTGGTCGAAGCTGGCGGTCAGATCCAATTATCCAATCTAGAAAGTTCTTACTTACGCAAGTACGGAAAGGTTTTACACGTTGAGGATTACAATGAAGTCACGATAGAACATCTTCTACGTCATTTGAGTTTTATGCTGGTCATTAGGGGCAGTAAAAAGAAGCTTATCATTGCATTAAATAAAACTTTGGCTGGTAAGTGTATCGTGGTGCATCTATGGTCAATGTACAACTAGCGATTGTTTTTTTGTGTTAACAGAGTATGGTGTGACTTTGCCGCCGGTTATCGCCAACGAAGCTGTGAAATGTGGGATAATAAAGAATCAGGAAAACTTGCAGTGGCCCCCACCCCCTGTCTACAACTTGCTCCATAACAATGTTAGGAACGTTACGCCACCCAAACCTGATACGCCCCCATCTCAGGTAATGAATTTGTGAAATATGACGAAATAAGTTGCACAAAAATAAAATTTATTTTTATAGGCATGGAATTTAAGTTTTTGGAATACACCAACAAAACCAGTTCCTGGTTTGGTAAGTTGCAAATTAACAGTAATAGGGCCCCGAAAACAAGTTTAAAACCCGGTGAAAGAAATTTTTTATAGGTGGCCGTTTAATCGACGGTTTACTTTGCAATTTTGCATCAAAAGTAAAATCAGTTTTGATTTTCGTTAGCTATAAATTTTGCTTTTCAGAATCTCTGTATTCCAATGCCAACTGTGCAATCCCCGAAACTGTTAACAACAGCCGAGGGTTTGATATCACCCACACGAAGTCTTTTGTCCGCTCATCCGCTGGGAATTGTAATACCAATGATAACTGCACCTGACCCTGCGCAGCTACCTCTACCAAATATGTTGATGGTCCAAGGTAAATAAACGTAATTTTTTTAGGCGGTTATCAAAGTTTGTTGTATTGGTGAACAAAACAAAGTTTTTTCTTTTTAACCCCTTAACGTACGCGCTCGTGACGTCAACGAGCGCGCCGTACTGGCAATTTTACACGCGCTCGTATACGTCCCGAGCGTCTGTTGCGTGTAATGAAAACATCTTTATTTGCTCATTCTGTGGCTCATTTCATGGAAAACTTCTTTATAATAGTTTACTATTGCATAGTACATGTCGCGGTATCGAATTATTAAAATAATTTAGACTTATTTTGAATTATTATGGTTACCGGGCTTTTTTAAATTGTTGTCCGTGTTACGCAGGTGGACTAAATTCGAATGTTTTACGGGATATCTCGGTTACCGTAATAGTTAGCAAAAATTTGATGTCGGTCTCAAGAGTTATTTTTTTGAGATGAACACGCCCGTGTTATCAGATTTTTCGTATCACTTTCCACTTGTGCCCCCCAAGTTGAAATATACTTGCTGCGCCACTGAAAATTGTTTTTTTTAATATTAATTATGTCCTAGCAATACATTTCTTCAATAAAAAAAAGTGATAAGTTTTTGACCGACTTGTCGAAATTTAAGTGTACGTTAAGGGGTTAAAATACGCTGGCTGTTAATAAATATAATGTAACTAAAGCCTCAATACAGTGGCGTAGCGACGGGGGGGCAAGGAGGTATCGATGCCCCGGGCGCCAGTCTTGGGGGGGGGGCGCCGCGAAGACAAAATATTTTTGCGTTTATTTCACTTATTTAAAGCCAGAAACTAAAATGCAATAATTATTTTATAATTGGTTCTTATTTTCATTGCAGTGTATTTGAATAAATAAGATAACATTAATCTATGTTGTAGGCTTCCGCAGACGATGTCCTATGTATACAGGGTGATTGAAATTCGCGTTTAAGCATGGGGATCTCGCTTGTTATAATAGCTAGAGTGTAGGTTTAAATTTAGCAAAGTTGCTAAATTTGATGCTCATTCATAATCCAAATAGAAATTGGAAATATCTCAAATGGTATTCGAGAAAATTGGGAAAAACCGGAAAATACGTTTTTTGAAAATCGTCTATAACCCCCTTGGAGTATGAAATATTTCAAATGTGTTAAAACATTGCCCAAGCAACTTTTTAAGCCAAATCGAATGGTGGTCACAAATTTTTCCTAGATCGATTCGTTTTTGTTTTATGACAAACAACTTTGTTTTTTCTTTTAGACGCAATTTTTGCTATTTACATAATCAAATAGCATTAATTTTTCTGAATCCATTGATGTATCACACATGGTATTTTACTTTTTATTTCATTGTCAAATTTCAAAAAATATGTTTTAAACAATAACCATTATAAATCAGGTTGCCCGGTCATTGTAGTTTATGTTGTTTCCATGACAACCGATCAACAAACTAAAAGTTTTGAAAACCTGTTACTTGTCACATTAATAAATTCGCAAAAATGAACTTTAATAACGAAGGAAAACGCCATATGCTGCCCATAAGAAAAAAGCAAAGTTGGTTGTCTTAAAACAAAAACGAATCGATCTAGGAAAAATTCGTGACCACCATCCGATTTGGCTTAAAAAGTTGCTTGGGCCATTTTTTTACACATTTAAAATATTTCAAACTCCAAAGGAGTTATAGACGATTTTCAAAAATCGTATTTTCCAGTTTTTCCTAATTTTCTCGGATACCGTTTGAGATATTTCCAATTTCTCTTTGGATTATCAATGAGCATCAAATTTAGCAACTTTGCCAAATGGAAACATATACTCTAGCTATTATAATAAGCAAGATGCCCATGCTTAAACTCGAACTTCAATCACCCTGTATAAGTTGTTTCCGGGTTGGAACGGGGTCGAAGGTTTCTTCATAACCGACGTTTCGTCCTCCTTTATCGGGTTCCAACCCGGAAACAACTTTTATACAACACAACATTATTTTACTTGAAATGCCAAAACTACAATAAAAATACAGACGAGGGGGGGCGAAAAAAAATAATATGCCCGGGCGCCACTTACCCTCGCTACGAGCCCTTTAACGTCTTGATTAAAAAAAAGTTTTGATATATTCAATTGTTTTTGAAATATTCAAATATATTATCCAAAAGCTCATTAAATTCCGTATCAGATATTATAAAATTGAAGTACCTTGTGTTACTAAAAAAATAAAGAAAAAGTCAAAAAAATTTATTCGTTGCCATTGAAACACAAACACAAGCTGAATAATTCCATTTTAACGTCAAATATCGCTAAAACAATTGAATATACAGGGTGGCCCATGTAGAAGGGCCATGATTGGGATATTTTAAACGGTAAGAGCTACAAGGAAGTTTAAATTAGGCAAATTGTTCCATTTTCGGAGACCCATTCAGTGATGCTTTAATCTTTTAAAAAAGTTCCATGGCACGCTAGGTAATAAACAAAATCAAAATGCCCTTTTTTTTTAAACGTTAATAACTCTGTTATATTTGAAGGTACAAAAATATTTTTGGGGTTAATGTTGTAGATTTTTTTATGTACCATAAAATAAAAACATTCATTTGTTTCTATATTTGAGACTTTTTGATGAATTTTATTTGTTTTGACTTGAGCCTAAATATTTCAATAAATACATTTAGCCTTATATTATTAAAAAGAGGGAAAAAATGCTTTTTCATGAGGCCATAACCAACTATGGTTTCTTAAAAAAAAAGGCAAGTTTGCAATTTATTTAAGAATTTAAGCAATATTGAAACAAATGTTTTCATTTTACAGTGCATAAAAAAATCTACAACTCTTTTTCCAAAAATGCCCATTTTAATTTTTGTTTATAATCTAGCTTTCCATGGAACTTTTTTAAAACATTAAAGCATCACCGAATAGGTCTCAGAAAGAGGAACAATTTGTCTAATTTAAACTTCTTTGTAGTAGCTCTTTACCGTTTACGAGATTCCAATAGTGGCCCTCCTATGTGGACCACCCTGTATATATGAAATATAATAATGTATTTAAAAGATAATTCCACTACTGTCATTAATGTCGATGCAAATGAATACGATTTATCACGTTTGCTAGCGGATAAATAGGAACCTTACTATTTGCAATCGGGATAAATTTTTGTTTACGTTCACCATGGCAACACATTCAAATTTTAGAATCTTTGTTTACTTTACCATGGCAACGCAATAAAATTTTAGAATCTTTGTTTACTTCACTATAGCAACGTTTAGAATAATGTCAAAAGTTGAGTTTTCACGTGTGTTTTTATTGTTTGAACTGAATTTAACACCTCTTAATTTAAATAATAACTAATATATTTAAAAATGTGCGAGTCAGCAAAGAGATTTGGTACTGCAAACAAAAAGTATAAATAAATAAATATTTGTATAGGCAATTCTTATCAGTCGTGGAATTTTCGCTTACAAATACGGTTAAAATCTTAGCAGGCCAAATTTTTATTTGTAACACTCTTCATTGCTTTTCAATTTAAACTCGAGCGTAGTGCTTGTTGATTTGTCAATGTCAATTTATTCACGTTAATTGTTACTAAGCAACAACTCGTGTCAAACAAAATTTGGCCGGCAAATTTTAACCTCTTATGGTATTACCCCCGAGAAACTTGCAACCTTCTAAATATTATGTGTGAAGCATCGAGGCTCTATGTATTTAAAAAAAAGTTAACAGACCTGGAAAGTTCTTACTGACAAGGGAAGGTCACGATACGTTGTCGCTAGAATTTGATTCCGGCTGTGTTTATTACATAAACGGCATCAAAACTAAATGTTTTCCAGAGTTATACGTGCCACTGGCCATAAACTTCGGAAAAATAGGGGAAAAACTGAACAGCTGATTAATAAAAGTAATATTTGTGATCGCGTTGGCCATGAAACCGTCAAAGACAAAATCGAAATTCTTCTATTTACCAATGCGCGCATCCTTTGCAAGTAAAATGGTGCAAAGTTTTTGAAAAAATCTTGAACGGTTCCGGAGAAAAACGTAAAAAACGAGGCCTTTGTAAAAACGGTTTTGCCTATGTTAAACGCCTATGCAAGTCGCATAGGTATAGTAACACAGATATGCGACAACTACTCAATACTTAGCCGTTTTTGACGTTTTTCTCCGGAACCGTTCAAGATTTTTTCAAAAACTTTGCACTATTTTACATGCAAAGGATGTGCCTATTGGTAAATAGAAAAATTTTGATTTTATCTCTAACGGTTTCATGGCCAACGCGATCGCAAAAATGACCTTTTTGTACCAATTTTTCAGTTTTTCCCCTATTTTTCCGAAGTTAATGGCCAGTGGCACGTATAACTCTGGAAAACATTTAGTTTTGATGCCCTTGATGTAATAAACACAGCCGGAATCAAATTCTAGCGACAACGTATCGTGATCTTCCCTTGTGAGATGCCTTCATATGTACAGGGTGGTCTATTTTCGATGCCCATACAGGGTATCTCGGTTATTATCAGAGAATATCGCCAAAAACCGATTTATGCCACTTTTCAAAAATGTTAAATAATATCTCGCTTAAACGAAAAGATACAGAAAAACATTAAAGGCATTTTTGGAATGGTTTTTTGTCCTTAATAAGATAGCGATGTTCAATTGTTTTTTTACTCATATCAATACCGATATATTACACCCAACTTTCTTATTTTAAATGGCAACCATAAGCAAATTATGTATTTTTGAAAAGCGCAAAAAATAAGCTTTCGATTCATGTCATGTGGCTATATAGCCAACACCATTTTTGGCTCTTTTCAAAAAATTTAAATATCTCGTTTAAACGAAAAGATAGAAAAAAACTTTCAAAACATTTTTTGCATGGTTTTTGGTCCTTAATAAGATGGCGATGTTCATTTTTTTTTTACTCATACAAATATGTATATATTACACCTAACTTTCTTATTTTAAATGGCAACCGTAGTATGAATCGAAAGCTTATTTTTTGCGCTTTTCTAAAATATATAATTTGCTTATGGTTGCAATTTAAAATAAGAAAGTTAGGTGTAATATATCGGCATTGATATGAGTAGAAAAAAATGAACATCGCTATCTTATTAAGCGCAAAAAACCATGCCAAAAATGTCTTTAAAGTTTTTTTCTATCTTTTCGTTGAAACGAGATATTTAACATTTTTGAAAAGTGCCATAAATCGGTTTTTGGCTATATTTCAAAAATTAAAAAAGATATCAAAAATCTGTTTACAGCAACGAATTTCTCTCGAAAAAATAAATCAAGACTACGTACTTAGTTTTTCTCTATCTCTGATAATAACCGAGATACCCTGTATGGGCATCGAAAATCGTCCACCCTGCAGTGGCGGCTCGTGCATAAGCACTGCGGCACTGCAGCATCCCCAGCAAAAAAATGAAAAACCCAAATTTATTATTGTTTAAAAGAAAATATTAAATACAATATTTACAAGCATGATATAAATGCAATTATACATGTTAAAGATATAAATTTCCTTTGGAAATCGTGAAAAGAGTGATTAAACGCTTTATAGCTACATTGCGAACAGTGGAACTGCCAGCCAGAGCAGTTCCGCTTTTATAATATTCGGTTAGTCTCGAGCTAGACACAGGGCTAGATCCGGCGATATTCGTTGTCTGCAAGTAAATGCAACACCGGCACTGCCAATTTCGCAGTTCCGATACAGTTGACCATATGCAAAGTGGATGATGCTTTAGCTTTAGCGCGTACGCCAGAACAGAACAGTGGCTTTATTAGTTTGCGCTACGGAAGTAAGATACGAAATTTTTTATAATTATGTTGTTATACCAGAAAAGAATTCCATAATTTTAGAGGATTGCTGGAACTATTAAATGCATTAAACGAAGAAAACTTAGCAAGTGTTTTTAGTGAAATGATTAAACTTATCAAAATTTTAGTAACATTCCAATGACTACTTCAGAAGCAGAAAGGTGTTTTTCCACTTTAAAAAGAGTAAAATCGTACTTAAGAAATACTATGAGTCAAGAACGGTTGACAGCACTATGTATGGTATCAATTGAAAAAACGATGGTTTCACAAATTCAAAATTTAAATGAAATGGTTATTGAGAAATTTTGCCAAGGCAAAAATAGAAGAATGGAGTTTATTTTTAAATAATAGATTTTTGTAAATACGATTTTTTTTTCCACGAATATAATTTTTGTAATAATATTTTTTGTATATCCCTTTATTATGAATAACAAATTTATTTAACATATTTAACCTTTTTTTATGTACTTTTTAATAACCTGGCTATATATTAAACAGCACCCCTACTTAAAATTTCACCGGCCGCCACTGCCACCCTGTACTTTGATTTTAGTCCTTTTAAAATTCAGTCAACTAATTTAATTGTTTTACTAGGTACAGCGTCAGATGATTCGAATGATTCTGGCATAATAAACAATTCAAATGTAGACAATACCTGTGAAAATGAATTTGAGTCGTTTGCAAGCAGACGGAACACTGGTAAGTTTTTATTTTTTTTTATTTTTGATGTTCAACAAACTTGGACAATTTCTTTCTAATTAGGTGCTGTACCACGCGCTGTTTACAAACTGGATAAAAAGTTTGAAACATTTTGCTGAAGCGAATGAAAACCACTGCTTTATATACCAAAAGTACAAAGATTCATGAATTTTTCTTATAATTGGGTACAACTTTTACGTTTTGTACTTTGACTTTTTTACATTTACAACATATCATTTATTTTAATTTTAAATATCATGTCGTGTAATGTTTTCTCTATTATGTCAAAGCGCATTGTTAAGTTCCTAGGTGCAAGTTTTTTTGTACATTATACGTAATGCGTTTTGTGGTAAAATGCATGATGAAACTTAATTGGGCTATCGATATGGTACATTCCAGTTTTGCAGTTTATCTTGCGCATTTTTATTGTAAAGTTGTGATTTCTTGTTGCTTTGAATGTGGTTAATACAACAAAAACTAGCGATATTTTGATGATCATATCCATATGTAAACTTATATTTTTACTCGAGACCTAATAACGAATTTTAAAAAGAAGTCGAAATCGTTTTATATGCAAACGACTAACTAATGAACGAATTATGGGTATGATTCTTTTAATATTTGTTGTTTTCATGTTGTAGGAAACTTGAAAGCAGTTTATGATTGTTTTAGAAAAAAGTTGGTGTGTGCTATTTTATTATTTAAAAACGTATTGTGTGTACACCAACATTTTATATGGCAAACACAATCAAGTTTTTTAATTAAGCTATTAGTTTATGTTGTGGAAGCGTTATAATCGTATAAAAAAATACTTTTATCGTCACCCAGTACTTACATAAAAAAAGCTATTAACGAATTTGTTTATGTAAGGTTTAATAATCACATAAAAGATGTTTATTGCATTATTTTGTAATTTTCGTTTAATTGTTGATTATTTTGTTAGATATTTATACAGTAATTTAGCTTATATGGGTAAAGTTTTGTAGGTATTATAACGTTTTTAATTTCTGCTATCGAAACTGTAATATTATTTGTATTAATTGTAGTATACATCCATATTTTTGTTATAATATTACATTACTTTAAACAGACAAGTTGTTGAACATGGTAATGATATTATGATATTACTTGGTAATCATCATGCAGCAGGATAGCAGGAAGTGCCTAAGTGAAAAATATTTATTATTCATGTTGCTAATTTTTAAAAGTTTGATGACACTGATATTTTCTGCTTTGATATAACACTTGATTGTTATTAACAAGATATTTTTTAAAGTCGAAGTTGGTTGAATTTTTGAATCAAAACTTGTAAATTTTTAAAATGGTAGCGTCACATATAGTTTGATGGCAGCAATTACATTTGTAGACATGTATACTATTATGTATTTTGTTATTTTTACCTTTATTCCGTAATATATTGTGCTTTGTATCATAATCTGGATATCCATGGACCTTATTTTTAATTGTTGATTAATTTTAACGGTTTTAACTTTAAGTTGCTGTGTCTATTCCTCGGTAGCTAGTCAATTTTACTGCCATGTATATGTGTGAAGTCAGTATTGCGAATCACATTGGATATCCAAATATTGAATGTTATTAATTTATGTTGTTTTACACTTAGCGCCAAACCACTCGATCTTTTATACTGATTATGACTATAATTTTAAGGTATTATGAAGTCTGCATGTATGTAGTTTGTTTTTACAGTATAAAGATTTCGATTTATGTTGTCCCATTGATTTCTGTATCAAATTTGATTGTATATTTGTAAAAGTCATATTAAATATATTTTGTACTATCTGAACGGTCTCTAATTTAACCCTTTCACTATTGCCGTCTCATCAACAATAGTAAATGAGGTGCGCCATGGGTCTCTAAAGTTTACAAAAAAAAATGAATGTTAATTAAAATAGTTCATCTGTACAAGGTGGGCAAATTTCGATGTTTTCACAGGGAATCTCGGTAACTATAAGAGGTATCAAAAAACGGGACCGCGCATCCTTCATCTCTTTTTTCGAGAAAAAGTTAATGGTGAAAACTAAAATTGGTTATCGTCTTTTGTTTTTGAGTTATCGCCAATAACTCGATTTTTCGACTTTTCGTTTTATGACCATATCTCACTTGTTTATGAAAATAAACAAAAATAATTTTGACGTTCTATAGGCACTTTTTTGATAGGAATGCAGTAGCGTAGACAATTTTTCAAAAAAAAACCGAAATTCGAGTTGTAACTTAAAATTGTATTTTTTTAAATGGAACCCATAGTTGGCTATGACTTATTTAAATTCCTTATTTTTTCGTCATTCCAAATATATAAGGGTTGATGTATTTATTTTCAATAATACGCAAGTTATGAGGGTCTTTCAGTTTTTTTTTTAAAACAAAATTATAGTAGGCTGTGAAAACAAAAACAAAACAAGCTGTAAAACCTTTTAAAACTCATTTGGTACAAGTTACGAAGGTTTTGTAATTTGTTGTTTCAGTTTCAGATTTTTTGATAGCCTTCCTAACCTGTGTAGTAGACCGTGGACACACAGCATCATTTAAGGATACTAAACTAATAGGATGGCCCATCCGACGAAATTCGTTAAGATATCGATGTCGAAAGAGTGATATTAATGGCATCACCTATGACGACTTACAAATGTTATTTATAAAGTGACAGATGTGTCATATGTCACACATGTATAAAATGTTCAAATAGCTTATTCTTATTTGGCAATGAATTTAACAAGAACGTATTAGACAAAAAAATTGTTTTTGGTGAGCTATTCAATTGATGTCATTTAGCCATACTTTGAAACTTGTCATGCAACATAAAATCTAAGACATCGGCTTAAATATTTTTGCGTTATTAATGACGTCACTTCTGGAAAGCTCAGTAATACATTAGTCTTATGGAAATGAACCATCCTATTAGTTTACTACACAGGTTGGGAAACTCCCATGTAAAACCGACTGAGGCCGGTAACTAGTTCCGTAAATTATCCCACAGATGGCGATAAGTCTAAAAACCGTTCGCCATAAATTATCGCTAGACGGCAATAAGTCTAAGAACCGGTTCGTGTACGAGATTTTGACATAGTCAGTGAGATTTATAGGCTTTCGCTTAAATAATTCGCAAAATTCGAATTAAATCAATCAGAGGATGTATAAAAAATGTTTTTACCGAATTTTTAAGTCAGTTTTGTTCAAAATAAGATCCCACCTAGTGCAAGCTCAGGTTCTTAGACTTATCGCCATCTAGCAGAAATTTATGTCGAAAAGTTCCTGATTTTTTGACAGGCTTCCTAACCTGTGTAGTAGACCGTGGTTTACTATCCTTGGGCATCATAAGCATGAAACGTCATTTTGACGTTATTTAGGCCATGTTGACAGAAGTTATTTAGTTATTAACAAAAATGAAATTAGGTAGAGCGCCTAGAAAGAGAAACTTTTTTTAATTTATTATACTAGTGAACTAGTGTATCAACAAAAAATTTGACAAATCTATGACTTCTTTGATAAATTACCCTCAATCAGCATAATGCTGCGTTGACAAATAAGTACAAAAGATTCAATTAAAATGTTCAATATTTATTAATTACAATACATTTATAAATCTATAAATTTGTATACTTGTTACATACTTAAGAAACTATATTGAAAATATACACATTTAACACAAAAACGCTTAACATGAAACATCGGTTAACATGAAATAATATTCTATGTAATTTCATACACTCATTTTCTTTTAATACAATATGAAGAAACGTTTAACACAAAAAAAATGCATCCCAAAAGCAAAAAAATCAGAGTTGCTTAAAGCAGTCGATGATAAAGGGCTTTCTTCGGAATCGGACATTTTGACTTTATTATAACATCAAAAACATTGATGAGTTTTTTTTTTGTTGTACAGGTTACTACTTAAATAAAAGATTCCTTTTTGGCTTTTCACCAGTATGTTTTCGTATAAATGGTTTAGTTGGGCACTACTTACAAAACCCCTTTCACAAATGTCACATTTATGTGGTTTCTTATACATGTGTTTTCATTTGAGCACTTCAATTAATACTTTGATTCAAACATTTCTTACAAACATCACATTTATATTTATATTTCTCACCAGTGTGTTCTCATACCAATACTTAAACTCTGTTTATGTTAAAACAGTTTTTCACAAACGTCACATTTTTATGGTATTTCACCGATGTGTACTCATATGAACCTTAAAAAGCTGATGCAACTGAAAAATTAATCATACAGTAGTTCACCAATATGTAATCTCGTATGTTTACGTAAACTGCTATTATAACTAAAACCTTTCTCACAAACGTCACATTTATATATGGTTTTCACCAGTTTGTGTTCTCATATGAACACTTAAATTACTACTTTGTTTAAAGCATTTCCGACAAACATCACATTTATATGATATTTCACCATTGTGTATTCTCCTATAAACCCTTACACTATTACTGTGGTTAAAAGATATCTGACAAACATCACATTTATATGGTTTTTCACCAGTGTGTGTTCTCATATGAATCCTTTAATTATCACTTCGTTTAAAATGTTTCTGACAAACATCACATTCATATGATTTTTCACCAGTGTGTTTTCATATGAACCTGTAAACTATTACCGAGGTTAAAAGATTTCTGACAAACATCACATTTATATGGTTTTTCACCGGTGTGTGTGTTCTCATAAGAATCCTTAATTTATCACTTCAATTAAAATATGTCTGACAAACATCACATTTATATGATTTTTCTCCAGTGTGTGTTCTCATATGAACCCATAAATTATCACTTCTATTAAAATGTTTCTGACAGTTGTCACATTTATATGATTTTTCACCAGTGTGTGTCTTCATATGAACACGTAAACTGTACCTGTGGTTAAAACATTTCTGACAAACATCACATTTATACGGTTTTTCACCAGTGTGCTTTCTCATATGAACCCGTAAACTACAACTGCGGTTAAAACATTTTTGACAAACATCACAGTTATATGGTTTTTCACCAGTGTGTGTTCTCATATGAACCAGTAAAGTATTACTGTGTGTAAAAGATTTCTGACAAACATCACATTTATATGGTTTTTCACCAGTGTGTGTTCTCATATGAACTCGTAAACTATTACTGTGGTTAAAAGATTTCTGACAAACATCACATTTATATGATTTTTCTCCAGTGTGTGTTCTCATATGAACCCGTAAATTTTCATTTCGATTAAAATGTTTCTGACAATGGTCACATTTATATGATTTTTCACCGGTGTGTGTTCTCATATGAAGATTTAAATGACTACTTTGTGTAAAACATTTCTGACAAACATCACATTTATATGATTTTTCTCCAGTGTGTGTTCTCATATGAACCCGTAAATTATCACTTCTATTAAAATGTTTTTGACAGTTGTCACATTTATATGATTTTTCACCAGTGTGTGTTTTCATGTGAACCCGTAAAGTATCACTTCGATTAAAATGTTTCTGACAGTTGTCACATTTATATGATTTTTCACCAGTGTGTGTTATCATATGACCCCGTAAACTATTACTGTCTTTAAAAGAATTCTGACAAACATCATATTTATATGATTTTTCTCCAGTGTGTGTTCTCATATGAACCCGTAAATTATCACTTCTATTAAAAGGTTTTTGACATTTGTTACATTTATATGATTTTTCACCAGTGTGTGTTTTCATATGAACATTTCGGTTTGACTTACATTTAAAATGTTCGTTACTAATTGCACAAGCATATAATTTGTTTTTCTCTCTTTTCACCTGCCTCTTCAAATCTTTCACTTCATCTACATTTTTATCGTTGCTTACACCTTTTGTTCCTATAATTTTACTTGAATGAGTCAATCCCAAATTGCACGCTGCTGTACCACTTATAATTACTGTTCCGTCTTCCAGGATACAATCTAATTTATTTAAGTATTTTCTTTCTGCACTCCTATCAATCATTTTTATTGCCTTATTATCTCTGTTCTCATTGTTATCAGCATCCGTAATAATATTATTCGTAAGGTTTTGTAGATAGTCATAATATTCTAATGGTTCTTCTTTTATTTCTATGTTTTCAATCTTATCCAAGTTTTTAATTTCAGCTTGTAAAAACTCTTCTTTTAGTTGAAAAATGTTACTACTCGAATGTCCATATTCGTCATTTATTAAATTAATTTGTAAATCACATTCTTCCAGCTCCAACTTTATTGTTTTCTCTTTTTCTTCTCTTACACACATTTTATGTTGTATTGGTTCATCAGATTTATAGTAATCTATGGTATTCAAAGTTGACTCCATTTTTTTACTAACACAAAAATTACTTTGACGTGTAATAAATAACGCTTGTAGTTTGTACGTTAACAACTCGTCGTTTGCATACTAATATTAACCAAACACTGGAGATATTTATGCAAACGGTGATGCTATGTCACACAAAAAGCACGAATTTAAACCTGGATGAAGCCAGCAACCAGCAACGCGCGTAGCCAACGAGGCACTCGAACTACTGATTACAATGGACCATTGGAGTAACACTCTTACGCATAATTGTTCTGTGCGCATAATGTATCTATGATGTAAACCGACCCCTTTAGTTTATAAAAAAACCTTATTCTTATTTGGCAATGAATTTAACAAGAACGTATTTAACAAAAAAATTATTTTTGGTGAGCTATTTAATTGATGTCATCTAGCCATACTTTGAAACTTGTCATGCAACATAAAATCCAAGACATCGGTTTAATGGTTTAAATATTTTTGCGTTATTAATGACGTCACTTCCGGAAAGCTCAGTAATGCATTAGTCTTATGGGAATGGGCCATCCTATTAGTTTATTATTATTGGGCATCATTAGCATGAAACGTCATTTTGACGTTATTTAGGCCATGTTGACAGAAGTCATTAACAAAAATGAAATTAGGTAGAGCGCCTAGAAAGAAAAACTTTTTTAAATTTATTGTACTAGTGAACTAGTGTATCAACAAAAAGTTTGACAAATCTATGACTTCTTTGATAAATTACCTTCAATCAACATAATGCTGCGTTGACAAATAAGTACAAAAGATTCAATTAAAATGTTCAATATTTATTAATTACAATACATTTATAAATGTATAAATTTGTATACTTGTTACATATTTAAGAAACCATATGGAAAATATACACATTTAACACAAAAACGCTTAACATGAAACATCGGTTAACATGAAATAATATTCTATGTCATTTCATACACTCATTTTCTTTAAATACAATATAAAGAAACGTTTAACACAAAAACAATGCATTCCAAAAGCACAAAAAGTGAAAAATTCGTACAATAATCTCCTTCGCAGTCGACGATAAAGGGCTTTCTTCGGAATCGGACATTTTGACTTTATTATAACATCAAAAACATTGATGAGTTTTTTGTTGTACAGCTTACTACTTGAATAAAAGATTCCTTTTTGGCTTTTCACCAGTATGTTTTCGTATAAATGGTTTAGTTGGGCACTACATACAAAACCCTTTTCACAAATGTCACATTTATGTGGTTTCTTGTAAATGTGTTTTCATTTGAGCACTTCAATTAATACTTTGATTCAAACATTTCTTACAAACAGCACATTTATATTTATATTTCTCACCCAGTGTGTTCTCATATCAATACTTAAACTCTGTTAATGTTTAAACAGTTTTTCACAAACGTCACATTTTTATGGTATTTCACCGATGTGTACTCATATGAACCTTAAAAAGCTGATGCAACTAAAAAATTAATCATATAGTTGTTCACCAATGTGTTATCTCATATGTTTACGAGTTTACGTAAACTACTATTATGACTAAATCATTTCTCACAAATGGCACATTTATATGGTTTTTCACCAGTGTGTGTTCTCATATGAACCCGTAAATTATCACTTCGATTAAAATGTTCCCGACAGTTGTCACATTTATATGATTTTTCACCAGTGTGTGTTCTCATATGAACCCGTAAACTATTACTGTGTCTAAAAGATTTCTGACAAACATCACATTTATACGGTTTTTCACCAGTGTGTGTTCTCATATGAACTCGTAAACTACTACTTTGGTTAAAAGATTTCTGACAAACATCACATTTATATGATTTTTCTTCAGTGTGTGTTCTCATATGAACCCGTAAACTGTTACTGCGGTTAAAACATTTCTGACAAACATCGCATTTATATGATTTTTCACCAGTGTGTTTTCTCATATGAACCCGTAAAGTATCACTTCGATTAAAATGTTTCTGACAGTTGTCACATTTATATGATTTTTCACCAGTGTGTGTTCTCATATGAACCCGAAAACTATAATTGTGTCTAAAAGATTTCGGACAAATATCACATTTATACGGTTTTTCACGAGTGTGTGTTCTCATATGAACCCGTAAACTGTTACTGCGGTTAAAACATTTCTGACAAACATCACATTTATATGATTTTTCACCAGTGTGTGTTCTCATATGATCCCGTAAACTATTACTGTGTGTAAAAGATTTCTGACAAACATCACATTTATATGGTTTTTCACCAGTGTGTTTTCTCATATGAACCCGTAAACTGTTACTGCGGTTAAAACATTTCTGACAGACATCACATTTATATGATTTTTCACCAGTGTGTGTTCTCATATGACCCCATAAACTATTACTGTGTGTAAAAGATTTCTGACAAATATCACATTTATATGGTTTTTCACCAGTGTGTGTTCTCATATGAACTCGTAAACTATTACTGTGGTTAAAAGATTTCTGACAAACATCACATTTATATGATTTTTCTCCAGTGTGTGTTCTCATATGAACCCGTAAACTGTTACTGCGATTAAAACATTTCTGACAAACATCACATTTATATGATTTTTCTCCAGTGTGTGTTCTCATATGAACCCGTAAATTATCACTTCTATTAAAAGGTTTTTGACATTTGTTACATTTATATGATTTTTCACCAGTGTGTGTTTTCATATGAACATTTCGGTTTGACTTACATTTAAAATGTTTGTTACTAATTGCACAAGTATATAATTTGTTTTTCTCTCTTTTCACCTGCCTCTTCAAATCTTTCACTTCATCTACATTTTTATCGTTGCCTACACCTTTTGTCTCTATAATTTTACTTGAATGAGTCAATCCCAAATTGCACGCTGCTGTACCACTTATAATTACTGTTCTGTCTTCCAGGATACAATCTAATTTATTTAAGTATTTTCTTTCTGCACTCCTATCAATCATTTTTATTGCCTTATTATCTCTGTTCTCATTGTTATCAGCATCCGTAATAATATTATTCGAAAGGTTTTGTAGATAGTCATAATATTCTAATGGTTCTTCTTTTATTTCTATGTTTTCAATCTTATCCAAGTTTTTAATTTCAGCTTGTAAAAACTCTTCTTTTAGTTGAAAAATGTTACTACTCGAATGTCCATACTCGTCATTTACTAAATTAATTTGTAAATCACATTCTTCCAGCTCCAACTTTATTGTTTTCTCTTTTTCTTCTCCTACACACATTTTATGTTGTATTGGTTCATCAGATTTATAGTAATCTGTGGTATTCAAAGTTAACTCCATTTTTTTACTAACACAAATGACTTCGACGTGTAATAAATAACGTTTGTGTTTGTACGTTAACAACTCGTCGTTTGCATACTAATATTAACCCGACACTGGAGATTTTTATGCAGACGGTGATGATATGTCACAGAAGAGCACGAATTTAAACCCAGCTGCAACCAGCAACGCGCATAGCCAACAACGAGGCACTCGAACTACTTATTACAGTGGACCATTGGAGTAAAGGCTGTATTACACTACACAATTTCTTGTACAATTTGCTGTCAAAAAATTTTATACTAGATTGTACAGCTGTTGCCAAGTTACAATGTCGTAAATTGACATACGCGAAGTGTCAGTTTACGACCTAAGACGTGTTGTAACTTGGCAACAGCTGTACAATCTAGTATTAAATTTTTTGAACAAGAAATTGTGTAATGTAATACAGCCTTTACACAATGTCTTGTACAATTTCTTGTTCAAGAAATTGTATACTAGATTGTACAGCTGTTGCCAAGTTACAATGTCGTAAATTGACATACGCGAAGTGTCAGTTTACGACATAAGACGTGTTGTAACTTGGCAACAGCTGTACAATCTAGTAGAGATGGGCAGAATCACTCTTTTTGGTGAGTTGACTCTTTTGAATCAGTTCGCTAAACTGAGTGGCTCAAAAGAGTGACTCAAAAGAGTGGCTTGTTCAGAATGGTTCGAATTATCGTACGCTGCACCACTCGCAAATCGCGTACGGAATGGACTGTGAGAACTGGTGGGGGGAGTGATGTTATTAAGGCACGATGTTGCTTGCAGCCCATAGAATTTAAACGAGCGCAGGCGAATTTCGACTTTACCTATTATAGATAGGTAGGTGAGTGGTATAAAGCTGAGAAAATCTTGTCAGCGGTCCACTCTCCACTCTGTGAGTTGTAAATCAGTCGATAAGGCACGATGTCGCGTGAAAACCATGCATTTTAAACGGGCGCAAGCGAATCTCGCGTTTGGCCGGTAAAAGAGTGGGTGAGTGGCTCACTTGTTCAGTGACGATCCACTCCGATGAAACGCGCAAGTGAGTTACTCAGTTTGAGTCATTCACTCGCGAATTGCCCATCACTACAATCTAGTATAAAATTTTTTGAACCAGAAATTGTACAAGAAATTGTATAGTGTAATACAGCTATAACACTACACATAATTGTTCAGCAGAGGCGGTATTCCCTTAGATCATATAAACTACATGGATAACACTACCACAATTCAACTATGTTGTACACATATCCCAGACGTACTATTATACTGCATCTTCTTCTAACACATATGAAAGTATATTTCTATCTCGCTTTCCGGACCCACCTAGTAAAATCGTGTGCGTTACTATGGTTACGCGCGAAATTTGAACTTAAGCGTTATTTGAACTACTGGTAGATGCAATGTACACGGATGTTTCCGTATCAAATATGGGAGGATACAATAACATTAGATCAGACTTAGTTAGTTTTATTGAAGTACAGTAAACACCGCTTATTAGAATCAATTGATTCAATTAAACGACGATTTTAATAGCAAAAAATTCTAAATGTCATTCACGCGTCAGTCGCTATAATAGGCTAGGTAGGAAGTACGTTACAGTTATTATCACGGTTGCGCTACGCTGATAGCGTGCCCGGGTCCAAAACAAAGATAGCGCCTATAGGACCCACATGAGGTAGAAAGAGATAGGTTTTTAAAAGGCACGTTATACATGTCGGCAACATTGTCTTAACTATCGGGTGATCGAAAATGACTGATGCCCGCTAACTTCAGACCGAAAATAAAATAACCAACTTTTTGTTGGTATCGCAGTGTAAAACTAGGATATCAGTGGCGTAGTATTATTTTCGTATTCAGTGACAGTTCAGATTGATCTGTCATTTCGTGTGCGATTAGTAGTTACTCGTTTTAATTTGCATTTTTTCGTAAAAATCAGTTATCAGTTTTCCGTTGTCTGTGCGTTCAGGTTGTTCCATCATTTCGTGTGTGATTTCTACGTAGTTTTTCGTTTTAATTTGCATCGTTTCGTAAAAATCAGTTCTTCAAAGAACAAACTATTCATGATGGTGTTCACACAAGAACAAGATGCGTTTATATTGATGGCGCACTACCGAAGTGGTAACCGTAACGACGATGACGATTGGACTTATTCTCTGCAGTCAACTATTGAACAGTTTCAAGAAAAATTCCAGACATAGAAATTAATCCCAAAGTTTTTGCCACCCATAAACGACGTGTAGTTGACCGCTTCGAAAACAAGCACTGTGTGTGTAGGGCAAAATCATCAGGTCGACCGTCGGTTCTTACGCAGGAAGTAATCGAAGATGTTCAAACAAGAGTAGCCATAAGCCCACAAAAATCTATTAGAAAACTATCCACTCAAACAGGCAAGGCATTGCATTGAATTTAGATTTTCACAATTACAGTAACACATTTTTAGGACTTTCATATGGCAGCACACAAAAAGCTTTAGTGAATGTTTTACATTTACACCCCTATAAAGTGACAACGATTCCCCAATTATTTCCACGCGATTTTGAAGCAAGACAACGTTATTGTACCTGGTTCAACCGACATTTGAACCATAATGAAATTTTGGACCTGACATTTTTTACTGACGAAGCATGGTTTCATCTGTCAGGGTATGTTAACAGTCAAAATTATAGAACTTGGGGCGCACAGAATCCTCACATTTTTGTTGAAACTGTTTTGCATCCACAAAAAGTTGGAGTATGGATAGCTATCTCACGAAGAAGAATTATTGGACCAATATTCTTCTACGATACAATCAATGCCGAGATACCAAGCAATGTTAGGAACATTTATTGATCAACTGCACGATGATGAAATTCAAAATGGATTTTTTCAACAAGACAATGCCAGGCTTCATGTAGCACATAGTACCATAGCATTTCTCGAAGAATTTTATGATGACAGAATAATTAGTGCTAACTTATGGCCACCAAGGTCTCCTGGACTTACACCACCTGTTTCCTATTTGGATATTTAAAAAATCGAATTTTTGCGAACAGGCCACATACACTTCGAGAATTAGAAGCAATTAAAATTGAAATTAACAATATATCACAAAATATGTTACAAAACGTGTTTGAAAATTTAAAAAGACGTGTTAATTTATGTTTAGAAAATGAAGGAAGGCATTTTGAGCAACTTATTGTATTGCAAACAATATTTACCTAATAGTCCTAATATGTACTTTTAAAAATTAATAAAGGAACTGATTTAAAGTAACCTCACTTAATTGTTTTTCATAAAGCTTACTCTTACACAAAAAGCTTTGCAAATCTTTTTGACAACAAAAACTGTAGTTGTCATATTTAAATGGAGAATATTATTACCCGTTCTGTCAATATAAACTTCTTTCCCTACGCCAATGGTTTTCCCCTATGTGTTACCAACCGTTCGAATAAAGTTCCTAACACCCTTGGCATCAATCATTTTCGATCACCCGATATATTCCTATGGTGTTGTGTTGTTGGGTTATCCATGTAGTTTATATGATCTAAGGTAATTTATAATCATTTGATAACAGTATATAGCAGAAGATAGGTTTAAAAAAGTTAAATCTTGCATGTTGCTGTCTTCATTCTATTAGTTAAAGGCGAAAATGATAATAGTTAATAAATACTCCCAGCTGTTAGTGAAATTTCTTTTTTAACCCTTAAATGCATAGTGTTGCCGATTAGCAACATATATTATTATATTATGTAAAAACCATAAAAAATATTTTGTCACAATTCTACTTTTTGTTGATGATTTACAACACTTCTTGTAATGCATATGTTAAGAAACAATTTCATAAAGGGCGATAGTTTTTGAATTTATCATCAAAACATTTAACCCAATTTTTTTGTTTTTTTATAATTTTTAAGATTTAGAATTTTTGTTTTTAAATTAAAGAATATTTTAACATAGAAAAAAGTTTCTAACAGATCAAAGTTAAGTTTATCGAATTATAATGCAATATTGTACCTCCGTTCATGGCAGTAGTATAAAAATTGTGTTGCCAATTAGCACCATTTTGCATTTTTTACAAATCTGGCGTTGTATAATTTTCTTGTTATTTACATAAAAAACCATTTTATAGTGACATGTAATTACAAAATAAAATGGAATTAACAATAAATTGTGAAAAATGTGGTGCGGCTCTATGTTATAACAAAATAATTTGCACCTAAAATAAAAGTTGCCGTTTTGCAGTGTTGCACTTCGGAAACATACTTTGTTTATCGTTTTGCACAAATGTTACTCTTCGGTAACATATTTTATTTATTGTTTTATACAAAGTTGCCCATCAACAACACATTTTATACATCGTTGTGCACAAATGTTGCTCTTCGGCAAGAATTTGTTTTTCAATTGAAACAGTTAAAAAATTGTGAATGATTTTTTTAACTATTTTTCCCACATTCTCTACAATAAAATATACCTAAAATTTTACATAAATCTAATTTTTAAAAATTCATGCATTTAAGGGCTAATTAGTTCTTATTTTATTAAACAAGATTATCAAAAATCTGCATCTCTGAGATGGAACATACGTGTAAGAAAATTGTTGTTGAGCGTTAGTACTTTAAAAGGAATTACAAATTAAAATATTTTCTGAAAAACTCGTTTCTTCGGAAATAAAATGTGAGTTCATGCATTTCCAAATTATTAACTGATATTTAATTAATATTATGATAACTGTAAAACTTTCATTATAATACAATTTTCTTGTGTTTGTAGCCTTGCTACTTGTTATTGAGAAGCATAATAATCTAGATGGAGAAGAGGTACGCACAGATCAAATCATAGATAGTGAAGGTTCTAAGTCTGTAAATAATATAAATTATAATGATGAAAATACTATATACATAGTAAACGGAGGTAATTTTGAACCATTACTTAGTATACAAGAGATTAAACATCATGAAACGATCTTCTTATTATAAAGATCAAGGTAATACAGATTTGCACAAGTATGCCTGTTCAGGTGAATTGCAAAAATTTAAGGTTTCATTAGAAAAGTTTAAACTTGTTTATCCAAACAATTATATAGAGATAGTTAGCCATAATAATAAGCTTCGTGAAACAGCGCTGTCTTTAGCTATTGAAAACGAAAATTTTGACATTGCCATATATTTGTTGAGCCAATTAACCTCTGAACAGAGAGATAATCAATTGGATAGACTTGTTAGTGTTGATAGTGAAAAATTTGATAAATTGCTCAATCGTGCTAAAACCGAAGACAAGAAGGAAATAACCAAGCTGCTGTCGCATACAGCTTCAGAACTAAAAAGGAACCGTCATGGTGGGGATTATCAATTACAATGGTTAATGTTAGTTGCATGGCAAGGCCATGGTAGTGATATTCAGTTTCGCTTAGGTACTGAGGTAAGTGAAGCTGGTAAGTTTGATGATTTGGTTTTTCGTTACAAGGATTCTGATGGGAAATTTAAATACAGATACTTACAAGTTAAGCATGAGCAACATTTACGTAAAAGTCTAAAGATATCTCAATTTACAAGACAAGGACATAAATATGAACTAAAAAAATATTTTACTACTTATTTGGTAGTAGATGATCCATCGCAAGTAGATAACCTTGTTCTTTGCACTAATAATTATTTTGGTTTTGATCCAGAAGATTTTCATTTTCAAGAAATAGGTCAAGAAATAAGAGAAGGAGAAAATAAATACAAGATATTTTCAGATTTAGGTGGAAAGTTGTATAAATTCAATTTTAAAGATGACGATGATAGAAATGATTTCATTAAAGAGTTATTTAAAGATGACCCACCAATTGATAAGGATAAACGGAATAGAATAGAAATATTTCTGAGTAAATTTGTTTTTGCAGTTGAACAGCCAAATTCATTAGAACTAGGTAAGAAGATTAGAAAGAAGATGGGTAGTAATGCATTCAGCTTTATTACTTACGGAAGTTTTTCTCAGTATATGAGTGAATGGTTTAGTGAAAGAGCTAGAGATAACACAGCACGCTTTATTCTTAGTTCGGAGGTAAAAGGTTTTTTTGATGAACTAAAAAATAAAATTGCCAACATAGAGTTGAATGGGTTAGCCCCTTTGTTTGAGAAAAAGATTGGAAAATTTAAAGAACGTGGACTTAGTTTTCGTGAGGATAGTGATGTTAAGAAAGTAAAAGAATTCTTAAATCAAATTAGTTACAGAATCTTAAAATTAATTTATGAAGAAAAAGATGCGTTTTTAAGTATTGCAAAGGTATATCAAACGTTAAAAGAACTATACATAGATACTACGCGGTATACTGTTTCAGATTTACAATCTCTATCTTTGCTAAACTTTGATAGTTCAAGTCAAGAAAGAGTTGTTAATGCCTTAAAGTCAGAAAACAAGCATTTGTTAGTGATTGAATGTAGTTTTATAGATGAAAATGGAAAAAATTTAATAAGTCGACTTTGCGAAGAAGTACTTGCGAATCCTAGTAAGAAGGTTATACTTGTGCTTAATAAGGAAGTAAATAATAAACTGAATCAAATATTTCCGAATTTATCTGGTATAAATGTAGCAGTTATCGAAAATAAGTTTAACAGTCTTACTACTGAATCACAAGATAAAATATTAGACACAGAAATTACATTTTATGGAAACAAAAAAAAGTTAGGTAGTCTAATTTCGGTTAACCAAGAACAAAATATCAACGAGGATGATCTATGTTTAGCCATAAATGGAGACGCATTAACTGCGCTCATTAATGATGATAGCAATATAATAGGTAGTAAGCATGAATATGAATTTGATACATTTATTGATATACCACGTACACTTAATTGTCAAACAAAGATAGATAAAAAATGCCTTAAGGAGAATAATAATGCCTTATTTGCTATTAGTGATATAAAAGAAAGTGAACTCTCTGGATTAGTTCCTAAGGAACAAAAAATACGCAAGTTTCAAGATGATGACGATGACAAAGAGAATAACCCAATTAGATTTATTATGTTGGATAATATTAATACAAGGGAAAACTTCAATCAATTATGTTGTAATTATAAAATGCGCACTATTCACTTGCTTGAAAACAAAATTGGTGAACTGGAATGGAAACAGTCGCATGGCTCCTTATTTGATTTACGTAAATTTATACTAAAGACGGAGAACACAAAAAAGCAAGTTAAAGATTTGACTGATTCAGTTGTTGTTATAGCTGCAAATCCTGGTATGGGAAAATCTACTATATTGACTACATACTCAATCAAATCAGATTCCTTATGGTGTATTAGAATTAATTTAAGAGATCATGAAATGCACATAGAAAATGCAAATTTCAATGATCCAAGTAAGATTGTGAATTTTTTGTCTATAATTTGTCCTGCAGACTTAAAAACTTCATTAGCAAAAAGTTTATTACAATATCGTCTGAAACGGCAAGGTCAAGTTACTCTATTGTTAGACGGATACGATGAAATTAAGGATCATACTCAAGAAAAAGTAGTTCAATTGTTGAAAGCTCTAAAGACTACACAAGGAAAAGTGTTATTAACAACTCGTTTATATACAAAACGACAATTAGAAGATGCTTTAGAGCTATTTTCATATACCTTAAATCCGTTTAGCACAGGTGATCAAAAACAGTTTTTTCAGGAATTTTGGGTAGAAAAGTTGAGTAAAAAGCAAAAACCGTTAAGTGAAGAACATAGACAGCGTGTAGAGGATTTTACTGAAAAATTCCTTGAACATTTTCATAACCTTAACTTGATGAAAGAAAAAGGTTTTGTAGGAATTGCATTGCAGGCGCGGATGCTGGCTGAAGTTTTTCAAGATACATTTGATGAATATCTTATTAATTCCAATAAAAAGCTCGACTTTCCTAATATTGATATTTTTGATTTGTATGAGCATTTTATTGATGTTCAATACAGAATTTATCTTGGAGTAAAAGTTGATGTAAAATTAGGTGATGGTTCAAAAGATTCATTAACTAGATCATATACAACGGAATATGGATATTTAGCATTAAAAACATTGTTTCTTGAGGATCAAACGTTCAAAGAACTTTTAAGAGGTCAAAGGTTTACACAAAATGAATTAAATAAAATTGGTCTTATTAAAAAATTTAAAGATAAAAGTAATGATACTGCAGATTTTATCCATCCTAGTTATGCTGAATATTTTGTTGCAAAGTTATTAGTTGACATGTTGGACAAAAACAAAAATAATCCCAAGTATCACCTAGCATGCGAGTTTCTGCTTACGCACATCTTTAGAGATCGTAATAAGGTAATTCGTGATTTTATTGAGAATAGTGTAAAAAAGGAAAATAATCAAAATTTAAAAGATAAATGGAAAGCAGTTCAAGATTGTGATTTGCTAGGAGAGAAAAAATCAATCGAGACATATGTATTTAGTGGTGAACAGCATAATGTTCTACCTCTGAATGAATTATTACAGAAATTTCAAGAAGTAACACCAGAAGGCATGTATTGCAATCAGTCTGGTTATTTTTATAATGGTCCTAATGAAATAATTTCTGATCTCTTTTATAGTTTTAACAAAGAAAAAGATGTTAAAACTTTACAAGATGCACTTGACTATTTGTTGAAAATTCAAAATAATGGTGGGCTCCATTTAGGGATAGGAAATAAGATAATCTTGGACAATCTTCATAATGCAATTAATCATTACTTTGTTGAGGCTAAACAGCAAGATAAGCTCGACTATAAATTTCTAAAAAAAGTAGATAAAGATAAATCTTATGCTTATATTTACTCTGATTTGAATACAATTCTGAATGACATTTTAGAAAAGAGAGAGCAGAAACGTTTATATAAATTGTTAGGTAACTTTATAACTGCTACTGATGAAATTCTAAAGGAACAGTGTATAAAGAGTTTAGTAAATGTTTTGATTCCAGCTAATGTGAAATTCTTAGAAGACTTATCAAAACTAAATAATTTATACTATTTTCTTGATATTTCTGATTCCTACAAAGGTATAATTAAAAAGATTAGCTCATATATTAACTCCAATAAAAGTGTTCAGAGATTTTATCAAGAAAAAATAATAGGTCTCCTAAAAAGTATAACTACCGACAAGGATAGTGCTATTGATAAAGCGTTAAAACCTTTAGAATTTGAAAAGCCCTTGCAATCTTTTTTCATCGATATTACTCATCATCCAAATAGTATTGAATATACTAAATTATCTGTTAATAAAATCTTTAAAGAGAAAGAAGGTAAAAACCCTTTTTGGGTAGAAAGACAAGGTATTGTAATTTCTAGATTTTTAAAAATTTTAACTCTTGAAATGCCGGAGAGATTTATCTATGTGGTACACGGTTCTTCCGGTAATTATGCTTTGTATGGCATAAGGAATATTTGTAATAATTTAATTGACCATATTTTAGATATGGTAAAAACAGAAGAATTACCCCAAATTAATAAGCCAGCTTTTCTCAAGATACTTACGTATTTTACTAAATTCAAAATAAAAGTACATGAGCCCCTAACACCTAACCAGTTTGAAACTGTATTAAAATATATTGAATGTATGTTAAATAAGCAATATATACTTGTACCTGAGGTATTAGAGTGTATAGAATACTTGTTTGTATTAGGAGAAGCAGAATTAAAGTTAATTAGTACTGATCAAAAGCTTTTAGTGCTTGATCCAGCTAGTGAGTTCCAATATGAACTATCAAGCGGCCACAAAACCCAAATAATAAAACTAATTAAGTGGAGAAGTAAACATCCTGATCGACCTAAAAGTGAATTTCTCCAAAGATGTTATGAAATTGTAGAATTAAGAAAAAATACATTAAAAAGAAGAGGATCTGAAACAAGCGTACAAGAGTCAAAAAAATTTAAAGTTGAAAACTGCCAAATAGAAGAAAAATAAATGCTGAAAGTGAGTGTTTATTCACGAGATGAGAATATTGGATTGATGATTTGGATCACTCTTCATATTGGTTGCGATTTATGATTACGAAATACTTCCTTCAGCTTTTGAAGCAAGCTTGTTCATGCTTTCATCTTTGGTCTTGTTTGTACTCTACACTGTCCTTATTTTGTAATTTTCTCCCTAGGAAGCCCCTTTCCTTAGATTGACAACTTTTGTCTTTTCTTCATTTACGCTTACTTTAAGTTTTGCTAATTCGTCTTGTAAATTTTGTACACTGACTTCTCGAGCCATTTCCAATTTTGGTGCTCATCGATCAATATCACTAAGTCGTCTCCCCATCTGGTGTATTAAATATGTTGAAATTTCCCCCCTTTGGTCACCTCCTTTGCCTTCTCTAGCAGTTTATCTACCTCGTTTAGGTATACAGGGTGCCCCAGATTGCATTTCCAGCATAAGGATCTCGTTTATTATAAGAGATACAGGTTTGATTGAACTAGATGAATTATTCCCAAGTGTGAGAGGAGCTACAATCCATTTTTAAAAGGACAAAATACCTCGTACTTCAGAAGTTGTAGCAAAAAATATGAAAATGTTGAATTTCATTTTTCTCTCATAACTTTTTTATTTTATTCATTAGATCAATTTTATTAGCACTTTCTTAGAGTACTTTTTAATGGAGAACGTAACTGTTATTTTAGATTTTTTTTAATCACTTGCCATTTTTGAGATATTACCCCAAATTATTTTTTCTTATGGGCCGCGAAGTTGGCTATAGAAGAGTTAAATGTGCTTTTTTTTCTCTTTTAAATGAGATATTACTTGCTATATCTATTTCTATAAGTAAGTCACAAAATGAAGAAAAACCGTATTTTACCTATCACTTATCACCACTGAACATAGACCTCCACATAGGCAAAATAGTATATTCTACAACAAGAGGTGAAAGTCCAGTTTTTTTTCGCGAGGTGAGATTTATTCATGAGCCGCGTAGCGCCGAGTGAGCAAATCGCACGAACGAAAAAAACTGATTTCATCTCGAGTCGTAAATGCAATGTTTTCTAGGAATTTAAAATTATATTATAGAACGTTAATGTAAACAAAGCAAATGACAATTATTATTATGTACACAGAACATATTATTATGTATTAATCATTTCATTTCCATAGCGAAATATATTTAATATTAATTTTTGTACCATTCAGGCTTTTATATAAAATGTTACATGAAAATTAAATTATTTGATAAGAACTTTAACACGATTTTAGTTTATTATAAGTTTAAGCTAAAAAAAAAACGTAAATTTTACAATTTGGTTTTGACATTGACATTATTTTCGCCACTTGTAGCGAAAGTTAATTTCACAGAACATAGTTAATTTTCACCACTAGTGAAAAAAAAAAAAAAACTTTCATGTAGGGTAGGCAATGAGAAAATCACAAATTTCATATACATGAGTAAAAAAATTCTTTAGTTTGATTAATTTCAGTAGTAGTAAGTAGCATTAACTGTTGTAGTATATTAGTATTCAAAGTTTTATGTTAGTAGTAGGTAGTTTCGTTACACACTTTTAATTAAACACATGCAATCTTAAGGCAATCAAACTAGGGCACAGATGCACAGGTGAAATGTTCACCCAAAAACCAACCAAAAGGCACCGTGGAAATCCCTGACCTTCCATAACCAACAGCTGAGTAGTTAGTTCATGGTAGCAATGGCAGAACACGTAGCTTGCAGTAGATAATGTTTATCAACAAGCATGTAACTCCGACTTAGCGAAGGATGCGGAAGTATGTATGGAAGTAAGGCTCTGTACCACAACCTGCCTCAACATCGACCAAGTACAAGCAATGTACACAAATTTCAAGGGCATCTCGTCATATTAAAGTTAGTAAGCCATTGAGCAAAAAGTTAATTTAGAAAAGTGTTGTAATCAGTTACCTTACTATGTATTAAGAGTATTTAATTTTTTTTTAATGTTTTATTTTGAAGTTAGTTAATTGTTTAGTTCGTAGTTTGATCAGTTTGGGGTTGCTTTACTTATGCTAATGATCTATGACGATAATTACTCTTCAAGTAATTATCTGATTTAAAGAGGGAAGTGATGCTGCAGTTCCACATTTTTATATTCCAAAGACAAAATCATTCCGCAGTTTATTAGTTTCATATTCCAAATTCTTGTGTGTCATGTATTCCGTCAATTTAGCAAAGGAGAAGTATGAGCCACGCGGGGCTGAACATACTCCGTGGGTGAAACGTAGTAAATTATGTAGATTCAGCTTAAAAATCATTAGGAAAAGTAAAGCAAAACACAGCATGGTATAGTGACTGCAGTTAAGAAAAGTAATGTAGTGACTTTGTTGAAGTAGCGTTTTATAATTAACATTGTATATATGTAAGTAAATTAGTAATAAATAGTTTTAAGCTAAACATCATTTTATTAATCGACTTCCTTGCAACAAAACCCACTATTTTGAAGTAGTTTCAGTTAATTCAGTAAGTAGAGAAAACAGGCTAAAAAACAAGCCGGCACTTTTAATATGACTACGAGCATATTGTAACAACCGGAATTTCATTCATTTTACAATAACGATGATTAAAAGATTTTTTCCCTTCTATTTTCATCTTTAGTAGCTGCAGAAGTTGATCTGTTAATTGTACATTGTACAACTGTAGCATACTGGCAATTGGCAAATTCTTCCAGTACGAGAAAATCCTCCAAGTAAATAAGATAATGTTTAAATGTACTTCATTTTTTGTTTTACTGATATAAGCATAACACCCTGCAAAGAAATTTTTCAAGGTTTTTAGTTTTTGTTTAAAAAATTCTTCTGAAGCTATTTTCCGAAGTACAGAGTTTTAATTTGGTAAGGACATTCAGAAAATATTGCTCTATTCGCTCGATATGAAAAAGTTTGAATCACGCGTAAATAGGTGGCAACTTTCATGATTTTTAAAAACTCAAGTTTTTCAAATGCAAACCCCTGTATTTTCTTATGTCATCGAATTTGTCTTTAAGAGAGCTTCCTTTTTTGTTAAGTGTATCCTATACCCAAAACTCATACATTTCGAGATATTCGTCATTTTTTTCTAATCGTTATTGAAGGAAATAGAAATAGAGTGCCATGGAAATCGAAAAAACTTACTTTTTACCTTACTTCGCTAACATCAAAAATTTGTCATTTATTTCTTGAATTATTGCATTTTCACTATGAATTTTACTTTATAAGAGCAAATTGATATAGTTTATTCACCATTTCGTGTATTTAATTACTAATAGTAGGTAGATACTTAGCCTTAAGCCTAGTTTTCATTAGTAGAGTTAGCGGTAGAGTGTACTAGCATACTATTTATCCAAACTACTCTACTCTACCGGATTTGGTAGAGTAACCGTTCACACGCAAATGTAAAATTATGTGATAGTGATAGTTATACAGTGACACCTGACACATTACAATCACAACAATGAACATCAGCCGTCGTCGTTTTGCTGTGAAAAATACACTAATAACATAAGCTATAAATAAATTTGCAACCAAATCAATTTTATTATTGTTATGAACTTTTCTAGTATTTCTTAACCTGTGGGGCGCGCAATACCTCAAAGGGAGCGCGAAGAAAAATGGAAGATGAAGGAAAAATTATTTATCGAAACCATAAAAAAAATTAAATAAAATAATAATAGAACATAAAAAAATCATTGCTATAATAAATATACAGGGTGTAGACTTGGATCACGCAACATAGCAATTTTAATGGTAAAATTTTAAAAGTCGTATATTTCTCCCGTAATTATTTTAGAAAAAAAGTGCAACTAGGTTTTTTGTAGAGAAAAAAATTCTGTTTCTATAAATGCAATCAATATTAATTTTTAGTTTTCCAATAACTGAAAATTTAAAAAATTGCATAACGCCGTTTTGACAAAAATCTGTAGTGCCTTGAAATTATGCTGTGTCAACTGCCCATCCTAATGTCAGTTATACTCAGTGGTGAGCTATGAAATTTTTAACAAAGGGCTCGCTCATAGTTAAATAAAAACAAAAATAATGTTAATTAGGTATATGTTGGAAAAAAAATGGCATTTTAAATTCAAACGTTAATAATCGGCGGTGATTGTACATAATTCAAAAAATTCTATTGTGCGACGGGTTATTCTAAATTTAATCGTCACTGCTTGATAGGCATGACTTGGTCGCTTTACAAATGTATGTAATGACAATGATTTTAAGATATAATTTTTCTTGAGAAAATGGTTAGTTAACAAGAAGAACAAGGGGCTCGCAAATTAAGGAATAATTTAACAAAGGGCTCGCGCGAGCCCCCTACAGCTCACCACTGGTTATACTATCACTTTTATTATTACACAATTTTTAAAATTGCAACAAGTTTTTTGTAATAGGTATGTTGGTTACCAATCTGAAAAACTATTTTTTTTGTCTGTCTGATGGTGTAAAAATCCAATATGGCGGCCATTAGAAATAAAAAAGTTGACTAAAGCAAATTGAAATCTAGAAGGCTTAGAAAATTTCTGTTGACGTCATTAAACCCAGGACGGTCAAAAACAAAGTTACCAAGTTTAAATGAAACAGCGTCAATGGTAGGGAAGATAATAATATTTTTCTAAAATCACATTTTTCAGTTGTTTTGTAATAAATCAAAAACGAATCAAAATATCCAGGATTTATTTTCAGATTTTTAATCGTCATAAAAATGTGCAACTTTTCTCTAATTTAACCGACCTAGTATCTCTTACCGTTTCCAAGATAGCAATGGTGAGCATCGAAAAAAGCACCACCCTGTAGTCTCCACAGTGATAAGTGTAATAACAGAATGTGATATAAAAAGTTACTCAAAAGTAAGATTTGGAACATTTTTATAAAAGTTGCAGGGATTTGTGTTAAAATACAAAAAAGTGATAGCGATAAGCGTCAATCCATATAATGTTTTAAACCTGATATAGACAACGTAACACAATCATACTCTGTTATGTTATAAAGATTCAATTGGCATCATAATATTTTAATAACATCATATTATTGTTGCAAATAATTACGTTGAAAATACGAATAATTTTTGAAGTTCCATTAAATTTATTAATGTAAGTTCCAATTACGATTTTTTGACCTTTTGTTGACAATTAAGTAACGTGATACATTTGTACGATATTAAAAACATAAGAGTTATGAAAATAAAAATGTCCCAACTATTTAAAATTATTCCGCACATGCCTACATGTTATGTATTCGTTAATAAATAAACTTAAAAAAAACACCAATTAATTAATTTCTTTTTTTAATGGGTAACAACTAAATTAAACAACTTTTTACATGACGACTACCCAAAAATCTGTTGCAAACATCAACGCCGTTATAGAGCTATTAACATTTTCTGAAAAAGACAAAATATTTGAATACAATTAGTGCTGCCCGAATATCTTCAATATCTCATTGCTGCTGCAACAGAATCTTTCATTATCTACAGCTCATTTCATTAATGATCATGAGCAGGTTCTTGATCTTCGACTTTCATACCCGAACCTACTGGACCATGTCTACGTTCCCAAATCAGACGATGTTTTTGTTTCATATAGGCAGTTTTTACATTGTGGTAAGCACCAAGATCACCATCTGCAATAAAACAGTTAAATACGAACGTGTTCTTTAATTCTGCACTTACATTTTGTGAACCAGTTAGCAGTGCCTTCCTGATATTGCTGTAAGACATCCTTACACTTTTCCAGATGATCTGGAGCTTCGTACATGGTACAATCTTCAAATCGTTGTCTCAAAATGTTTAAAATTTCATTATCAACTTGTCTGTAACAGATACTTTCTTGATTACATAACAGGTACACAAACTTCATACAAAACTTGTATAACGTTATTTATTCAAAGTGGAGTTTACCTGTCTCTTCGATATTGGCAGTTGGCTTCAAAGTAACAAACTGGATCATCTGTGTTGCACTCATCTATTGTTGGTACACGTCGAAATTTTTGATGGTACCATGGGTAAGTTTTTTGATTGGGTTCAACTACATTTTCTGTTCAAAAATATGTCAAATATTAAAATGCCTGTTTACATAATAATTTCACGTGCTTGTAAATCATGAAAACTTTAAACATGCCAATTGAAGAAATTTCGAATCTTACCTCTGACAAAGGTCCCAGGCGCTTCCAATACACCAAATAGACCATTAAAGAATTTTTCGACAATATTTCTTGGTTCAGGTTGAGGCATTATTGTGATAACTCTGCTTTTTTAAACTAAAATATTAACTACTTGTCAAAACACTTTAGGTTATAATCATTTGACATTTAAATTTCAATACATCTAATAATCAATGTTCCAAATTTTCCATTTTACTAACGATCAATGTTTTCTCTTAAAACTTATAGAATTAAAAAAAAAGATCTACGAAGGATATATTACATGTATATGAATATCTTAAAATGAAATTAAGTTAAATTTGTTTAATTGTAATTTCGATTTTATTATACAAACTGAAATGTAGGTCATTAGTCAATTGTAACATAACCACAATATTTTGAATTTTAATTGTCAAAGTGAATTGTCACCAGTTCAGTTTTGAAATGAGTAATGAATATAAACTGCATGGGAATTTTAAGAGTTTTATCGGTAATAAAAGTAGTGTCTAGATGTTGCCACAAAAAAGAAGAATCAGCAATAATGAAGTACCTTAATGTTGCGGAAAAAAACGACGCGGCAAAAAATATTGCGGCGATTTTATCTCGAGGAAACTCAAATAGAGTACGTTTAGTTAATTACGTTTTATCCTATTATTATATTTTATGAAATTATAGCGTGAGGGATTGTCAACTTACAATAAAATATATGAATTTAACACAACCGTTCTTGGACAACAATCTCAAATGGTGATGACCTCAGTTTCTGGCCACTTATTAAATTATGACTTTGTAACAAATTTTAAGTCGTGGCAATCATGCAGTCCTCTTGCCCTTTTTGATGCACCCATTATCAAACAGTGCCCGCCAAATTATGAAAATATAAAGGTGATTACTTGTTACAATAATAAATGCCTGTGTAATACGTGTTCTGTGGTGTAATTCAGTTGTTTTCTCGTTACAGAAAACGTTACAGCGAGAAATACGAAGCTGTAATGGACTTATCATATGGACTGATTGTGATAGAGAAGGAGAAAATATTGGTTTTGAAATTATTAACGTGTGTACGGACATTAAACCAAATCTTCGAATATACAGAGCGAAGTTTTCAGAAATTACGGCCGTTTCCGTGTTTCGGGCTCTTAACAATCTTGCTCAACCCAATAAAAATGTTAGTGATGCCGTTGATGTGCGACAAGAACTTGATTTAAGGACAGGTAGGTAATATAATAAAATAAAATTTCATTATTTACAAGCTATTTTTTAATAATTTTACAGGTGCTGCATTTACAAGACTACAAACATTACGATTACAAAAAGTTTTCCCACGTAAGTTGGCTGAGAGATTAATTAGCTATGGTTCTTGTCAATTTCCAACACTCGGATTTGTGGTAGAGAGATACCAAGCAATCGAAAGTTTTATTTCAGAACAATTTTGGAGGATTAAAAGTAAGTCACTGATAAAATGATTTAAACCATTGCATTTTTTTTAATACATTTTGTAAGCAGTCAGTGTTCATACTCAGGGGCTAATAGAGGTAAGAGGGGGCCCTTGTGAATGAAAAAATCTGTTTTTTATGACGAGAGCAAAAAAAAAAGTGACCACTTTTTTTGCTGTTCATACAGTTTGCCGTTAAAAAAAAATAAAAAATTGGGGGCCCGGAGATGCAGCTCCTCAATGGGGCCTCTAGTAGGCCCTGTTCATACTTATCCCTCTGCCTGCTGTGCATCAGTTGAGATGCACACAAAAAAATGGTTCCTCATACGCTCTGTATATCTTATGTAATATACATATCGACGGTGGAAAGCAATTTTGCTGTAAACGCCGAAACTCCAACTTTACAGGAGAGGCAAAAAACAATTAAAGTTTTGGAAAAATAATTACTGTCCTTTAAATAACGGTTTTATAAAAAAAAACGTTCATGGAATGTAGGTGTTAATTAATTAAATGAATATTATTAGAACAATAAAAATCATCCATAATTATAAATTAATGGCGTTTTGGCGCTTACAGCAACACACCCGTTGAAAATGCTGCTCCATTGAAATGTCGTAAACGCCATGTCACAATGTTTGGAATTAAATTCGGGTAGTAATAGTGACCTTCTAAATGTAGTACAGACAAAAAATGTAAATAAACGTGTCTTTGGTGGTTGTAAATGTAACTACATAAACTTTTACATTTCATTTGTTTTGTCATATACACAGAAGTGTATGTATAAGTTGTTTGAAGTACATGTGAATTAAGTAATTTACCAATGTTATAATTATAATGCCCACAAAAACCACGTTAAAATAAATGATTATAATTGGTAGAGGTATTCAAAGAACAAAAGGAAACTAATAACAAATAATTATTTATTAAACTGTATAGAATCTGAAAAAAACAAATAAATAAGACTCTCTATTAAACAAAAACTAGTATGAATGCATCAAACGTAACTTCGTTAGGTGGGTGATATAAAACTAAACTATTTTAAAGCTTCTATTTGTAATCGTCTCCTTCTTACCTTCCTTTTAATAACTATCTTCTTCGTCTGTATCGTTTAAACAATCAGGTATTGTTGAGTTGGTTGTTAAATTAATATACTAATGTGCATAATTCTTTGGTATTATATTTTTTTCCACAAGATTTTTTAGGTCTTTATATTTTGCCTGTGCAATAGGAGTTGTTTAATTATTCAAATTAAAGTTGGGTTGAGCACCTTCTAAATCGTTTATTGTGTAGATAGATGTGACAAACACACTTACTTAACACATTTGGTCACGTCAATTGCACTTTGCATACTATTATGACGTATAACAACCCCAAAACAATCTGTCTTTAGTAATTCGAATTGTATTAACGTTATAAATACAGTATAACTAGATCTAGGCAAATGCTTCAAAAACAATGTTTTTTAATTGCATCCGTATAAATCGCTGTTACAAACCAAATATTCTAAAAAGGTAACCTAATGTATGTGATAACCGGCATGAATTAAAATACTTGGGCGGCATAAATGCTGTATACACCCACCACATCTTTAAACTAAGTATGTATGTAGTTGCTGTAAACGAAATCTCTTTTAAAGTTACGACAGCGTGAATGCTTTATACGCCAACATTATAAAAATGAGCGATTTTAATGGCTTGTACTGCAAAATTTCTTTTAATTTGAATAAAATAACAGTACTTTTGAATTAGCGTACAGTTTTTATTTTTTGTCTTACATTTATAAAATATAGACCATCCGACGCAGAAAAATGATGTAAAAAACGAATTTTGCATGGTTTGGTGTTTACAGCAAAATTGCTTTCCATGGTCGATATCTTTGCACTTGTTAGATGCTTTACATGTATCTTGACACTACTATACAGGGTATCCCAGATTACATTTCCAGAATGGGGATCTCGCTTATTATAAGAGATACAGGTTTGTTTAAATTAGATGAATCATTCCTTAGTATGAGAGGAGCCACAATCAATTGTTAAAAGTACAAAATTTCTCGTACTTCAGATGTTATAGCAAAAAATATGAAAATGTCGAATTTCTTTTTTCTTTCATAACTTTTTTGTCTTAATCATTAAAACAATGTTATTTGTACTTTCTTAGAGTACTTTTTAATGGAGATTGTAACTGTTGTTTTAGATTTTTTTTAATACCTACCATTTTCGAGATATTATCCCTAATTTCATTTTTTCTTATGAGCCGTGAAGTTGGTTATGGAATAGATAAATGTGTTTTTTTTCCCTCTTTTAAATGAGATATTACTTGCTATATCTATTTTTATAAATAAGTCACAAAATGAAGAAAAATCGTATTTTACCCATCACTTATCAACCTATCTATGAAATAAAAACAAAAAACAACTAATTAAATGTCAGATGATAGTTACTATTTAAGCGGTATCATTTATTAGAATTTTATAGTATTGTTGTGTAATTCGATAGTATTTGTAGCAAATTTGTTATATTATAATTATGGGCACATTTACAACTAATTAAAAATTTTAAATGTTGAAATGCTACATTCTTTGCAATAGAAACTGTGTAAAACAAATAACTCTAATTAATTATTGATTTGTTTTGGATTTTTGGTTGGTTTCTCGAAAAAAGCATATTCTTTTGTATTTATTTCCAAATTTCTGTAATTACGCACCTTTCGTTGCCTTTTCTCGGGATATAGCTCTAAGTATATTCGCTTAGCTTCTACTCAGTTTTTATGAGTAAACTACGATTTTATTCATTTTGTGACTTATTTATACAAATAGTACAGGAAGTAATATCTCATTTAAAAGACGAAAAAAAAACACATTTATCTATTCCATAACTAACTTCACGGCTCATAAGAAAAAATGAAATGAGGGATAATATCTCAAAAATGGTAGGTATTAAAAAAAATCTAAAACAACAGTTACATTCTCCATTAAAAAGTACCCTAAGAAATTACAAAGAAAATTGTTGCTAACGATTGAGACAAAAAAGTTATGAAAGAAAAAAGAAATTCGACATTTTCATATTTTTTGCTATAACATCTGAAGCACGAGGAATTTTGTACTTTTAAAAATTGATTGTGGCTCGTCTCATACTAAGGATGAATTCATCTAATTTTAACAAACCTGTATCTCTTATAATAAGCGAGATCCCCATTCTGGAAATGTAATCTGGGACACCCTGTATACGTATAAAATAACCCTGTAGGTATAGAGGCAACATGATGCAAGTGAAATATTTAAATAGATGTACGGTACAAATTTTACATAAAATTTGTGGTCAGGAAAAGGGTTAATTTACTCTGATTTGAATCGGTAATAAAATTAAAAGGCAGAGCCTAAAAAATACTGAAATAGTCAATTAAAAATTAACAATATGATTTTTTTTCAGTGAATCATGCAATGAAAGGTCTAACTGTAGATTTTAACTGGCAAAGGGATAGATTATTCGATAAAAATGCCTGCCAAGCATTGCTAGATATGTGTCTAGAAAATAAAACAGCGACCGTAGAAAGTGTTGATAGTAAACCTAAGAGTAAATGGCGACCGTTACCTTTGGACACAATAGTAAGTTTTTTTGTTTATTTGAAATTTGTTATACCAGGTGTAATTGAATTCTTGTACAACCCAAATAACTTTTGCATTGATGCATCTACCTTTATGAAATTTACAGTGGTGGTTTCAGAGAATAAAATACATAAATAGATTTTTTAGTAAAAATTCCACATCCGGTTTAACCGGAAATCACCATAACATGGTATTTCAAATGGAACAACCCATATATTTTTGCATTTTTGGAAGGAATACAATTTTTAATACAACCGTATCATGTTGAGTAATTATTTTAAACTTAAATAATTTTTTCACCAAAATTATTCTGTTTCTTAACCTCTTAAGCTGTTATGCCGCATATAATCGTCATCGGCCTTGGTCATGAATAGCGACTATGCCGTACATATTCGCTTTGTGTAAAATTGTGTATATCTTATTGTATTTGACGAAAACGTACGATTTCTTTGCTTCGGTCATTACATATAGGATCACTTTATGACGTCGACTATTTAGTTTGTTCGAAACCGTTTACAGCACCATTTGCCGATATTAACTATGTGTTCTGTGCTTCAAAAAAGGAATGAGAAAAGAAAGTCGTTATTGGTGTGCAATTTGCAGCACGGGCCTTTGCCCTGAACCTTGCTTTAAAGATTTTCATACCAAAAATTAAATTTTTGAAATTTTTGTACTGTTTTGTAATATTTTTAAAAACATGCCAAATGGATAATTATGCATTGTTGTGTGATATAATATGTTGTATACACTATAAAAAAGTAAAATTTTAAATAATTCTTACGTTTCATTAATTTTTTATTTCATATTTTCAATACAACGAACGAAATTTTTCATGCAATGGATACCTATGACGTAAATACTCGCGAGCAATCTAGAGTTCGTGTCCGCTGTGCAAGACCTCACGCTCAGAGGCCGTGTCGGCTTAAGAGGTTAAGTGTGCTGTGTCCTAGATATAGTCCGTTCGGGAACTAAAGAGCGCACTAAAAACTGCTCTAAGTGTAACCCATCTTTGTACCACACACCGTTGGAAGCATAAGTTACTGAAACATAACATTTTGCGCACGAAGTAACACCACCACTCTTAGCCCGCTTGATTAGCCGGACGACCTATAAATTGAATTTTGTTTTGTCAATAAGCGTCCGTAAAACCTTTTTGTAAATTTTAATTGACATTTTGGTTGCTTTAAAAGTTACGAAATCAGTTTTTCGACAAAAAGCCAGTTTTTAAAAATCGAACTAAAGTGGCTCATGCGGATAATTAATTAGAGAATTTTTGACGAATATAACAATACCACCGTTTAAAGAGTGACAGGATAGACTAGCATAATTAAAATAAAACAATGGCAGTCGATTATTCTTTTTTCCATGGCAATGTTGATTATTATGTTCTATTTCGCAATTTTGTAGTTATTTTGCTTATTTTGTATTTGTATAAACATATAAAATATTGTATCATTGTAAAGAGAAAATAATAATCTTTGAATTTAAGTGGTCACCTACTAACACTGCCATTAAAAAAAAAAATACCTTTATTAAATACAGGGTGAGTCATTAGTGCGGGATCGGTCGATTGTGGCTAAACGGTTTGAGATAGAAAGTTGATTGTGATTCAATCGGTTTTATACAGTTTTTTCTTCCGAACATCATAAAAATATTTTTAAATATACAGGGTGAGTCACCTCTCTGGAACCAATAGCAACTTTTATATTTCAAATACAACACCCCATTTTTTATTTAATATTCTTGACCGCCTTCATTTTAGCTCTACGTCGATATAAAATACTACAGGTTTTTATGCAGCCTTGTCACTAAAAAAAAATAATTTTCAGATTTTTTAAGGTTTTAAGACTTTATTTAAAAAATTTTAATTCATTTTTCGAAGCGCAGAGTTGTAATTTGATAAGGACATGCAGAAAACATTGCTTTATTAGCTCGATACAAAAAAGTTTGAATCATAAATAGGTGGCAACTTCCATGATTTTCAAAATCTCAATTTTTTCAAATGCAAACCCCTGTATTTTCTTATGTCATCGAATTCGTCTTTAAGAGAGCTTAATTTTTTGTTAAGTATGTCCTATACCCAAAACTCATACTTTTCGAGATATTTGATGTTTTTTCTTCTAATCGTTATTAAAGCAAATAGGATGCCGTGGAAATCGAAAAAACTGACTATTTACTTCATTAACGTCAACAACTTGTCATTTATATCTCAAATTATTGCATTTCCACAATTAATTTTACTTTACAAGAGCAAATTGATATGGTTTATTGCGTGGGAAAAGGCAAAAGAAATCCTTTGCTGGCGGCAAGGATTTACGCGTAACTATATCCTGAGAGACGCTATCCAAGGCGAGATGCTTTTGAAAAGTTGAAGGAATGATTTGAACGTACCGGGCATGTGGATTATAAAAAAAAAACTGATGGCAGGAAAAACATTTCCAGTGAAGAAAATGAATTTTTGCTGTTGACAAGTGTTGTTGAAGATACCCATAATAGCACCAGAAAAATCAGTGAGCAGTTAGAGTTAAGTTAAATCCCACCCATGTTTAGAAACACTAGTAAAGTTCATAACAATAAAAAAATTTATTTGGTTGCCAATTATTGTTTATGTTTTAAGTGAATCCACAAGGCTAAGTATCTATCTACTATTAGTGATAATTAAATACACGAAATACTGAACAGTCAGTTTTTCGATTTCCACGGCACTCCATTTGCTTCAATAGATAACGATTAGAAGAAAAAATGTCGCACCGAGCTAATAGAGCAATGTTTTCTGCATTTCCTTATCAAATTGCAACTCTGTGCTTCGAAAAATGACTTCAGGAGAATTTTTAAATAAAGACTTAAAACCTTGAAAAATTTTGAAAATTATTTTTTTTTAGGGACAAGGCCGTATAAAAACCTGTAGTATTTTATATCGATGTAAAGCTAAAATGAAGGCGGTCAAGAATATTAAATAAAAAATGGGGTGTTGTTTTTGAAATATAAAAGTTGCTATTGGTTCCAGAGAGGTGACTCATCCTGTATATTTAAAAATATTTTTATCGTGTTCGGAACAAAAAACTGTATGGAATACCGTTTGAATCAACTTTCTATCTCAAACCGTTTAGCCACAATCGACTGATCCCCCACTAATGTCACCCTGTATAAAAATTTGATTACCACCATTTTATAGCAAAAAAAATCTAACAAAAGTTTTTCCTTTGACATTTTTGTGTATTAATAACGACAGGCGAAATATTTGCGTTTAAAATATTTGGTTGATTTAGTTTTTCTTTTTATATCACGCAAGCCATGGAATTTTTAAACAAAACAATATCTTGTTTAAAATACACTCCTAAATAGCCAACTTTTATCTCATTTAATCAACTTTGTATTTTCATTATTTGCGGAGATGGCAATAGTACCCCATCAAAAAGTGAAACACCCTGTATATTACTGTACTTTTTTTGTTGTTAATATCTACTCAATATTGTATTTTGTGATTATGTTGTTTAACACGTTAAGCGCCATTTGTATCCATATGGATACAAATAGTTTTTGCCAAATGGGCCACCTGTATCCATTTGGATACAACAGCCTACATTTAGATTCGGCTGCCTGTATTCTTAAACATACATGTATTACATATAACTATACCAGAAAAGGTTTAAGGATGGCCTGCTGGACCAGAAATCCTTGGTGGTCACGATTTTTTTACCCACATTGATATTTAAAAAAAAATAAAAAAATTATGATACAAATTTATTCACACAAAAAAAAAATTTAAAAACTGGTTAAAATGTTATTATTTTGTTGTGAAATTTTTTTATATTACTTAAGGGCAATTAAGAAACGTAAATTTAAAAAAAAAAAGGTGGCCAAAAAACACCTTTTTTTTAACATGGTGGCTTAACGTGTTAAAAAAATACAAGTGAGGCATTGATTGCAGTTAACTTATTACAGGAATTTGAAAAAAATGCATCACGAAAATTAAAAATTAATGCGAAAGATGCAATGAAAATTGCAGAAAAGTTATACACGCAAGGTTTTATCAGTTATCCCCGTACCGAAACCAATATTTTTCCTAAAGAACTCAACTTAATGCAGTTAGTGGAACAACAACGGGAAGATAATAGGTGGGGGGAATTTGCTCAACGAATTATCAATGAGGGGGGACCAAATCCTAGGCAAGGGCGAAAATCCGATCAAGTAAGCCGATATTAACAGTTTGTTAAATTTTAAATCCAGACAATTAAATTGAATGTTTACTTTGTATTTGTAGGCAGTTTAAATTTTTAAATAACTTGTGTTATAAAAAAAATGTTAATGGTTTAATTTCAGGCTCATCCTCCAATTCATCCAACGAAATATACAAACAGTTTAAATGGTAACGAACAGCGAGTTTATGAATATATTGTGCGACACTTTTTGGCTTGCGTCAGTAAAGACGCGTTGGGCCACGAGACGACCGTTTGTGTCGACATAGCGAACGAAAAATTCACGACCAAAGGTCTTATGATATTGGAGAGGAATTATCTAGACGTGTTCATATATGAAAAGTGGAATGCGAGAGAAATTCATTTATATAGAGCTGGTGATACATTTACGCCAACTGTACTGGATCTGGTGAGTTCTAAAATAAATTTATGTTCACTTGTAATAGTCGACGGGCTGTAAATGGTTGACTCATAATAGAGCAAGTGAGGCAATGATTTCGAATTTTAATATATCGTAATTATATTTATATTAGGCAGAAGGCTCAACGTCAGCTCCTAAGCTTTTAACGGAGGCCGATTTAATTTCTTTAATGGAAAAACATGGAATAGGAACTGACGCAACTCACGCCGAACATATTGATACCATCAAATCACGAGAATATGTGGGTCTGCATGAAAATATATATTTCGTACCCGGAACACTTGGCATGGGACTTGTGGAAGGGTAATTATAGTAATAAAATAATTGTGCAAACAATTTTATTTTGAAATATGGAAATAACTACACAGTGTGTGTGTAATTCGATGTTTACCATTGGTAACTTCTAATCTGTAATAGACAGGGCCGGCTAAGGGTTTTGCGGGGCTTCGGGGAAATATTATATGCGGGGCCCCCCAAAAAAATTCCAATATTGTGTAGAAAACCAAATATATCATAGTGGCTGTACTGTTTAAATCTTGCATCTAGAGCAACAATAGCACAATATATTATTATTTAAAAATATTCCACTTTAAATAACTGTTTTGCGTCATTTCCAATTTCGTTATTGTTGTCATATGTATACATTTTTTGTTTTTTGTAAATTCGCTTTAATTAAATTCCGGTAATATACAGGGTTCTCGTTTTTCGAGGGCCACTATGGGGATCTCGTAAACGGTAAGAGTTACGACTTCGGTTAAATCAGGGCAAAGTTGTATATTCAGGTGTTAATAATTTGACGCAAACAGAACTTATCTAGCTCTTTTAGTTTTTGAGATATAGGGAAAAAAGTAAAAAAGTGGATTTTTGTTTTTTGCCCGTAACTTTTTCATTTGATGTCAAATTTCATTTTTGTATTAACCATTTCGTGGCCACTTTTTGCAAGGAATCAAATTCCCAAATTATATTTTCCGTGCGACATTTCGTTTTTTTTAAACCATCAGCAGGTCAATTTTTTCTTATGGACGCTATATCTGATTTTAACGCCAATTTGTAGAGCATTTTTTTCTGAATTCAACAATGTATAACAGTTGGCACTTTTTTGAAACAATTATTAAAAATGGCAAAAACAAATATTTTATTTAAAACAAATCACAATCGGTATGGTAAATAATTGTCTTTGTCCCTTTATATTATATACTACTATACAGGGTTTGTATAAATTGGCGGAAGCGCTACACGTGATGATGTTCTTCGTAAAATTCCAAGTCGAAAATATTGATACAAAAATGTTGTACCATGCTTCCTTCCTATGGCCTCGGGAACCATTTAAAGAAAAAAAAAATTGGCAACATTGCCTACATTGATTTGCGTTTTGACATTTTTTACTTAGGTATTTACAATTTTTGTTCGAACTGAAAGCCTTTAGTTCGTAAACATAGCTGCAAACTTTTAGGTATCGTAAAACACAAACTAGAAATAATTACGAGAAAAACAGAGATGACAGCTAATGACAATGTTGCCATATGTATTATTTTCATTCAAATCAGTGATTTACATATTTTCAACACTAATTTTTGAAAGGAAGAACACAATATCTAGGAAAAAATACTATTCGAAATTTATTTTTATTCCAAATTGCAGCTTTTTCATTTGCAAGTATTAAATAATAACGCTTATTAAAGGACTAAATGTCAAAACTTTGAGGACCTTTTGCAGATACAGCAAGCATGGTACAACATTTTCGTATTAAGATTTTCGACTTAGAATTTTACGAAGAACATCGCCACGTGTAGCGCTTCCGCCAATTTTTACACACCCTGTATATTTTATAATATATAGTTTATAATATATACGAAAAATTTTTAGTTTTTTTTTTAAGAAATTCATAGGCTGTGAAAACAAAAAAAAACAAGTTGTTAAACCTTTTAAAAGTCATGTGGTACAAGTTACCAAGGTTTTTTTTATTGTAGTTGAGATAAACATTGTAAATATTTGAACATAAGATGACAACAGCATAGTCAGAATCAGCAGTTATGTAGTATATTGCTGTTTATCTTATGTTCAAAAATTTTTGACTTTAACCTCAACAACAGATTTAAAAACCTTGGTAACTTGTACCACATGAGTTTTAAAAAGTTTAACAACTTGTTTTTTTTTTGTTTTCACTGCCTACTAGGATTTTCTTTAAAAAAAAACCTAAAAATCCTTCGTAACTTGCGTATTATTGAAAATAAATACAGCAACCCTTATATATTTGGAATAAGAAAAAAATGAGAAATTTAAATAGGTCATAGCCAACTATCGCTCCTATTTAAAAAAAGGTAACTTTGTGTCATAACTTTTTACCGACGAGCGTAAATAATTTTTTTTTTTAGTATAATCAAATTAAACATAAAAATATCTACAAAAAATCTTCATAAATATTTTCGATATTTACAACAATAACGGAGATATGACACATTATTAATATGACAAAAAAACACTTTTTATTCAATAACTCGAAAACCGGAAATGATAGAATATTTTTGAAAACGGTTCTGAGTTTGTCTCAAAAAACTGCACATTTTTGGTAGTTTGACAGTTTCTCTATCTCAAATATTAACCGAGATAGCCATGCAATCCCATCGAACTTGGACCACCTTGTATGTGGAACTATTTACTGTCTGTTTTCATATTTCTCAAAATATTTAAAAAAGTTGAAGGTGTAGGTCAAATGTCAAATTGGCATTAAATTCGTCTAGAAATTCTGCCCAACTTTGCTAATTGAATCAACTATGTAACTCTTATAATAACAAAGTGACACATACATATAACAAACACATAGATTATTGTCAATCTGTGTATAAAAGTTAATTTTTTTCTCATTTAACTGACTCACTCTTCAGAAGTTAACAATGTTGAGTGTCGAATATCATACACATTGTATATATAATTTTTTAGGTATAATAATATGGGACTGGAAATCTCTTTAGCCAAACCGAATTTACGGGCGGAATTTGAAAACGATTTAAAATTAATCTGTGACGGATTAAAAAATCCCGACGTGGTACGGAGGGAACAAATTGAAAAGTATAAATCGGTATTCAGGATCGTTGCGGAAAAAGTCGCACAAATAGACCAGTCGCTATCTCAGAGACTCGACGATCAACCACAAGCAGTTGAAGATGACATACTTCGTAACCAGGAAGAATTTAAACCTGCGCTGAAGTGTCCGAAATGTGGAAACGATATGGTCGTGAAAAATCGTAAAGCTGGGCAGGGAAAATTTTTGTCGTGCGTTGGTTATCCTGGCTGCAAACACGTCATATGGTTGACGAATAATATTGAAAATGTTGAAGTCACAGATGATAGTTGTCCGACAGTAAGTGTTTTTTTTTCATAAGTGTTTAATGTTACGGGTAGAAGGGAATTTGATTATACAGGGTGTCACACAAAAAACGCCGCAAGCTGTAACTCCGTTGTTTGTGGTCCGATTTTGATGAACAAAAAACTAAATGAAATGGCTCCTCAAATTTTTTTTAAAATTTTAGTGCTAAACTAATAAATAAAAAGTAATAGTTTAACAGAAATAGGTTAGGTTTCACAAATTTTCAAGCGTGCCGTGGAAAACAAAAAAATCTTAATCAACAAATATCATTTAAATACCATTGACGTTTAAATGACATGTCTACCAGAATTAGTAAAAAAAAATGGTGCCATTTGGAAAAAAAAAATGACTATCGTTTGACATTTAAGTTGAACTTTAAAAAAATTGAAATCCAATTCAGTTTATAGTATTTGAGGAGCCATTTCATTTAGTTTTTTGTTCACCAAAATCGGACCACAAACAACGGAGTTACAGCTTGCGGCGTTTTTTGTGTGACACCCTGTATATATACAGGGTGTGTAAAAATTGGCAGGAAGCGCTACACGTGGCGATGTTCTTCGTAAAATTCCAAGTAGAAAATCTTAATACGAAAATGTTGTACCATGCTTGCTGTGTCTGCAAGAGGTCCTCAAAGTTTTGACATTTAGTCCTTTAATAAGCGTTATTATTTAATACTTGCAAATGAAAAAGCTGCAATTTGGAATAAAAATAAATTTCGAATAGTATTTTTTCCTAGATATTGTGTTCTTCCTTTCAAAAATTAGTGTTGAAAATATGTAAATCACTGATTTGAATGAAAATAATACATATGGCAACATTGTCATTAGCTGTCATCTCTGTTTTTCTCGTAATTATTTCTAGTGTGTTTTTACGATACCCAAAAGTTTGCAGCTATGTTTACGAACTGAAGGCTTTCAGTTCGAACAAAAATTGTAAGTACCTAAGTAAAAATTGCTGATAAAAAAATGTCCAAACGCAAATCAATGTATGCAATGTTGCCAATTTTTTTTTTCTTTAAATGGTTCCTGAGGCCTGAGGCCATAGGAAGCATGGTACAACATTTTTGTATCAAGATTTTCGACTTAAAATTTTACGAAGAACATCGTCTCGTGTAGCGCTTCCGCCAATTTACACACACCCTGTATATATAAAAAATGTAATTAATTTTTAGTGTGGACCCAATGTTAAACTGCTGAGATTTAAATTCAAGCAAAACATGTTCCCCGGAGAGCCAAATCCAAACGTGTACTGCATAGGAGGTTGCGATCCCACAGTGCTGGAAGCGATGGATATTTGTGTTAGTGCTGTTCGAAACTGTGAGTTGGTTCGAGAATATTTCCTGAATTTTATTAAACTCTGATTAATTTTGTAGCCAATCAGCGAAACAACGAAACAAATAATGCAAACACAAGACCTGTACAGACGGTGGCACCAAGAAACCCTTCCACTTCAAACACTTTTAGTGGTACAAATAATTCCGCAAGAGCGACACAGAACAATTCCTCGAGTCATAGAGGCGAACCAGGAAATAACCAAAATAATATTAATAGAGACAGTGGTTATAATAGTTTTGGAAATACCTTCGGCGGTAACAATAATCAAATTAGTGGCAGTCAAAGTAGATTAAACGGTGATACTGGTAATAATTCGAGAAGCAATCAACAAAGTCAGTCGAGGAACAACACAAATTTAAATTTGTTACCAAGGCCAGGACCATCGAGAGATAACGGAAATCAAAGTATGTTTGGTAACAGTAGAGTGTGGAATAATTCAGACAACAACAGAACCAATGGGGGCAATCTAAGAGGGGACGAGATAGTGTGCAACTGTAATCAAGAGGCCACGTTACTAACCGTTAGAAAAGAAGGTCCTAATACCGGTAAGTACATAATGCATTTTGATATTGTTTATCATTTATTCCACATATTGAATTTTTTTAAAAGCAACTCCGGATTTTTTTAACTTATTTTAATCGGGTCCTTTGTACAGGGTGAACCAAATTTGATTTACTTAGATCTTGTATCTTGCTTACAAAAATAGTTAGCGAAAATCTTATGTTGGTCACTTCTCTTGGATTCTTTTTTTGAGATAAACCCGCGTGAGTTATCAGATGTTTTATATCACCGTCCAATTTGGCACTACTGACGAAAAATGAATTTTCAACGATTTTGAAAATTGACGATAACTTCTTTATTTATAAGAATAGAACTAAATGTTACACAGGTTTTTTTATGAACATTTTGATGCTTGATTTAAAAAAAAATATTTAATGATCCTGATTTTTGAGATTTGATGTAAACTTATATTTTTTAAATGGAAACTTTAATAGGTCATGACTTTATAAAAAAGAGCACTTTTTTGCTTTTTAAAAGTATATGTAACTGAGATATGGTTAATTTTTGAAAGTTTTATTTTTTAAGTTGGTTATGATTCTGCAAACAAGTGATTTTTGCCATTAAAAAACAACTAAACATCATTTCCAAGTAATTCTGCAGCAGCCACTATATTTTTACCACCAACAATACAAACTTCTAATATATTAAACTTTTCAAAGTGTTCAAATTTAGCCATGTTCACAACACGACAATTAACAGATATAAAATACAAAAAAATACATTTGCTTAAAAGTTTAAAATTTACTTGAATATGACGTTTAGTTGTTTATTAATTGCAAACATCACTTGTTTACGAAATCATGGCAAACTTTGATAATAAAGTTTTTACAAAATTAGCCATATCTCGTTTATTTTTTGGAAATTAATGAAAACAATAATGTCACATTGAGTCATAACTACTTATATTTGTAAAATTAATCCAATTTTAAACAATCTATATATATAAAAGAGCTTGTTTGTGTGTTTGTTTGTTTGTTTGTTTGTTCGCTATAGAATCCTAGGTTCGTTGACCGATCGGGACCAAATTTTGCATAGTTACTATTTAGGACCTTGCAGATCTAACGCCAAACTTTAAGTACAAGCACATATTACCAATTAAAAAAAAAAAAAAAATTACTTGGACGGGATTCGATCTTACGTCGGCAAATACCTGGTCAAAACACGATACGGCGCGGTGTATTCCTCAAGTAAAGATTGTTTTGTATGCAATTAGTAATAAATGTACATGAAGTATTATTTTTATTAGTACATTTTTAATTGAAACAAGACGAAAGAAAATAAATTTGAGTTATTATTAAATTTTTAAGCAATAAATAGTTATTTTTTAATGAATTATAAGAAAATGGAAAGATGATTGATCAGAGTATGTCATTTGTGTATGATTTGGAATTATTGGGCTTATTCAAGTTAAAAAAGTAATTAAAATTGTAATCGCCCGTGCATTCATCTTGTTACTTATAAATGAAGTATTAAACATTTAAGCTTATTAATGGTCTCAAATGATGCGTAATAATTTTATCTTTCTATTGTTACCATTAATTTTAATATAAATTCAATTGGGGAGCAGGAATCTGAAAAAAAGTTAAAACCAATGTTAATTCCTTATGTTCACGGCTGGTGGTTAACGCCCGGTATATAATAACAGCAATTATTATTTAAACGTTTTTTATTTTAGGAAGAAAATTTTACAAGTGTCAAGTTGGCTCAAATAACGGGGGATGCGATTTTTTCTTGTGGGCCCCGGAAGATGAAAATAATGGCAACTCTAACAATACTGCTGGACCTTCGTCAAGAACAAATTCAGGGCTGAATTGTGATTGTCCGCTGCCGTCCGTGCAGAGGACGGTATCAAAGGAGGGGCCCAACAAAGGCCGCCAGTTTTATTGTTGTCCGAAACCGATGGGTCAGGGATGTAGGTTTTTCAAATGGGCTGATGAAGTAAGTTATTCCATATAAATAGCAATACAGGGTGGCCTATTTTCGATGCCCGTACAGGGTAACTCGGTTATTATCAGAGATAGAAAAAAACTAAGTATGTAGTCTCCATTTCTTTTTTCGAGAGAAATTCATTGCCGTAAACAGATTTTTGATATCTTTTTTAATTTTCGAAATATAGCCAAAAACCGATTTATGGCACTTTTCAAAAATGTTAAATATCTCGCTTAAACGAAAAGATAGAAAAAAACTTTGAAGACATTTTTGGCATGGTTTTTTGTCCTCAATAAGATAGCGATGTTCAATTATTTTTTACTCATATCAATACTGATATATTACACCCAACTTTCTTATTTTAAATGGCAACCATAAGCAAATCATATATTTTTGAAAAGCGCAAAAAATAAGCTTTCGATTGATGTCAAAGCCAACTATGGTTGCTATTTAAAATAAGAAGGTTAGGTGTAATATATCAATATTCGTATGAGTAAAAAAAAAATTTAATATCGCTATTTTATTAAGGATAAACGACCACGCCAAACCGGTTCTTAAAGTTTTTCTTTATCTTTTCGTTTAAGCGAGATATTTAACAATTTTGATGATACTCGAAATATAGCCAACATTTTTGGCACTTTTCAAACATGTTAAATATCTCGCTTAAACGAAAAAATAGAGAAAAACTTTAAGACATTTTTTGCATGGCTTTTGATCCTTAATAAGATAGCGATGTTCATGTTTTTTTTACTCATATGAATTTTGATATATTACACCTAACTTTCTTATTTTAAATGGCAACCATAGTTGGCTTTGACATTAATTGAAAGCTTATTTTTTGCGCTTCTCAAAAATATATAATTTGCTTATAGCTGCCTTTTAATAAAATAAGAAAGTTAGGTGTAATATTCAATATTTGTATGAGTAAAAAAAAAATTGAGCATCGCCATCTTATTAAAGACAAAAAATCATGCCAAAACTGTCTTTAAAGTTTTTCTCTATCTCTTCGTTTAAGAGAGATATTTAACATTTTTGTAAAGTGCCAAAAATCATTTAGATATTTTATTACTTAGAATCATTTGGATATTGCCGTCACAGGACAGAAAGTAGAGAGTGATTCTAATTATTTAAATATTTGTATAGTTCTAAAATATACAGGGTGCTTGAAATTCGAGTTTAAGCATGAGAATCTCGCTTATTGTAATGGCTAGAGTATAGGTTTCAATTTGGCAAAGTTGCTAAATTTGGTGCTCATTAATAATCCGAAGAGAAATTGAAAATATCTCAAACGGTATCCAAGAAACTAGAAAAAACCGGAAAATACGATTTTTGAAAATCGTCTATAACTCCTTTGGATTAAAAAATATTTCAAATGTGTAAAAACATTGCACAAGCAATTTTTTAAGCCGAATCGGATGGTAATCACTAATTTTTCCCAAGTCGATCATTTTTGTTTTATGACAACCAACTTTATTTTTTCTTACGAGTGCAATTTTTGCTATTAACAAAGGCCAATAGAATTTTTTTTTCCTGAATTCATTGATGTATCGCACATGGTACTTTGCTTCTACATTCATTGTCAAACTGGAAAAATGTGTTTTGAACAACCACTATAAATCAAACAGGCCGGTCGTTGTAGTTTATGTCGTTACTAGACAACCAATCAACAAACTAAACATTTTGAAAGCCTATTATGTACTTCACAGAACATAGCTACTATAGAACACGAAGTTCCTAAGCACGGTCTACTACACAGGTTAGGAAGCCTGTCAAAAAATCTGGAACTTTTCGACATAAATTTCCGCTAGGTGGCGATAAGTCTAAGAACCATTCGCCATAAAAATCCGTTAGATGGCGATTATGTTTAAGAACACATTTTGAACAAAACTGACTTAAAAATTCGGTTAAAACATTTTTATGTACGTCATCTGATTGATTAAATTTGAATTTTTTAAGCGAGTGCTTATAAATCTTGCTGACTCAAAATCTTGTGCACGAACCGGTTCTTGGACTTATCGCCATCTAGCGATAATTTTTGGCGAACGGTTCTAAGACTTATCGCCATCTGTGGGATAATTTACGGAACTAGTTACCGGCCTCAGTCGGTTTTATATGGGAGTTTCCGAACCTGTGTAGTAGACCGTGTTCCTAAGTAACGGCTGGTCCCGTACATTGCCATCCCTTGTCAGGTAGGGGTACTAAAAGGCGGGAATTTTGAAGGCTCCCTTGATTTTTTAAAATTTTTTTTTGAGAATCACAATTACTATTTAATTTTGCTGCCAAAGATGTTAACTGAATAAGTAAGTCTTAATGTTTTTTTAAGGAATTTTTACCAAATCTTTAAAATTAACATTAAGACTCACAATAAATAAACCCTTTGAGCAACAAAAGTGAATAGTAATTGTTTGCGAAATTTAAAGAATAGTGATGCAATAAAATAATAAATAATATAACATACATATATTGCAGAAATGAGACACAATACAATACATAATAGCACAATACAATAATTATATAATACGTACAATAAATAGACAATACAACAAAATATTACAAACATAATCCTATGCAACTCTGCCCAATTTTTAAATAAAATGTGCGCCTTTTGTATACAATCTGGACTAACAGAGACCTTCTGCTTTGTATTTTCCAATTTATTTAGTTTATTTATGTATTTATGGATAAAAAATTGCAAAAATTGGATATATGGTTTTAATTAAATTATCAGTATGACATGATTAATCATCCAAACAGAAAATCTACACATTGTTTTTTACAATAATAAAATGTAGTTAAACTAAAAATGTAAAATTGAAGGCAGTAAAAAATTAGCATAGTCATAATCAAATACTACTTACAATGTTGATTAAATAAATAGAACAATACTTGGTCGTTAAGTCTAACATTTTCATCTTGTTCTTTTTTTAAATTAATAAATGCATGTGCAACAAAAAGTTCATTTGGATGTAAAATATTGAGCAAACAAACTGCAGTTTAAAAATTTGGGTAATACATTTGTTTAATATGTAATAAAACCACTCACATAATTGCAGACAGTTCCAAAGATTTCGCTGCTTCAAAATTTTCAGCAGGCGGGTCCCAATCCTTAGGTTTTGGAGTTGTGCGAATTGGACAATCTTAAAGAAATGCGGGCTACGGGTTGTTTACAAGTTCATTGTTAAAAGTTAATAATTCTAGCCATTTTCATACTTGCAAAACGGTACATGTATCTGTTAAGGTCTCCACAGACCGACGCGGTGGTGGTGGCGGTCAGATTTAACCTTAGTGAGTGAGTGAGTGTGCGTCCATTTGATTCCTAAGGTTACATCTGACTGCCACCGCCACCGCGTCGGTCTGTGGAGACCTTAATACATTCGGTATAAGCAGAGGCGGATTATAGTCGGTTGAGGCCCCGGACGCAGAAGAAATTATTGGGCCCCTTAAAAAAAAGAGAGAGAGACCGGAAAAATAAAAATACATATAAACCATATTTTTAAATAAATAAAGTTGGGGTTTTGTGGGGCCCTTCAGAAGTCGGGGCACAGGGCGCGCGCCCGGTGCGCCCGCCGTTAAATCCGCCTCTGGGTATGAGATTAAGTTTGCTTCACTTTTTTATTACCTGTAGCCGGTTTTCCTTAAAATTGCCGCGTGTTGTCTATTACTATAAAATGTAAATGATCACATTTAAATAATTTCCAGGCTGATAAAGATTAATAATAAAAAGTATTAAGTAACTCACCTTTCTGTGCTCAACTTCCAACAATATTCACAGAACATAGATGTACTTGTCATAATAAATTCGTATAAATGAACTTGGGAAAAATTAGTGATTACTATCCGATTAGGCTTAAAAAGTTGCTTGGGCAAAGTTTCTACACATTTGAAATATTTTATAATCCAAAAGAGTTATAGGCGATTTTCAAAAATTATATTTCAGGTTTTTCCTAATTTTCTCAGATATCTTTGAGATGTTCTAATTTCTCTTCAAATTATTAATGAGCACCAAATTTAGCAACTTTTTCAAATTTAAACCTATGCTCCAGCTCTGTGTTTCTCAAAGTGTGGTCCGCGGACCCCTGGGGGTCCCTGAATCCTTCTGAAGCGATCTTCGAGCCCTTTCATAATGTTCCAGTACACAACAAATTTATTTGCCAGGCCAGAAGGAAACAAAAATATTGTCTACAAAACAATTCGTTGGGGTCCTCTATAAGAATTTAGTTTTGAAAGGGGTCCTTAGAGTAAAAGGTTTAAGAAACACTGCTCTAGCTATTATAATAAGCGAGATCTCAATGCTTAAACTCGAATTTCAAACACCCTGTATACAGATAGATTAAAATTTGAGTTCCAGCATGGGGATTTGCTTATTATAAGCCAAACATAAAAAAGCAAAAGTTGATGCAATCATTAAATGCAGAATAAAGGGTTCTTAAATTTAAATGTTCACAAATGGAAAAGTTACAGCCAAATTACAACAATTTTATTATTTTGATATTTTCAGTTTTTAATAAAACGGTTGCAGAATTACGACATAAGTATGTTTGGAAATAAAAAATCAGCAAAAATTAAGGCAACTGTCAAATTTCAACCTTTGATTTGGCTCTTATTATAATTCATGTTAAAATGAACCCAAACCAAACCCAAATATCTTTGCGAGAGATTTTTTTTTAAGCAACTGTTTTTGGATTTCCGTTTCGTCACTTATACTTTTGTCGTTGTAGGTTAATGATAATGGTAATAATGATGGTGATGATGGTGGAAATGATGGCGGTGGATGGGGTAGAAACAACAATTTTGGTAATACATCCATGAATAATAGTAATAATAGTTGGAGGAAAAATAATACCACAAATGCAAAAAATAAACAAAAGGGAAAGCAAAAACCATATACAAACCAAAGTAAAGCTAAGAGAAAGTGTGGACTTTGTGGAGAAGAAGGTCAGTATATTACATAATATAATTACCTTATTTTAAAACGTGTAATATTAAAGTAATGTTTAACTTAAATGCTGTTCTTGAAGGTTTCGTGTAGCAAAAGTAAAGGCTCTACCAGAACAGCTGAATACATTTCACAATATAATAAATATTCAGGGCTTTATTAATCAAATTTCGTATAAATCTTCATGCTATCGTGTGTAACTTTTTCATTCTTTCATCCATTATTCGAGACTCGAGAATATATTTCTTATCTTTAAAGCTACACAATTAATAAATTTGGGCAAAGTTGCGAAATTTATTGCTCAATAGAAATATGCAATAAAAATTGTTCAGAAGTTACTCAGGAAAAACTTTTAAAAAATTGTTTATTTTATTTGTTTTCTTTGTTTTGGAAGATATCAAAATATAAACACATTTCAGAAATTTTTTACTTTATATAAACTAATCTAATTGGATTTTACATTAGACCAGGGGTCGTTAATCTTAAAGAAAAAAAAGCTCTTCAAAAAAAACAAACTATTCAATAAATTTTAGGGAGCCGCAATTTTATTCGATTTATTTTGTTTTTAGGAACAGTTTTAAAATATTGAAACTTTGTTATTATTACAGTATTTCAAAACATAAATTGTACAGGTATAAGATTGTGAGTACCTACAACATATAAAACTGATTTTTTTTATAGAGTAAATTTTTATTTTATTCAAAATAAAAGAGCTGCACTTTTTTCAGCCGAGCTGCCAGTTTTTGACCCCTGCATGAGATTATTCGTCCATTTTAGATTTTAGACAATCAACAATCACATGTAACAATTTTGGTCATAGAGATATACAGGGTGTCCCAAATTCGAGTAAGTGCATAGGAATCTCGCTATCTTAAGAGCTACGAGGTCGGTTAAATTAGGGCAAAAATGCGAAATTAGATGCTCAACAAATATCTGCCAAGAAATTTTTTATAGCTTTCTTAGTTCAAAAGTTATTCAAGAAAATCTGAAAAAATGGATTTTCGTTTTTTTGCCCTTTTCCTACATTTTTTAAGATATCGACAATCTGGAAGCACTTCTCCGTGGTAACTTCTTACCCTTTATATTTTGAGATAACAAAGAATTTCCAACAACGTTTCGTCTCTTCAGAACCATCAACTTCATTTTTTTAAATACGGCGAAAAAATTTTAATCTCATAGTCGCATAGCATTTTGTCTTCTGATTTCAATGATATAGGACTGTTCATATCTAAAATGATATTTAACCACAAACATTTGAGAAAAACTCATTTAAAAAAAATCAAAAAGCATGCCATGAGAAAACAAAATTTTGTGTATATTATGACATTTCTCGAATTCCTTAAAAAGTGTTAATTGTCATATTTAATCTTAAAAAAAGCACAAAATCAAAGAATTCCTAGCTGGTTGCAAATTATACAATTAATCACGATCATATTAATGTCAAAGTTACAGTTTTAACAGAACGACAAAAAAAACAAAAAATTGTTTTGGTTTTTATTTTGCTTTTTTTTGTACAAGATTATTTTATTCAAAAATTGGACACAATGAGTTTTTCTCAAATTTTTGTGGTAAAATATCATTTTAGATATTGAGTGTCATATATCATTGAAATTAGAAGACAAAATGCTATCCGACTATGAGTTAAAAAAATGTTCGCCGTATTTAAAAAAATGAAGTTGATGGTTCTGAAGAGACGAAACGTTGTTGGAAATTCTTTGTTATCTCAAAATATAAAGCGTAAGCAGTTGCTATGGAGAAGTGCTTCCAGATTGTCGGTTTCTTAAGAAATGTAGGATATAGGGCAAAAAAACGAAAATCAATTTTTTCAGTTTTCTTGAATAACTTTTGCACTAAAACAGCTATGAAAATTTTCTTTGCAGATATTTGATAAGCATCTTATTTCTCAACTTTGCCCTAATTTAACCGACCTCATAGCTCTTAAGATAAGCGAGATCCCCATGCATTTACTCGAATTTGGAACACCCTGTGTACAGGGTGTTTCGGAAGGTGATTCCTTATTGAAAATTAAGGGGGGTCTTTTATAGAGTAAACAAAATTTTCCTTAGACGTCTCCTTTCTGAGTTACACCCCTCATAAAGGGGATCGTAAAATTGGATTTTATTTTATTTCTCAAATTTGGATAAATGTAGGAAAATGATATTTGGTAATGTTTTAAACTTATTAAAAGGTTTCCTATAGTAATATTTTCAATCATCTCCCAGCGCCCACCTTCACAGGGGCTGAAAAGTGCGACCCTGTTAGTTTTTTTATCAGAACTTTTTGGTGTGTTCAAATAGGTATTGCAATTTAAAATATGTTTTTTGAAAGATTGATTTCTTTAGATTTTTTTAAATTTTTAGTTTTTCTCGTAAAACCTACAGTTTTTGAGTAAACAATAAAATAAGTAGGTATACAAACAGCATTAAATATTCCAATATCAAACGATTTATTTAGGTTGTTCATATTGGGTAGAATTGACGGGTTTAATTCATTTTGACGTTTACGTGTCGACAACGTTAAAACTCCCGTCAATGAACATAAACAAACCATGGCAACCACCAAAATGAATCGTTTTATATTGGAATGTATTAACGGTTTTTGTTTACTTATTTTATTTTTTACTCAAAAACTGTAGGTTTTACGGGAAAAACTAAAGAATAACTTTTTTTTTAAATAAAATGTGTCCATATTTATCCTGATTCGGCAATAACACTGTGACGTTTCAACATGAAATGCATGATGCTGTATTTAACCTCAGCACTATATGCGTGCCGTGCAGATTTAACGTGCGATTTACAAACAGTGCTGCATCTGTATTCAAAAAAACCTCTGAACGGAATTTTATAAATCTTATTACATTACCTTTAAATGATTACATTTAGAAAATATATTGGTGTGACAATATAATAGTATTAAAGGGTTCAAGGTTCAAATTAAACTGTGAAACTTTGCCTCAGTATGTTTGAATTTGATTAGTTACACAGGTTAAAATTATTTTTCAAAGAAAAAATGCTTTTATTTATTAATTCTGCTTTATAATTGTTATTTTAAAATAATTTCAATGTTCAATTCCTAGAATCAAAACTTGAAAACAATTTCACAATTTGCGATCGTATATTTAATTGAGACCAATGTTCTGAAGTGCCTGCATTTTAGGATAAGGTTGACACATTATATCCCCTTATTGCAAAATATGAGTTATATTTCAGTATGTTAAATTAATTTGCGACTGTAAATACATATATTTTTATACTAAATGTATAATGTGCTTGTTCCAGGTCATATACGAACTAAGTGTCCCAACGGCTAACTGCTATGTCAAAATGTACAATATAATTACGAATCTTAGAATTTAAGTTAATATTTAGTTATGTAAAAATTAAGAATAAATCGATTTTTATGTTTTTGTTGTTTAAAAGTTTTTAAGTGCTGGTAACTACCTGTCAAATTCATTAAAAATTAACATTTAGTTGTGTTACAAAGCAATTAACGTTGATTTTATTAATAATGACATTTACGGGTTTTTCAATTTTTTTAGTTTATCAATTTCCCTTTGCTGTAGATGACTTTCTGCAGTTGTTTGTGTCAACTGAAAAAAAAAAAGTGTATTGTGGTTTTCTATTTTAAATGTATGTACCGACCATATTTAATAAAATTTCTACTTTCAGTTTTAATAAGTTGTTTTCTTCTTCCCGTTCCTGTAGTTTACTTTTTAGTTTTTGATTGATTTTTTGGATATAACCATTTTCTCCGGATGCTGCAAATCAATGTAACATTTTGCTGATAAATCATAATTTCTTATAAACTTACCTGCTATCCAACCACCATTTTCAAATAAACATTCTTGTCCATCGAGATGTAAACGAACAGTATGATTTTCATTTAATAAATCCTCTAGTGGCTCTGCAGTCTCTATCGAAGTAACACTTTTACGGGACGGAATTTTTTTCGGAGAGAATTTATTTCCAAATAATGGCATGTTTGTATTTAAAGGTTTACAACATAACCTCAATAAACAAAAGGGTTGCCAACATGATTATTACATATATGGAAAAAGAATGGCTGTTGGATATACAAAATTGCTTAGAAAATTGTTGTATTATTCGCTATATTGCTGAATTAATTTTTGCTAAGTATTTACTGCATATACTATATTTTTTTAAAATTATGTTAGATTGCTTCAGGGAAAGTAGAGATGTTGCATTTACTGTTGGTATTGCCGGATAAGAGAATTTTTGACAGCTGTCAGTTGTCATGCGTTAATAAAAATTATCGGTTTTTATGTTTAAAGTACACATTTTTCTACTGAAACACTGCCATAATAAACTATATACTGCATAATGGGAATCCTTGAAAAAATATCGGAAATAGAAAGAGAAATCTCGAGAACACAAAAAAATAAAGGTAATTAACCTCACTTTTAATTGATACTGTGAATTGTTGACTTTATAAATTGTAATATTGCAGCAACTGAATATCATTTGGGTTTGTTAAAGGCCAAATTAGCAAAGTATAGGTCTCAATTACTAGAACCTTCAAAAAAGTCCGAAAAAGGAGAAGGATTTGATGTTTTAAAAAGTGGAGATGCCAGAGTTGCCCTTATTGGTTTTCCTTCAGTCGGAAAAGTATGTAAATGTTTTAAACATGCTGACGTTGCCTAACTTTTTTTTTCTAGTCGACTTTGTTATCTACTCTAACCCGCACTGAAAGTGAAACTGCTTCGTACGAATTTACTACCTTAACTTGTATCCCAGGTGTTATCGAATACAATGGTGCTAATATTCAGTTACTTGATTTACCAGGAATTATAGAAGGTGCATCACAAGGAAAAGGCCGAGGTATTTACTGGATAATATGTTACCAGCTGCCAAGTTGTAGGTAAAACACTGGATGTTTGTATTATTTTAGGCAGACAAGTTATAGCAGTTGCGAGAACTGCTGATTTGGTGCTAATGATGTTGGACGCTACTAAACAAGATGTACAAAGGCAACTTTTAGAAAGAGAATTGGAAAGCGTAGGAATTCGGCTAAACAAGCAAAAACCCAATATATACTTTAAGGTAAAGGAAATGACTTATTTACTTACATTTAAGTTAATCTAGAATCATCAGTGGGTTTATCTATACAGGGTGGTCCACTTTTTAGTAGCAGGACTTTAACAGTCGATAGAAAAACTTATTTTAAAGTAGGGTGACCATTCGTCCCCGATTTTCGGGGACAGTCCCCGAAACAAGACTCAAGTCCCGGATTATTCTTGTCCCCGATTTTCATAATTTTCCCACACACATTAAAAATAACGAATGTATGGTACTTTCACTGTTGCCAAATTATGCAAATCTGTTAGTCTGGCAACATTGTAACAGTGTAACCGCTTATTGGCCACAAAAACTGGAGTGGGGAGGAATTTGTGCACGTTGCTGTCAGCCACCACTATGTTCTGTGGCCACCACCGTTAAATGAAGTGTCAAGTACGATTAGGTTATGTTAGGTTAGGTTACTTAGCGTTACCATACGTCCTTTCTCCTGGACATATCCTCTTTTTTTGAAATGTGCAAAAACGCGTGGGTTTTAATTCCCGATCTTTAATTTGAATTTCGTTTATTAAAATGAAAGTTGTGGTTTGTGGTGTACGGCAAAATAGATTTTACGAAAAAAGTTAGTTAAGGACCTTTTTTTTTTTGGTAGCTCCAGCTTAGTGTCCCCGAAAGTTCGGGGGAAAAAATGGTCACCTTAAGTTAGTAGGTACCTACCTACTAAAATTCAAAAAACACCCTGTATCTCAAAAATACGGCGGTTGCGGACCTACATTGATATGAACTTTTTTTCTTAAAATCATCCAAGGAATAACACCCTTAAGGATCAGCATTCAATTATGAAACACCCTGTATATAGAAAATACTAACTGTTTATCAAATACAAAAAGCTAATTTGTATATAGGGTGGTCCACTTTTTAGTAGCAGGACTTTAACAATTGATAGAAAAACTTATTTTAAAGTGAATATTCCATATCAACATGGGTCCATGAACGCTTCATATTAAAGATACAGGGTGTTGAAATTTTCGAAAAACTAATACACGTAACAGTACAAATCTACGACATACATCCTCTCTTTTTAATGCGAGGTTTAGAGCACGGGCAGCTAATATACATTGGATTGGATTATGTGAAAAGTGTGTGTAATGGTCACGTCATTTTTGACAGTTTACAAATATAACATATGATGTTAATCTATGATTTGTAAAAACTACCGTAAATAAATAAAATTGTGTTTTAAGCAGGGCTGCGGAGTCGGTAAAGAAAAATTCGACTCCGACTCCTGATAATTTTAGTAGGTCGACTCCGACTCCGACAAAATTAAATACATAAAGACATTTTATGGTGTGTGTAACATGAAAAAAAAATTATTTAAAATTTGAGTCTAAATTTTGCGGCAAAGGACCATCTCGCAATTTTTTGTTGTACTCGGAGTCGGTACATATTTTCCGACTCTGACTCCACTGGCCAGAAATTCCTTCTAAACTCCGACTCAGACTCCACAGCCCTGGTTTTAAGGTTTGAAGTAATTCACCTCGGAGTATTAAACACAGGTGTATGCATGCGTAATTTGCAAAAATCATTTTATGTAACATAACATCAACAATTTTCATGCAGGTTTTGTTAATAATCCTAGTTTTATTTGATTTTCTATGATTGCTGCCTAAATACGCCATAGAAAGAGAGAGAAATATATTTTCATCTCACTCTGTTGGCTTCAGTCACCACTCATTGTGCAGATAAGGAACGTGCAATATACATGTTATATGTTTTTTTCAGATTAAAAAAGGTGGAGGTTTATCATTTAATTCTACTTGTCCGTTAACAAAAATTGATGAAAAATTGGTGCAGTTGATATTACATGAATACAAAATTTTCAATGCTGAAGTGTTATTTCGTGAAGATGCATCCGCAGATGAACTTATTGATGTAATATGTGCAAATCGAGTGTATATTCCTTGTCTCTACGTTTATAATAAGATTGATCAAATTTCCATAGAAGAAGTAGACCGTATCGCCCGACAGGAATTTAGTGTTGTAGTTAGGTGAGTGGCAAGTTAAATGGGGTACCTTTAACTAATGAAATAATTTTTTACAGTTGTAACATGAAGCTTAATTTAGACTACTTATTGGAAACTTTATGGGAATATTTGGCATTAATACGAGTCTACACTAAAAAGCCAGGACAGCCACCTGATTTCAACGATGGGTTGATTTTACGCAAAGGCGTAACTGTGGAACACGTCTGTCATGCTATACACAGAACATTGGCTCAAGCATTTAAATACGCATTGGTATGGGGCACTAGCACTAAATATTCTCCGCAGCGTGTCGGTATCAGTCATATAATGCACGATGAAGATGTAATTCAAGTGTTGAAAAAGTAATTATAAATGGAATTGTTAAAATAAATTCAATAAATATGAATTAATGAAATGTTTGCATTTTGTTTGTGAAGTTTGTTTATTTGCCGAATTTAAACTACAAGTAAACAAGATATGGATTTAAAAAGAATGAAGTACCTTAATGTGAAAATCTTGTAAACCATTGGATAGCCAAATTAGTAGAAAAGTGTTTTTACGGTTTTAGTATTTGATCTTAAAGTATGTATTTTGTGTCAAGTTGCAACTTTTTAAATTTTAGTTGAAACTTTTTATATTAGAAATCTAAAATTTTGTATTCATGGGTTAGCCAAAGGTATTAATCATGACGTTAAAATTGACCCAGTCTGCATAGTTTTTGAGGTGCAGATGCAGTGGTTATTTTTATGTTTTATGGAAACCATGTTAGATATTTATGCAACCAGGTGATGAATTTTATGATAAAAATAACAATTTTTTTTATGTACCTACAGATATAACAGTATGTTCCGATTTTTTTTAAATTTGGGCGAACCGGTTGCTAATCGGACACTTAGTTATTTAAAAAAAAAAGATTGATTAGAAAATATTTTTTTAATAAGTAAAAAAAAACGGCTTGATTTGGTTAATGCGAAAATCGCGACCGAAGTGGAATTTTCGTGTTTATTGCCAAACGCATCCCTATTAAGTTAGTCTCCGCACCCTACTAAGTGTGATAACAAATTTTATGAATCAGTGATATAGTAATAGTGTTTTAACAGAATACTATTTGTGGTAAGTACGATTTTTATTTAAATTCAAGTTATTAGTATTTTTAATCTATGTATTATTTTAATTTTGCTTGCAATGTCAAGAACATTAAAATATTTTGTTTCTCCACGCTTTCGATCTACAGGGTGTTTCTTAAGAATTGCAAAAAAAATCGGGAGGCGATTCCTTATAGCAAATATAGGGGTTTTGTAAATAAATTTTTTTCCTTAGATGTCTCCTTTCGGAGCTACCTACACCCCCCTAAAGGGTAGCGGTAAAATTGGGTTTTTATTTTATTTCTCAAATTTGGATAAACGTATAATGATATTTGGTAGATGTTGTAGGGCCATAACCACTGGCGCGACCTGTCGCACGCGTTTTTTTGGGCGCGACCAGGCGCGGCTAGTTATACTATATACAATAAAATTAGCTTCGTTTCGCGGAGACAGTTCAGAACTAAAACATCACGTCTCGGCATTGAAAGGGCGGAGTTAACCCGCGAATTTTGCCGAATACGCCCGAGCCATTTAAGTAGATTTTTTTACTTCCAAAAACGTCAGTTCAATGCCAAGACGTGACGTTTTGTTAACAAGTCGCGCGCGACTGGCAGTTGCAGTGGGTTATGCTCCATATAAAAACGTGTAATCTTAAGTCGCGCGCGACAATTGAGTCGCGGCGGAATCGCTACTCACAATCCAGTCGCGCGCGGCCATTGAATAAAAAGATAAAGGAACGAGCATTTTAGCGATCTTAATGCGTCCAGGTTAGCCTCTCAATATGGCGGATGTATGTTTCCGCTTCTCACTGGCGTATCTAACATTTTTAAATATGTATTGAATAATGTAAATATTTGCTTTGTTTTGAATTGAGCCTGTTATTTACTTATTTATTTCTTGTTTTGTGGTTGAGGGAATTTAAAAAACGACAGCATACATCAATATTTGCATTGTTTATTATGAGAGTTAAAAAATATGCTGTACAAAAGTGAACGCCACTGATATGACATACCATTTTGACAGACCACATCAAATTTTCAATACATGATTACACTACAAAATATTAATGTCTACTTATGAAACGTAATCTTTTAATCTTAAACATTTTTGGACCTAGTAAGACTACAAGATCTGTAGCTAAGCTAACCATTGTAGCACACAAAACTCTAAATTTCTTGACTGTTTGACCTGTCAAAACCGGCCGCCATCAGAGGCCTTTTATGTCGTCATTTCCGTCGCCGACAAACGCTGCAGTATAATATTAAAAGCTCCTTCCTTTGTCTTTTTATTCAATGCGCGCGGCAAGCGAGTCGCGTCGCGTCATTGGGCGTTGCACCATATAAATACATAGAAAATTTAGCCGCGCGCGACAGGTCTCGCCATTGGGTTATGGCCCTTATACTTATTAAAAGGTTTCCCATAGTAATATTTTCAATCACAGGAGGCTGAAAAGTGCGAACCCTGTTGGTTTTTTAATCAGAATCTTGATTTATTTAGAAACTTCTTTTGTTTTCTAATTTTTCTCGTAAAACCTACCGTTTTTGAGTAAAAAATAAAATAAGTAAACATGAACCATCAAATATTTCAATATAAAACTATTCATTTTGGTGGTTGCCATGGTTTGTTTATGTTCGTATTGGGTGGAATCGACGAGCGTTTTAGCGTTGTCGCCGCGTAAACGTCAAAATTAATTACATCTGTCAATTCTACCCAATATGAACAAAAAACAAACCATGGTCGAAACGCCTACTTTCAACTATAGAAGACGCGGTTCCAAACCCGGGAACGAAGAATGTATCATTTTAAGCAGTTGTCACGCATTCTTAAACAAAATAGTTGCAGTCGAACGTCCAAACTCTAATATGATATTTCATTTATTACATATGTCCTCCTAAACGTTCCTTGGACATTGTTGTTGTTTTTATTAATTTGAGCTTTGAAAAGCTAATTTCCCCGGAAACTACGAATAAATAAATACAATGGCAGTATTTGAAAACCTTTCTGTTCATTTATTTTCATAAATAAAGTTTAAAACTTAGTGAGGCCAAAGTCGTACCGTCAATATCACGAACGTCCGAATTTTTATTGTGGCTTAGTTTTATGTGCACAAAGGCAGGCGGCTCCGCAAATTCCAGGTATTTCTTTCAACTTGTATATTTCTGAATTATCATTACTAAATTGTGATCAAAAAAGTGTATCCAGTTCCTTATTTGATTATAAAATGGATGTTCCAAAAACGGAAATATTGTTTTATTTAGCATAAAAAAAAATTTGCATGAAACGCTAAATACCCCATTCTGCACAACGTTCCCTAAGGGTGCGTACACACGTATGTAATATGTAATGTAATGTAACGTGTAATATAATGCGAATTGTTTGGACGGTACAGGAGCACGATGCGAATCCTGTTGTTTTTGTATTACATGTAACGCTCGCAGTGACGTAAAACGACGAATTTGCCTTACATTACATTACATATTACATACGTGTGTACGCACCCTTTCAGGCATCAAAACATCTACAGACTAAAGACGAACAAGTTGAACTTGCTATAAATATCGATAGCAAAATTTGTATCATTGGAGCAAGGAGGTTTCAGCCGGTTTATTGAATTGTACAGAAAGCATTCCTATTTATAGATCATTTAAAGTAAACAGTGCACAAATAAAATTTTAAAACACAGAGCATATGAAGAGCCAATAGAATTTTGTAAAAAAAGACTGATACTAACAAAATTTACGTTAGCAAATAATTCAAGCTTTACGAGGGACATTAAGAAAAAAATAATGTGGTAAAAAAAATTCTTTTTATTTATTTGTTCATAGCTACACGTCTGTGAATACCGACAAAACATAAAACAAACTTTTTCGAATAATCGCTCTTTTACTAAATGTCCTCACGCATTTTAAAATTCTGGTCACCTTATTTTTAACAAAGCCATAATGCACGACACTGACGCGCAACGTCAAACCTTTTCAACCTGTTGAAAATCCAAGAGCGTCTGATTTCTGAGGAAGAACTGAGCAGCTTAAGCCGACAAACACACACTCTTGGCGTGTCACTCCAAGTTTGCCGTACGCGTACAGAGTACAGACGTGCAATTTAACTTCACGTTTGTGGGTAACAGCGTTCTTGGAGTGGCACACGCCTGGAGCGCGCTCCTGGAACGTGGCGTTCCATGAGCGCGGATAAAACTCTCCGTGTGTGCCCAGCTTCACTAAAAACGCCACTATAAATATAACGCAATTTTTCTTCCTTAAGTCTGTTTTATACTACACTATTTTTTCGTTTAAGAAAATCGTATACGATTTTCTAGTACGGTGTCAATCAAAAATTAAAAATCTTGAACGAAAAATTCGTACGAAATTATTACCGTCCCTATATGCGTCCAATTTTAGCATGCGCGCATGCGTATTCTACTGTTACTGTACATGACCGCATGTCATTTGTGGGTTAGGTTAACTGAAACAATCAAACGATGTTAAATACTACTTATTACCGTTAATCCCTCACAATTTATTTTGTAGGAATAAATATGTAGAATGGGACAAGCGTTAAATATACGTTAAATTTGAAAATGATTCGCTTTCTGTTGTAATCAAATTGAACATTTGACATGGTTACTCAAGGTGCCAACAAAATATGAATAAAGTTACTAAAAAGTAACCAAATATATTGGGGTTTTCGTACCAAAATATAATACAATGTAAAAGGTTGATATTTTCCATGCTAAATTCTTGAACGAAATTTTTGTATCAAAAATCGTATACGATTTTCTTAAACGAAAAAATAGTATAGTATAAAACAGTCTTTACCCATCCCTGACTATCCACATCCCTACCCATTATCCCTGTACCTCTTACGACTGAAGAGGGGGTCAACCCCCCTATAGCTAGGGTTGCCAGAATATCTCTTTTAAAGAGAACATGTCCTCTTTTTTTGTACCGATCTTTTTGTTCACTCTCTTTTTTTATTCTGATCTTTTTTTGTCCTCTTTTTTCCCGTATTTACTTTTTGTCCTCTTTTTTCCGTAGTTACTTTTTGTTTGTCAAATCTTTTTTACTTTTTTTTTATACCGCAACGTCCTCTGTTGTCAATTAATGGCAATCGACCATTTTAGACACAAAATGTTACGCCATCTACCGATAGGTAAGGTTATATTTTTTTAACGCGGTACAAACGTTTACAATTAAGTGACAGCAAGACAGCATAAAGTCAGTGACAGCCATTATATTTATAATTATAAGGATAGTGTTTAGTGTTTTACAATCAACAACCATGAGTAAAAGAAAATGCACATTTACCCCTGAGTTACAAGCTAAATATACGTGTTTTAAAAGTGTTGACTGTAAATACGAAGCATTTTGTTCTGTATGTAATACAAAAGTTTCTGTTGGAAACAAAGGGAAGTATGATCTTCAACAACATATCCAATCAAAGAAGCATCAGTTATGTATTCGGTCCATGGAAACATCAAATAAAATAGATTCTTTTGTAATTTCCAAAATTGAAAAGTTAGATGAAAAAGTAGCAGCTGTTGAAGCAACGTTGGCATTTCATGTTTTGAAACATCACATGAGCTTCAACTCATCTAACTGCACAACAGATTTATTAAAAAATATATTCGAAGACTCTGAAACTGCCAAACATCTGTCATCTGCTCGAACAAAAACAACAATGATTGGGAAAAATGTTATTGCTCCCTATTGTATGAGTAAAGTTACTGAATCTTTATCTAATATTCCTTTTATATCAATATCAACAGATGCAAGTAACCATGATTCACAAAAAATGTTTCCGATTTTGATACAGTACTTTACCATTAATTAAGATATTTGCTCAAAACTGATTAATTTGGAAACTATGTAGCAAAAAAATGATTGTTTGTGGATGTGAATAAATATTATACTTTCATATTTCCATAAACCATACACCGAACAACGCCCTCTTTTTGTTCTCTTTTTTTTGTTTGTAGAGTTCTCTTTTTGTTCTCTTTTTTTTTTTGAAGAGTTCTCTTTTTACACTTTCAACTTCTGGCAACCCTACCTATAGCAGTCTCCGCGCGAGCGGAAAAAACACGTGACCGACCGACCCCCGCTCTGCCCTCAGTGTGTTTTGTTACTTTGTGTAGGAAGCTGCTCCTTTAGTTAACAATAAAAAAATGTTGGTAAGTTCTGCGCATACCGCATACAGTTATCAGACCCTTTACTGCAAACAATAGAATTTTGTGATAATATAAGCAAGGCAAATAAATTACCTTACTTATTTTACCTAAAAATTTTGCCCAACTGTGGGTGATGAAATATTATGAAAGTGTTGCTACCGGCTGCAGATAACATTCTCAAGGTCGACGAAGTAAAGTCCACTTAGTAACAAAACATGTACATAAACAACAAAACAATAATTTAAAAAAATAATAAATAATTTTTAAAAAGTTTAAAAAAAGATTTTTACAATTTAAAAATAATATTTAGTAAATTATCGTTTTCTCTTGATTTTTTTTAACTCCTTAAATAAGAGCACTTTAATTTTGCGAATTGTTCTAAAATTGCTAAAAGCTAGTGTTGTATAAACTTTTATCGAGCTTTTCTAAAATAAGTTTTAGACCATGCACCAACTTTTCTGAAGAATAAAATGTTCCGATTAATCGATGATAAAAAACTTATCAATTTGTAATTTAAGCAAGTTTATTGAATGTTGACACTTCTGTAAAATTCAAAAATGAAATTATACCGTCAAATTTCGTATTGTAATATTTTTGATTTTTAAACAATTTCTTCCCATGAATTGTTAAAATTTTTTAAGTTTTAAAATAAGGGTACTTTACTTTTGCGAATATTTTTAAAATACTCAAAATTAGTTTTAGGTTTTAGGTCATGCATCAACTTTTATCAGGAATAAAATTTTCTGAGCAATCCATAATAAAAACTTTTCCAATTGTTGCAGACTTTTTGAACGGCACTGTAGATCTTTTAATTCTAAAATTAATTATTATTGTGAAAATGTACAAAGTAAAAATCTACCGAAATGCGTCGTTAACAAGCAAATTTCTGTAGAGACTTTATTTCTCCCCGACTACAAGAAGCCAATAGGCAATATTTCCGCCGTGTTTCAGCGGGTGGAAGTAAAACGCGTATGTAATTTATGTGACGTTAAATCGTGAAAACAAAATTTCATTTAAATCATGATTTTAATTTTAAAATATCAGCCAATTTAAATCGTGATTCAAATAAATTGATTTAAATCAGGCCAACGGCCAACCCTGATAAAAACCACTTCTATTTGCTGATCACCAGAGGCTTTGTTTTCCTAAATTATATTACAAAAATTAATTGTAAAAATTATGCTATTGTGTTCCTTAAAATTTAATTGCAATAATTGTCACTGTAATTTTGAAAAATGTCAAAGTATTCTACATTTTCTAACTTTGCATTTAAACACGTTGAACGCCTAAAATAAAAAAAAAAAACGGCTGCGGCGCATTTTGTTCTCCCTCCCCCCACTTTTTTGTGACGATCCTGATTGCTTTTGGAAAAATCAAGGGGTGGCAAATTCAGGGACCGCCCAGGGCGGCACCAACTCTAGCTACGCCACTGTCGCCAACTAACAAGAACAAAAGTTTCTGAGAAATTTTTAATAAAAAAACTTTTTCATTTGTTGATACCTTTTGAATAACGCTGTATAAAAGATGTAATGTAGTGTGAGTAATAATTAAAATAGTTGTAAAAACGAAAAATAGGAAGTTCTTGAAAAAAAAATTAAAAGAATCAAAAATTTGTGATTTTTTTAAATCGATGATTTTTGATTTTCTAAATAAAAATCAAATTTTGCCCAACCCTGTTTTAAGATATTTACCAAATCTCAATTTCCGCTTTATCGAGGTTTTGATTGTATTTAAAATGTTTTTCAGGCGTATAGTTTGTACTCTGCCGCTGGATATGGTAAATACAGTGAAGTAAGATCAATATTAGAAGAAGATCCCGAAATTGTCAACCACCGTCACACTGAAAATGGAAAAACGTCTCTCTGGATTGCCTGTGCTTGGGGACAAGACCAGAAGATAAGTGACGATGATTACAGCAAAGAGAATCACCTGAAAGCCATTGATATTCTTTTGATGTATGGTGCTAACATAAATATATACGATAATCGAGAAAAAACTCCACTCTTTATTGCGTCTGCATGGGCTAACATTAACGCAGTAGAGTTGCTTTTACAAAATGGAGCTGATCCAATGTTGCCTTCTTGTTGGGAAGAGGGTAAGAACACTCCACTCCATATTGCCTGCTGTTTATACAAACATAAAATCCAACCAGGTGGTGATCCAAATAAAAAATATGGTAATTATTTGCCACAGCAGAAACTCAAGAGTTACCTAGTAGCTATAGAATATATTCAACATGTTATCAAAACAAAAACAAATATTGAATTTCTGGCAAATATCGAAGAAGATTATTATAATCTCCTTCGATGTTCACCAATAATTGGATTGGTTGGGACAAGTATTCCAGATAGAATCATGGACCTAGTTGTTTACTATAATCATTTTGGAACTGTGGCCGCTCTAGTTAAACATGGAGCCTATGTAAATACACAAAATCGTTACTCTAATTTTCCCATACATAACGCAGCAGAAAGTGGGCATTTGGCAATCCTTAAATTATTAGTAGCCAATTACGCTGTAACTGATCAAAAAAACTATTTAGGAAAAACTCCCAGAAATTTGGCTGCACATGGCTCAGAAGTTGCCATATTTTTGGACTCGCTGAAAATAAAAAGAGAAATTTTAAGTGGACGCAACATTAATTAGAGGAACCAACAGCTATTTAATTTCAATATTTTAATTATATTAGGCGTATTATTACACTCAAAATTCTCTATTTTTGGACTGAAATTTTATAACAATCCGATAAGCGAACTTAAAAATTAAACTAATATTGTAAGGTTTAGACTTAAGCTCAGTAGTTATATTAAGGGAAAGTTTTGATTTTTATATTTTTATATATGTAAGTTATAAAATGCAAACAAAATTAGGAAACTGCTGAATAAATTACATTATTATTATTAGTTCTAAGGGTTGAGAAATAAATTAATGGTTGGTTTCTTATAGACCACTTTTAATATTTCAATACGCTACAAGCGTAGATTAAAAAAAAAAACAAAAAATATATGATATTTTAATTAGTAATACTTTCTTAAATTAAAAATGTACCTTCAAAGTTTTTTTTAATAGATTTTGAAGTTTGTTATACATATATATCGTATTATATATAGTAATGTTAGGTAATATATAAAATTAAATTTATAATGTTTTGTATACTATTTGTGTAATAAATAGTTCTTTATCGAATCAATTTTATTTGTTCTAAAGCAAAAATTCTCAAAATTGCGCTACAGACTGCTTTACCATACATATAAAATATATTGTTTGTATATTTCACTCAAATGCTTTTTTTGGGTACGTTTGACCTTGAAAATTTAAAAAAAAATGCCTATGGCTCTATAACCCGGGGAACTGCTGCCCCCCTGGACAACCCGCAACTCTTACAACTCACTTTTTGTGTCTAGTCCGGATAGATAATTTTCTAATTGCACCGTTAGCATGCCCCGTTTGAAATAAGTCAATATTATTTTTGCAAATTAAAACCATATCCCCCCTGAAATATTGCGTATGCCACTGGTTTCTTGCAATTTGACTGTTATGGGGCGGTGCCCCCTCGTGTTGAAACCATTATGATTTTAATAAAAATATAAAATTGTGGCACAGATCATATTTACCATAAACTTTACTTCTCTTTGGAAAAGTATAATACAAATTTTAATTTAGTTATAAGTTACATAATTATAAAAATTGTCAACTGTGCCCTCGAATGCAGCAGAAAATAAATTGAATGCATTAGCAATTTTATCTATAGTAGCTATGATATATTACAATCAACATCATTTGACGAAATAATACGATTATTTGCACAATAAAAATTAAGACGTCATGTTTTTTTAAACTTCGAGTCCCAAAGACAGTTCTCAGAATTAATAAAAATATTTTATTTCGTTTTCTTTATTGTGATTTTGTTTACCAAAGTCTTGTATTATTTGCAAGTTAAAGGGTTAAAAAGTGGCTAATTTACTCCTATTCGCAGACAAAATAGTAATCTCTCTGCATTTTGCGTAACACGTGAATTGTTGATATAAAATTGTTTTGTGTAAACTTATTTTCAGTAATAATCACACTGCCGATGGAATCAGAGTAAAAAAAAACATACAGAAAAGGATGACGACGGTAAACTTTCGGCTGGCAATGGGATTTAAGATGATCATTTCCGTATAAATAAATTTTAAAAATTATAATTAAAATAATGTTATTGTTCATTTGATGTGAATGTTGGTTAATTTTAGTTTATATCAATCGCCATAGTTCAAACACCATAGAAAATGAACAACTATTCAACACGAACATTTACGTGCGGATGAACTAACTTTAATTCCTGTTTTTGGTGTGACATAACCTAACCGTCTGCATAAATATCTCAAGTGTTTGGTCAACCTTAGTCTGCAAACCTTCTTCTATGATGCAAACGACGAATTGTTAACGTAAAAAATACAAACGTTATTTGTTGCACGTCAAAGTAATTTTTGAGTTAGTAAAAAAATGGAGTCAACTTTAAGTACCATAGATGACTATAAATCTGAAGGACCAAAACAACACAAAATGTATGTAGGAGAACAAGAGGAAACAATAAAGTTGGAGATAGAAGAATGTAATGTACAAATTAATTTAATAAATGACAAATATGGACATTCGAGTACTAACATTTTTCAACTAAAAGAAGAGTTTTTAACAACTGAAATTAAAAACTTGAATGAGATTGAAAAAATAGAAATAAAAGAAGAACCATTAGAATCTTACGACAATCTACGAAACCTTACGAATAAAATTATTATGTATGCTGATAACAATGAGAACAGAGATAATAAGGCAATAAAAATGGTTAATCAAAGTGCAGAAAGAAAATACTTAAATAAATTGGATATCGTGTCAGATGTATCAATTTCAGGTACAGCAGCGTGCAATTTGGGATTGACTCATACAAGTAAAATAATAGAAACAAAAGGTGTAAGCAACCATAAAAAGTTACATGCAGTGAAAGATTTGAAGAGCCAGGCAAGAAGAAAGGAAAACATTATATATACTTGTACAATTTGTAATAAACATTTTAAATGTAAGTCAAACCGAAATGTTCATATGTGGAGACACGCTAGTGAAAAACAATATAAATGCGACATTTGTGAGAAAATTTACGGAAGCAGAGGCGATCTCAATGTTCATATGAGGACACACACTGGTGCAAAACCATATAAATGTGATGTTTGTCAGAAATCTTTTAACCACAGTAATAATTTACAGGTTCATATGAGAACACACACTGGTGAAAAACCATATAAATGTGATGTTTGTCAGAAACATTTTAATCGAACTTATAATTTAAGGATTCATATGAGAACACACACTGGTGAAAAACCATATAAATGTGATGTTTGTCAGAAATGTTTTAACCATAGTAATGGTTTAAGCGCTCATATGAGTACACACACTGGTGAAAAATCAAATGAATGTGATGTGTGTCAGAAATGTTTTAATCGAACTTATAATTTAAGGATTCATATGAGAACACACACTGGTGAAAAATCATATAAATGTGATGTTTGTGACAAAGATTTCAATCGAAGTGATAGTTTACAGCTTCATATGAGAACACACACTGGTGAAAAACCATATAAATGTGATGTTTGTCAGAAATATTTTAACCGCAGTAATAATTTACGGGTCCATATGAGAACACACAATGGTACAAAACCATATAAATGTGACATTTGTGAGAAATGTTTTAATCAAAGTGGTACTTTAAGTGTTCATATGAGAACACACACTGGTGTAAAACCATATAAATGTGATGTTTGTCAGAAATCTTTTAACCACAGTGATAGTTTACGGGTTCATACGAGAACACACACTGGTGCAAAACCATATAAATGTGACATTTGTGAGAAATGTTTTAATCAAAGTGGTAGTTTAAGTGTCCATATGAGAACACATACTGGTGAAAAATCATATAAATGTGATGTTTGTCAGAAATCTTTTAACCAGAGTAATACTTTACAGGTTCATATGAGAACACACACTGGTGCAAAACCATATAAATGTGACATTTGTGAGAAACGTTTTAATCATTGTGGTAGTTTAAGTGTTCATATGAGAACACACATTGGTGAAAAATCACATAAATGTGATGTTTGTGAGAAAGATTTTTATCGAAGTGGTAGTTTACGGCTTCATATGAGAACACACACTGGTGAAAAACCATATAAATGTGATGTTTGTCAAAAATATTTTAACCGCAGTAATAATTTACGGGTCCATGTGAGAACACACACTGGTGTAAAACCATATAAATGTGATGTTTGTCAGAAATCTTTTAACCAGAGTAATACTTTACAGGTTCATATGAGAACACACACTGGTGAGAAATCATATGAATGTGATGTTTGTGAGAAATTTTTTAACCACAGTAACAGTTTACAGGTTCATATGAGAACACACACTGGTGCAAAACCATATAAATGTGACATTTGTGAGAAATGTTTTAATCAAAGTGGTATTTTAAGTGTTCATATGAGAACACACACTGGTGTAAAATCATATAAATGTGATGTTTGTCAGAAATATTTTAAACAAAGTGGTCATTTAAATGTTCATATGAGAACCCACACTGGTGCAAAACCATATAAATGTGACATTTGTGAGAAATGTTTTAGTCAAAGTGGTAGTTTAAGTGTTCATATGAGAACACACACTGGTAAAAATTCATATAAAGGTGATGTTTGTCAGAAATCTTTTAACCACAGTTAAACGCTTTAACTTAAAAGTTTCCTATTCTTGCCCAGGGTTCTGGATTTGGCCTTACATAGCAACTAGGATGACCCATCGAATCAATGACATTAGCACCGCCTGTGTAAGTATTATAGCCAGTGGTGAGCTGTAGGGGGCTCGCGCGAGCCCTTTGTTAAATTATTTCTTAATTTGCGAGCCCCTTGTTCTTCTTGTTAACCATTTTCTCAAGAAAAAATATATCTTAAAATCATTGTCATTACATACATTTGTAAAGCGACGAAGTCATGCCTATCAAGCAATAACGATTAAATTTAGAATAACCCGTCGCACAATAGAATTTTTTGAATTATGTACAATCACTCGATTATTCACGTTTGAATTTAAAATGCCATTTTTTTCCCAACATATAACATTATTTTTTTGTTTTTATTTAACTATGAGCGAACCCTTTGTTAAAAATTTCATAGCTCACCACTGATTATAGCTGTATTACACTATACAATTTCTTGTACAATTTTTTGTTCAAAAATTTTTATACTAGATTGTACAGCTGTTGCTAAGTTTCAACACGTCTTATGTCGTAAACTGACACTTCGCATATGTTAATTTACGACATTGTAACTTGGCAACAGCTGTGCAATCTAGTATAAAATTTCCTGAACAAGAAATTGTGTAATGTAATACAGCCTTTAGAAAAGGGATACGGCCAACTTTAATTGTTGACATATTTTGCAACCTGCTGCTCAACTTGCAGACAAAATTAACATATAAGACAGTGGCGTAGTTAGAATTTATGGGCACTTATGCAAAATTTAAATTATGTTTTCTTTACAAGTAATATCATAACAAATACTATAGTTTCTTCATATTTTTTTAAATATGTAGTATGAAAAATATCTATATATGACGGTGTTTATGAAAATGGTCTAAAAGTAATACTGAATTTTAATTGTAAGATTAATTATTATTTTACGTTGTGTGATATTTAAGATCTTCCATCTGAATGTACTTATTACACACACGTGATAAATTTCTATTTCCAAAATTTTAATGTAGACCACTTTCACAACCATATACAGCGCCATTCAAAAAGTCTGCAACAAATGGAAAAGATTTTTATTATCGATTTCTCAGAAAATTTTGTTATTGATAAATGTTGGTGCATGGCCTGAAAGTAATTTTAAGATAAGAAAACGTTCAATAACAGTTCACATGACACTAGCTTTTAGCGATTTTAGAAATAAGTGTTTCAAAAAAAGTTTTGTTTCTATAATCGCTAAAATCTAATGTCCTGAATTTTTGCTGAAGTTTTTTTTTATCTTAAAATTAGTTTTAGGCTCACAAACTAGTACGGGCGAGGGGGTGCGAAAAAAAAACTATGCTCCGGGCGCCAATTACTCTCGCTACGCCACTGGTTGTAGACTTTTTGACTGTTAAAATTACTGTAAAGTTTAAAATTGTAATATTAAAAATTTTTGATTTCAAAACAACTTTTTTCTATAATTTTTTGTAACACTTGATGTGCGCACCTTACTTTTGCGAATATTACTAAAATCACTAAAATCTAGTGTCACCTGACTTTATTGAACTTTTTTCATCTGAAAATTCGTTTTAAAAGCCATGCATCAACTTTTATCAAGAATAAAATTTTCTGAGAATTCGATATTAAAAAACTTTTGTATTTGTTGCAGACTTTTTGAATGGCACTGTATAAATGAAATAGTATATTACATAACAAGAGTTGTAAGAAGCATAATACGCACGAGTGGAAAAGTTGCGCATGGAGCAGCTAGCGGCGAGTGCATATTTCCATTATTTAGCACTATTTTAGCATTTTTTTAACTAAACACAATTATTTTATTTTTAATATTGTTTTTAGGATTTACCCACGTAATTCTTAAATTTACATAGGTAAACCCTAAAAACAATATTTAAAATGCAAACAACCGCTAGAATAAAATAAAAAACAAAAATAATTTTATTGTATTACCAAAGCACTTTATTCATTTTTAACTTATTATGTTTAAAATGAAATTCCTTAATAATTAGGTTTAATACCCCTGAATGTCAAAAAACATTTTGACCCTTGAATAAAATTATCTATTTCAAAATAAACAATTATTCCAGGGATATACTAGTTTATGCATTTTATACGTCGTTAGATACATTGTTACAATGTTTATTTGAATTTAAATTTTAAAAGGAAGTTTTAAAATGAATACTATTGTATCAATTTTCTCTACTTTTTGTTTTGTGGAACTAATCGATTCGTAAATGAGCCGCTCAGTTGCCAAATCGATTAACTCCACAAAACAAAAAGTAGCGAAAATCGATAAAAAAGTATACAGTCCTTTTTCAAAATCCCTTTTAAATTTAAATTCAACATGTGTGTATCTTTTATCTAACAACGTATAAAATGCACAAAATAGTATATTCCAGAAATAATTATTGTTGTTCTGCAAAAAAAATTGTTTATTATTCGACGAGCAAAAAATGTTTTTTTTGTCATTTAGTGGTACTAATTTTAATTATTAAGAAAATTAATCTAAAGTATACAAAATTAAGCATCAAATGCTTTGGCACTAAAATTTTTAGAAAATCAATAGGTGGAGTAAATCGATTTGGCCTGTGAATGGCTCATATACACACAGTATTAGCGTTTTTTAGTATTTTAAATTTAAAGTTATTGTTTTGTTTATTATTTATAAATGTTCTGTTTTGTTTAAGTGAAATATGTTTACATTAAAAAGGTTATTTTTTACAAATTGTGTTTTTATTTACTATGTAGCAAAAAAATTATTGTTAATGGATGTGAATAAATATTATACTCTCATATTTCCATAAACCATACACCGAACAACGCCCTCTTGTTCTCTTTTTTTAAGTTCTTTTTTGAAGAGGTATCTTTTTACACTTTTAACTTCTGGCAACCTTAATTAGGTTAAAACGGTAAACACTAAACTACTGTAATAAATGTTCAAAATGGTGTCCTTCCTGCTGAAAACATTTTTGTAAGCGTTTTTAAACGAATTTACTGCACTACAGCCTTTGTTTTCATTATTAATTGTTTGGAGTGCTACGCGTATTCTATTTTTCATATCTTCAACAGTCGTAGGTGGTGTTTGACAAACAATTTGTTGCACTGTACCCCAAACAAAAAAGTCCATAATTGTTAAATCGGGGTTACGTGGTGGCCAGTGAACTGGTCCATTGCGTCCAATTCAACGATTCTCAAATTGGTTATCATAGAAGATTCCTTCACTTAAAAAAAATGTTGCGAGGGATCTTAAGTACCTTAACCTTAACGCCGCCTTATTTTTATAGTTTATGTGAAATATATCAAAACATGAACATGCACATTGCATTTTTGACATACATATCGTTGTACGTTTTTGTTTTGATTTTCGTCTGTGTTTGGAATCATCCCAAATCTAAGGGGTTGTTTGCTTTTAAACATTTGATCTACATGTCTCTCATTTCAAATTATTCTCTGTTAAACAAATATTTTTAAAATCCTAAAACTTCCATAATCTTAGCTTTTACCCAAGATGTTTTATTTGGGTCTCTATCATCTCTTACGTATACGTCATCCCCTATCTCAAATTGACGGACACTTTTCCCTTTAAAATTTTTATTTTGTCTTTTAGTCGAAAATGAATTTGGTTAAACTAAATCTAACCTGGTCCTTCAATTTCTACCTACTAATAATTTCGATAGTGTTACCCCCTGGTACCATGAATGTTTGACCTATAATTCAGTAAAAATTGACTTATACCCGTAGCGATAGTAACGCTTTATTTGTCGGCAAATTCTTCTTAGTTCATTTTGTTTGTTTACGAGTGAGAGTAATATTGACAGCTAAAATGTTGGCTATGTTTACGGCGGACTTTACTAATTATAGAAGGAATTCCGCCGTGCGGCGGAATTTAACTAGGAAATACCGTCGATTCCGCCGCGCGTGCGCATAATACAGCTTCAACGGCGGAAACCACCTATATAAAGTATAAAATACGCTGTCCCGCGGAATTCTAAGTCTATATAAGCTATTCCGCCGGCGCACATATAGCCACTTCCTTTATTTATTGTGATTTTGTTTACCAAAGTTTTGTTTTATTAATTATTTGCAAGTTAAAGGCTTAAAAAGTGGATAATTTGCTCCTGTTCACAAACAATATAGTAATATCTCTGCATTTTGCGTAACACGTGAATTGTTGATATAAAATTGTTTTGTGTAAACTTATTTTTAGTATAATAATCACACTGCCGATGGAACCAGGGTTAAAAAAAACATACAGAAAAGGATGACGACGGTAAACTTTCGGTTGGCAATAGGATTTAAGATGATCATTTCCTTATAAATACATTTAAAAAATTATAATAGTTAAAATAATGTTATTGTTCATTTGATGTGAATGTTGGTTAATTTTAGTTTATATCAATCGCCATAGTTCAAACACCATAGAAAAAGAACAACTATTTAACTGTTAAATAGTTGTTCTTTTTTAAATTGTTAAATTTTAACACGAACATTTACGTGCGGATGAACTAACTTTAATTCCTGCTTTTGGTGTGACATAAGGACATAACCCGTTATGTATGTATGAACGGGGTAGCTTCTTACATCTATGTTATTAGTTATTATGCATAACTCGTTAACCGAACGCCACTCCGATGGTCCACTGTAATTAGTAGTTCGATTGCCTCGTTGCAAGCTACGTTAGTATATCTATGGTTAGTATGCAAACGACGAATTGTTAACGTACAAACTACAAACGTTATTTATTACACGTCAAAGTAATTTTTGTGTTAGTAAAAAAAATGGAGTCAACTTTGAATACCACAGATTACTATAAATCTGAAGAACCAATACAACATGAAATGTGTGTAAGAGAAGAAAAAGAGGAAACAGTAAAGTTGGAGCTAGAAGAATGTAATTTAGAAATCAATTTAATAAATGACGAATATGGACATTCGAGTAGTAACATTTTTCAACTAAAAGAAGAGTTTTTAACAACTGAAATTAAAAACTTAGTTGAGATTAAAAAAATGGAAATAAAAGAAGAACCATTAGAATCTTATGACAATCTACAAAACATAACGAATAATATTATTACGGATGCTGATAACAATAAGAACAGAGATAATAAGGCAATAAAAATGATTGATAAAAGTGCAGAAAGAAAATACTTAAATAAATTAGATATCGTGTCAGATGTATCTACTTCAGGTACAGCAGCGTGCAATTTGGGTTTGACTCATACAAGTAAAATAATAGAGAATACCACAGATTACTATAAATCTGAAGAACCAATACAACATAAAATGGGTGTAAGAGAAGAAAAAGAGGAAACAGGAAAGTTGGAGCTAGAAGAATGTAATTTAGAAATTAATTTAATAAATGACGAATATGGACATTCGAGTAGTAACATTTTTCAACTAAAAGAAGAGTTAACAACTGAAATTAAAAACTTAGATGAGATTGAAAAAATAGAAATAAAAGAAGAACCATTAGAATCTTATGACAATCTACAAAACCTTACGAATAATATTGTTATGTATGCTGATAACAATGAGAACAGAGGTAATAAGGCAATAAAAATGATTGAGGAAAGTGCAGAAAGAAAATACTTGAATAAATTGGATATCGTGACAGATGTATCTACTTCAGGTACAGCAGCGTGCAATTTGGGATTGACTCATACAAGTAAAATAATAGAGACAAAAGGTGTAAGCAACGATAAAAAGTTACATGCAGTGAAAGATTTGAAGAGGCATGTGAGAAGAAAGGACAACAAAATATATACTTGTACAATTTGTAATAAACATTTTAAATGTAAGTCAAACCGAAATGTTCACGCTAGTGAAAAACCATATAAACGCGACATTTGTGAGAAATGTTACGGAGGCAGAGGCGATCTCAATGTTCATATGAGAACACACACTGGTGAAAGACCATATAAATGTGACGTTTGTCAGAAATCTTTTAAGCACAGTAATAATGTACGGCTTCATATGAGAACACACACTGGTGAAAAACGTTATAAATGTGATGTTTGTCAGAAATGTTTTAAACAAAGTTGTGATTTAAATGTTCATATGAGAACACATACTGGTGAAAAACCATATAAATGTAATGTTTGTCAGAAATCTTTTAGCAACAGTAATAATTTACGGCTTCATATGAGAACACACACTGGTGAAAAACCATATAAATGTGACATTTGTGAGAAATGTTTTAATCGAACTTCTAATTTAAGGATTCATATGAGAACACACACTGGTGAAAAACCATATAAATGCGATGTTTGTCAGAAATGTTTCAACCACAGTAATGGTTTAAGCACTCATATGAGTACACACACTGGTGAAAAATCATATGAATGTGATGTGTGTCAGAAATGTTTTAAACGAAGTTATTTACGGGTCCATATGAGAACACACACTGGTGCAAAACCATATAAATGTGACATATGTGAAAAATGTTTTAGTCAAAGTTGTAGTTTAAGTGTTCATATGAGAACACACACTGGTGAAAAATCATATAAATGTGATATTTGTGAGAAAGATTTTAATCGAAGTTATAATTTACGGCTTCATATGAGAACACACACTGGTGAAAAACCATATAAATGCGATGTTTGTCAGAAATATTTTAACCGCAGTAATAATTTACGGCTTCATATGAGAACACACACTGGTGCAAAACCATATAAATGTGACATTTGTGAGAAATGTTTTAATCAAAGTTGTCATTTAAGTGTTCATAAGAGAACACACACTGGTAAATAATCATATAAAGGTGATGTTTGTCAGAAATCTTTTAACCACAGTTAAACGCTTTGACTTAAAAGTTTTTTATTCTTGCCCAGGGTGCCAAAAGAGTTCTGGATCTGGCCCTACCTAGCAACCAGGATAACCCATCGAATCAATGACATTAGCACCGCCTGTGTAAATTGTATTAGAAAAGCGATAAGGCCAACTTTAATTGTTGACATATTTTGCAACCTGCTGCTCGACTCGCAGACAAAATTAACTTGTAAGACAGTGGCTAAGTTGGAATTTATGGGCACTTATGCAAAATTTAAATTATGTTCTTTTTGCAAGTAATATAACACAAATACTATTGTATCTTAATATTATTTTAAATATGTAGTATGATCTATATATGTCGGTGATTATGAAAATGGTCTATAAAAGTAATTCTGAATTTTAATTGTAAGATTAACTATTATTTTACGTTTTGTGATATTTCAGATCTTCCATCTGAATGTACTTATTACACACACGTGATAAATTTCTATTTCCAGAATTTTAATGTAGACCACTTTCACAACCATATACAGCGCCATTCAAAAAGTATGCAACAAATGGAAAAGTTTTTTATTATCGATTTCTCAGAAAGTTTTGTTATTGATAAAAGTAGGTGCATGGCCTGAAAGTAATTTTAAGATAAGAAAATGTTTAATAATAGTTCACATGACTCTAGCTTTTAGCGATTTAGAAATATTCGTAAGTGTAAAGTGGCCCTTATTTTAAGTGTTTCAAAAAAAGTTTTATTTCTATAATCGCCAAAATCTAATGTCCTGATTTTTTTTTTAAATCTTAAAATTAGTTTTAGGCCATGCAGCAACTTTTATCGAGAATAAAATAATCTGAGACATCGTTAATAAAAAATGTTTTCATTTTTTGTAGATTTTTGAATGTTAAAACCAGGGCTGCGGAGTCGGGGAAAAAAAGTCGACTCCGACTCCTGATAATTTTAGTAGATCGACTCCGACTCTGACAAAATTAAATACTACCACATTTTATGGTGTGTAATATAAGAAAAAAATAAATAGGTATAAAAAAATTATTTAAAATTTGAGTTTTAATTTTGCGGCAAAGGACCACCTTGCAATTTTTTGTTGTACTCAGAGTCGGTACATTTTTTTCGACTCCGACTCCACTGACCAGAAATTCCTCCTAAACTCCGACTCCGACTCCACAGCCCTGGTTAAAACTACTATAAAGTTAAAAATTGGAATATTAACGTTAAATTTCGTATACAATCATATTTTTGGTTTCTAAACAACTTTTTTTTTATAATTTTTTGTAACACTTGATGTAACAGCACTTTACATTTGCGAATATTACTAAAATCTAGTGTCAACTGAGCACCTGACTTTATTAAACTTTTTTCTTCTTAAAATTAGTTTTAAGCAGAGAGTCGAACCGGAACCGAACGGAAAATTGAAAACCGAAATTAACTGGTATTTTCAACAGAACCGGAATCTGAACGAAAAACTGCAGAATTTAAAAACCGGAACCGGAACGAACTTTTATTAACATTTTATTTCGGTTAGGACGAAAAAAAAATAACGGTTAATTTCGATTACAGAATTTTTTTTCGCTTCATAGTTTTTTTTCGATATTTGCAGCAATAACGGAGACAACATAAATATGACAAAAAACTTAAAAACCAGTAATGATAGAATCTTTTTGAAAACTGCTCTGGGTTTGCCCTAAAAAACTGCAGATTTTCGGTAATTTAACTGTTTCTTTACCTTGAATATTAAGCGAGATACCCATGTAATCCCATCGAATTTGGACCACCCTGTACGATACTCTTTAATATTTTTCATTCCTTGCTGCATTTTTTAATATATGTTTTGCGTGCACATTTTTGGTTTTTAAAATGTTATCAAACTCGTTGCAGGACATATTATAATTTTCTTTCACAAGTAACTCAACTTCTAAGTTTTTAGCAACAATTTATTTCGTTCTTTTCGCCAAGCAGTTTTCATCAAATTGAAAATTCTTATCGACATTACATTTGAGGGGATAATCGAAAAAACGAAGTAGGTGTGTTAGTTTTTACAAATCAAGTGAATTGTATTATTATTTTTTTAAATTACCCATTTTTTTATTATAAAGTTTAATTATAATTGCTTACTCAAGTAATCATCTAAATAAAATTCGTTTTTGAATAATTTGTTTTATATTTTTGGATTATACCGGGTGTAAATAAAGTGTGGTACATCCCTTTTTTTTCTTTAGTTTTGATTTTAGATAAATGATATTTAAACATGATATGTGCGAAAAACCGGGCTTTTTGAGCACATGCACACAACTGTTTCACTTCCGGTTTCGCCGGAAATGACCCCAACTTTGTTATTTTTGCATATTTTTACATTTTTGGAAAGAGGAAGCGATGTTGGATACAACTGCACTGTTTTGGTTAATTTTTATAACAAAATTTCGTTTTTTATTAAGCGTGTCGTGACCTACACAAATTGACATATAATTGAGCCGCTCAGTTGCCAAATCGATTAACTCCACAAAGCAAAAAGTAGAGAAAATTGGTGAAAAGTATATAGACCTTTTTCAAAATCCCTTTTAAATTAAAATTAAAATAAATATTGCAGAATGTATTACTACATGTGTGTATCTTTTATCTAACAACGTACAAAATAGAAAATACACAAAATAGTACCTATATTCCAGAAATAATTGTTCTGCAAAAAAATTGTTTATTATTCGACGGGCAAAAAATGTTTTTTTTTGTCATTTAGTGGTACTAATTTTAATTATTAAGAAAATTAATCTAAAATATACAAAGTTAAGCATCAAATACTTTAGCACTAAAATTTTTAAAAAATCTGTAGGTGGAGTAAATCGATTTGGCCTGTGAATGGCTCATATACACACAGTATTAGCTTTTTTTAGTATTATAAATTTAAAGTTATTGTTTTGTTTATTATTTATAAATGTTCTGTTTTGTTTAAGTGATAAACGTTTACATTAAAAAGGTTATTTTTGACAAATTGTGTTTTTATTTACTATGTAGCAAAAAACTTATTGTTAATGGATGTGAATAAATATTATACTCTCATATTTCCATAAACCATACACCGAACAACGCCCTCTTTTTGTTCTCTTTTTTTTTTGAAGAGGTCTCTTTTTACACTTTAAACTTCTGGCAACCCTAATTAGGTTAAAACGGTAAACACTAAACTACTGTAATAAATGTTCAAAATGGTGTCCTTCCTGCTGAAAACATTTTTGTAAGCGTTTTTTAAACGAATTTACTGCACTACAGCCCTTGTTTTCATTATTAATTGTTTGGAATGGAATGCTTCGCGTATTCTATTTTTCATATCTTTAACAGTGGTAGGTGGCGTTTGACAAACAATTTGTTGCACTGTACCCCAAACAAAAAAGTCCATAATCGTTAAATCGGGGTTACGTGGCGGCCAGCGAACTGGTCCAATTCAACGATTCTCAAATTGGTTATCATACGCACGCTCCCAGATTGGAGTGGATTGGACAGGATTGGAGTGAGATTGTAATCACGTGGTCTCAGAGCCTCCAAGAGTAAATCTTGTGCGTTCGGGACGTATAAGTGCAGAAAATCAGCGGATATTTCAAATATAAAGGTAACCTCACTATTTTGTTGTAGACCGGTCTAGTTGGTCTAATCAGACATCATTGTAAGTAAAACAAGCAACACATTGTATTGCTTCGAATTTGTTAGATTATTTGATTATAAAATTGATGTAAAATGTCATGATATGAAACCATTTAACTTCCCAAAATTTTGTTTTAATAATAGGGAATTACATCGAAAGTTAATTACTGTCCACAAGAAATTGTTGTTAACTAATTCAACACAATAACACGAAGCCTGGATGTTAACTGTATCTTATTCTTATGCTGTACCTGGAACCTGGCAATTCAAAGAATTCAAACGTAGACAATCCGTAATGCGCATGTCTTCTTTCGCGAGCTCAGCTTGCCCCAGCTTCAGAGGTGGTGCAAATTAGAGTAGATTTATTTACTCCACTTATGCAGTCCCGAACGCCCTTCGGAGCGATCTTTTTTACTCCAAAGTCGCGTCCCGAACGCTGTGGAGCAAAAAAGAGCAAATAAAGCAAAAAGAGTGTACGTCCCGAACGCACCTATAGAAGAAGATTGGTTATTCAACACGTTTTTTGCAGTAGCGTACGCGAGGGGGATCAGGGGATAAATCTCCCCCGAAAGTTTGAAGAAAACTAAAATTATAATACCGCATTTCAAAATTGCGCTACAGACTGCTTTTCCATACATATAATATAGATTGTTTGTATATTTCACTCATAAATTAATGCCTTTTTTGGGTGTGTTTGACCTAGAAAGTTTAAAAAAATGCCTATGGCGCTGTTACCCAGAGAGCTGCTGCCCCCTTGGACCCCTCAACTCTTTTTTACAACTCACTTTTTTGTGGCTAGCCCCCATAGATAATTTTCTAATTGCACCGTTAGCATGCCCCGTTTGAAATAAGTCAATTTTATTTTTGCAAATTAAAACCATATCCCCCCCTGAAATCCTGCGTACGCCACTGGTTTCTTGCAATTTGACTGTTATGGGGCGGTGCCCCCTCGCGTTGAAACCATTATGATTTTTATAGAAATATAAAATTGTGGCACAGATCATAATTTACCATAAACTTTACTTTTCTTTGGAAAAGTATAATACAAATTTTAATTTAGTTATTTATAAGTTACTTAATAATAAAATTTGTCAACTGTACCCTCGAATGTAGCAGAAAATTAATTGAATGCATTAGCTATTTTATCTATAGTTAGTAGCTGATATATTACAATCCACATCATTTGACTGGTTTCTTGAAATTTGACTGTTATCGGGCGATGTCCCATCGTGTTGCTGTTGAACCATTATAATTTTAATAGAAATATATAATTGTGGCTGTGACCTTAACCAACCTTTAACCTGGACCCTTTATTATTGAGCAAGCGAACGAGGATGAGGTTAAAGGTCGGTGAAAGTTTTTTTTAATGGATTGCAAAAACCTTTGTGATGAGTTTTACGCCCAAACGCTTACATGTGAACGTATTGGTAATTTTATCTATAGTAGCTGATATATTACAATCAACATCATTTGACGAAATAATACGATCAGGTATTTGCGGAATAAAAATTAAGACGTCATGTGTTTTTAACCTTCCGAGTCCCAAAGACAGTTTTCTTTATTGTGATTTTGTTTACTAGTCTTGCTTTATTTGCAAGTTAAAGGGTTAAAAAGTGGATAATTTACTCCTATTCACAGACAATATAGTAATATCTCTGCATTTTGCGTAACACGTGAATTGTTGATATGAAATTGTTTTGTGTAAACTTATTTTCAGTAATAATCACACTGCCGATTAAACGAGGGAAAAAAACATACGGAAAAGTATGATGACGGTAATTTTCGGCTGGCAATAGGATTTAAGATAATCATTTCCTTATAAATAAATTTAAAAAACTATAATTAAAATAATGTTGTGATTGTTCTTTTGATGTGAATGTTGGTTAAATATCATTCCACAGAACATATGTTATGTAGAACATTAGCAACACCATAGAAAAAGGACAACTATTCAACACGAACATTTACGTGCGGATGAACTAACTTTAAAGCCTAGTTTTCATTAGTAGAGTTAGTAGTAGAGTGTACTAGCATACTATTTATCCAAACTACTCTACTCTACCGGATTTGGTAGAGTACCCGTTCACACGCAAATGTAAAATTATGTGATAGTCTGATAGAAAACTTTGAGACATTGCTAGAGAACAGTACACTCGACTATACCGAATCTGTCCAAACCTGTTTTCATTAGTATAGTGCCGGTAGATTACAGTAAAAATTGGTGGTGGGAGAAGGCGAGTGGTAGAGTTACTATCCTACCGTGCTAGCTTACTCTACTCTACCAAGATCTCGTACTTTACTCTACCAATCGCGTTTACATTGGTTGAGTTGCAAGGATACTTAGTACTTGCCAAGCTACTCTACCGCTAACTCTACTAATGAAAACTAGGCTTTTATTCCTGCTTTTGGTGTGACATAACCATGGGGTGCTCACTCTACTATAAAGTGCGCTTCTTCTATGAAAGTGCGGTCAACTGTTTTTAGTAATTCACGCCAAACGCTAGGTGGTTATTCCGGTTTGAAAATTAGGTGTGGATGGTTATCTGTTCTGTGATAGTAATTGTCTAAGATAAATATTATTGGGTAAATCCCAAATTCGTATTATTGCAATAAGGTTTACCGTTATTTCCTGTTTGAAATGCGTATTGCGATTTACCGTTATTTTTTCGATTGATAACGTTTAGTTTACTAATACAAAGTGTTATATTGAAGTGCACGATTGTGATTTTTTAAAAATTGTTTACATTAGTGTAAAAATAATAAATAGCAGAAAATGGAAAAGGTTACCAAAAAATATAATTATTGTTGTGTTCCTGGATGCTAAATTGTGCAGTCACCTACAATAAGTACCTATAGGAGTTAATTAATTTGATAAAGACCCGCCCCTTTTTAGCGCAATTTCGCTAGAAATTCTGTGCATCTGTGCGCACCAATCTTGCACTTCTATCTACTCCTCAACCAGATCACCTAGAGACTTCGGGTTTTCGGCATTATGTTAAGGAAGGTCTAATCTCGGGAACGCACAAAAAAAATCCGGTAAAAGATTTTGGATTTCCTGGAAATTCCGGAAAAACTCATGATTTCTGTTCTGTGCGTCTGTGCGCACCAATCTTGCACTTCTATCTACTCCTCAACCAGACCACTTAGAGACTTCGGGTTTTCGGCATTATGTTAAGGAAGGTCTAATCTCGGGAACGCACAAAAAAAATCCAGGAAAAGATTTTGGATTTCCTGGAAATTCCTACAAAATTCCGTTTTTTGCAAATTTCTCGGTTACCATAATAGCTATCGAGTTGAAACAAATTGCAATCGATAGCTTCTAAAATTTACAATAATATTAGAAAAAGAATTAATCAAAAGTCTTTCCTTTATGCTTCACCCATGAGGTGAAAAAATTGCGCTAAAACACTCACTGAGTTTTTATTACTTGTTTAAATTGTATGTAGCCACCTAGAGGCGTTAGATGTTACTATTAGCATGTAGTAATTCACGCCAAACGCTTGGCACCGCTACAAACAGTGAACCGGCCTACCATCTAGAGTGGTTATTCTATACCTGTTCTGTGGACGTAACCTAAGCAGGGTTGTTCCTGCTATTACAATTGTAATAGATCTATTACAATGAGCATGGAACTATTACGCTATTACAAAAGCAGCAAATCTATTACATTTACAGTTTTCGACTTTTCAACCATGTCCGTTTCTTAAAGAGCAATTTTACGTATAAGAAAATTTGAAATTTGCATTTTAGCGCTCTTTTCGTCACAGTAAAACAATATTATTTGAATGTACCTAAAGTTACTTTATGACTTTATCAGTAGGTGGCGCTTTTAATTATTAGTATTAGCCTTTACAGTAATCGTCAACTTTTATTCAAACGGCTGGTAAATGCAATAATTCTATGCGTACAGGGTATGCGAAGCGGGATACACGACCTTATGCCGTCACTTTTTTTATACGTTTTTAGTTCTTTAAGACATGGTGGAGATGGCGCTACATAAAAAGTTGAAATTTTAGCAAAGAAGACAATCTTACATCACAAAACAGATATCGAATCCCAGAAGCGAATCATTTTCAAATTTAACGTATATTTAACTCTTGTTGCATTCGTTGCATTCTACATATTTATTCCTAAAAAATAAATTGTGCGGGATTATAACGGTAATAAGTAGTATTTAACATCGTTCAACATTGTGATTTAATTATCCTACACCCAAATTAGTGGCCTAACTGTGATATTAACAGTGAAATGGAGATTATAAATAGTTCTAGGAAATGTGGAATGGATTCTCAAATCTGGAAACCAAGAAATCCTTTCAAATGTAACTTGCCGTTAACGAAATTGAAAAGATGGTATAAAAGGGTAAGTGTTTGTATTGTTTTTGTTTATTATATAATGTTTTTGGTGTCCGAAATATAAATGTAACGTGTTCAGCTTTTAGGCCTTATTTCAAAACGTTAATCATAAATAATTTTTCCAGAATACATTCACCAGGATCCAATTGTGAAGCTGATAATTGTCAAAGCTTCCTCATTCCACTACAACACTCAAGGGGTCCAACAGTCACCCGAGCCTGAGGATTGGGTACCACCTTTCGTGCCCGAAACCTTCGACAAAGCCAAACCATTAGAGTTGGCTGCGATTGACTATGTTAGTGACTTCATTTTTAAGTGCATCCTAAAATTTGTAGACTGCAGGGTATGTTTAGCTAATATTTTACATTCAGGTGAACTTTCCGTTGCACATGCATTTGTGGATTTAAAACAATATGACGAGGAAGTTCAGCTGAATTATTGTTCGGACAAACTTATTTCATGTTTACATTCTATATACAATGATGTCAATTTTTTATTACCGTATATTTTATATAAAAAACAAATTTCAGTGATGTTAAAATCTTTTGTTGTCTATCATGTAAGTTTTCCATTTGACAAATGCATTCATCGCGAAGATTTGATTGAAACTCTTTAATCAAATTTTTGCAGACTTTTAATTTTCAATTATATTAATAAACTAAATGGGGTCATATTAGGAAAGCAGAGTTTGCCTGTTAATCTAGATGGCAAAGGCAGCACACATTACTTATGACAAGAGATTGCGTAAGCGATTGTAAATTTTTAATTTTAAGTATTTTTTGTAATACAGTAAGCGCTTAATACTGTGATCACTGGCTATTAAAATCAACCATGTTACGGAATCTAATTTAATACGTTGAAATTATAATAATCGTTTATTAGAATCATAATTTCTAATATTAGAGTCACTTTTTGATGCATTTATGTTATTGTGTATTCCTTGGTACTTAAACAACAATTAAAACCTAAATTATCCAGATTTTTTAATTTTATTTTGTTCATTTGGTAAGCAAAAACATACCTAAACACATACTTTGTATATTTTGTTTTTGTTTTTCTCACGTGTAGATTATAAAAATTAGAAATATATTATATTTCTAATTTTTTGTTATTACAATCGCTGTTTAATATAATCATTTAATGAAGGTGATCACAATAAACTGCGTTTACTGTAATAATTTATATTATTTTTATTTATCTTGATGGTGTGTTTTATAATTAATTGTGCAATGTTTTTTCAATCTTTATATTGCTTATTAATAAATTTATAATTATAATTTTTTCTTTTATTTCATCATCTTTACATATAGTTACTATTCAGTTTTGTTGGTATGTTTTTAATTAAAAATATAATTTTTAAATAAAAACATGCCAACAAAACTGAATAGTAACTTTTAATAGTGAATTTATTTGAAGTTTTGAAGCTGTGTCGACTTTCGAAAATCCCGCTTAATTTAGTTCACTAAGACATGGAAGAGATGGCGCAGCAATACTGCACAAGCAGTTACCTAGGCACTTCGTATTCTATCTTCTTCTATGTATGCGTACTCTGACGGCGACAGACCTGGAACGTACTATTCATGCAATACATGTAGATTGTGCCATCTGTATCGTGAAAAAAAAAATCTATTACATTTTGAAGGAATCTATTACAGTTTTCTTCCCTAATCTATTACAATCGAAAAATTGAAAAGAACAACCCTGAACCTAAGAACCAGACCTAACCGCCTGCATAAATATCTCCAGTCATGTCTCCAGTGTTTGGTTAACGTTAGTATACAAACGACGAATTGTTAACGTACAAACTACAAACGTTATTTATTACACGTCTAAGTAATTTTGGTGTTGGTAAAAAAATGGAGTCAACTTTGAATACCACAGATTACTATAAATCTGAAGAACCAAAACAACATGAAATGTGTGTAAGAGGAGAAAAAGAGGAAACAATAAAGTTGGAGCTAGAAGAATGTAATTTACAAATTAATTTAATAAATGACGAATATGGACATTCGAGTAGTAACATTTTTCAACTAAAAGAAGAGTTAACAACTGAAATTAAAAACTTAGATGAGATTGAAAAAATAGAAATAAAAGAAGAACCATTAGAATCTAATGACAATCTACAAAACCTTACGAATAATATTGTTATGTATGCTGATAACAATGAGAACAGAGATAATAAGGCAATAAAAATGATTGAGGAAAGTGCAGAAAGAAAATATATGAATAAATTGGTTATCGTGACAGATGTATCTACTTCAGGTACAGCAGCGTGCAATTTGGGATTGACTCATACAAGTAAAATAATAGAGACAAAAGGTGTAGGCAACGATAAAAAGTTACATGCAGTGAAAGATTTGAAGAGGCATGTGAGAAGAAAGGAAAACAAAATATATACTTGTACAATTTGTAATAAACATTTTAAATGTAAGTCAAACCGAAATGTTCACGCTAGTGAAAAACCATATAAACGCGACATTTGTGAGAAATGTTACGGAGGCAGAGGCGATCTCAATGTTCATAAGAGGACACACACTGGTGCAAAACCATATAAATGTGACGTTTGTCAGAAATCTTTTAACCACAGTAATAATTTACGGGTTCATATGAGAACACACACTGGTGAAAAACCATTTAAATGTGATGTTTGTCAGAAATCTTTTAACCAGAGTAATACTTTACAGGTTCATATGAGTACACACACTGGTGAAAAATCATATGAATGTGATGTGTGTCAGAAATGTTTTAAACTAAGTGATTATTTAAGGATTCATATGAGAACACACACTGGTGAAAAACCATATAAATGTGATGTTTGTCAAAAATATTTTAACCGCAGTAATAATTTACGGGTCCATATGAGAACACACACTGGTGCAAAACCATATAAATGTGACATTTGTGAGAAATGTTTTAATCGAAGTGGTAGTTTAAGTGTTCATATGAGAACACACACTGGTGAAAAACCATATATATGTGACATTTGTGAGAAATGTTTTAATCGAAGTGGTAGTTTAAGTGTTCATATGAAAACACACACTGGTGAAAAACCATATATATGTGACATTTGTGAGAAATGTTTTAATCAAAGTGGTAGTTTAAGTGTTCATATGAGAACACACACTGGTGAAAAACCATATAAATGTGATGTTTGTCAGAAATCTTTTAACCAGAGTAATACTTTACAGGTTCATATGAGTACACACACTGGTGAAAAATCATATGAATGTGATGTGTGTCAGAAATGTTTTAAACTAAGTGATTATTTAAGGATTCATATGAGAACACACACTGGTGAAAAACCATATAAATGTGATGTTTGTCAGAAATATTTTAACTGCAGTAATAATTTACGGGTCCATATGAGAACACACACTGGTGCAAAACCATATAAATGTGACATTTGTGAGAAATGTTTTAATCGAAGTGGTAGTTTAAGTGTTCATATGAGAACACACACTGGTGAAAAACCATATATATGTGACATTTGTGAGAAATGTTTTAATCGAAGTGGTAGTTTAAGTGTTCATATGAAAACACACACTGGTGAAAAACCATATATATGTGACATTTGTGAGAAATGTTTTAATCAAAGTGGTAGTTTAAGTGTTCATATGAGAACACACACTGGTGAAAAACCATATAAATGTGATGTTTGTCAGAAATATTTTAACCGCAGTAATAATTTACGGGTCCATATGAGAACACACACTGGTGCAAAACCATATAAATGTGACATTTGTGAGAAATGTTTTAATCAAAGTGGTAGTTTAAGTATTCATATGAGAACACACACTGGTAAATAATCATATAAAGGTGATGTTTGTCAGAAATCTTTTAACCCCAGCTAAACGCTTTAAGCTTTAACTTAAAAGTTTTGTATTCTTGCCCAGGGTGCCAAAAGAGTTCTGGATCTGGCCCTACCTAGCAACCAGGATAACCCATCGAATCAATGACATTAGCATAGGGTGACCATTCGTCCCCGATTTTCGGGGACAGTCCCCGAAACAAGACTCAAGTCCTGAATTGTTCCTGTCCCCGATTTTCATAATTTTTCTATACACATTTAAAATAACGAATATTATATTGTATTTTCACTGTTGCCAAATTATGCAAATCTGTTAGTCTGGCAACATTGTAACAGTGTAACCGCTTATTGGTCACGAAAACTGGAGTGGGGAGGAGTTTGTGCACCTTAAATAAAGTGTCAAATCCGAAAACGTTATGTTAGGTTAGGTTACATAGGGTTACCATACGTCCTTTTCCTGGAAATATCCTCTGTTTTTGTAATGTGCAAAAATGCGTGGGTTTTAAATCCCGCTTTTTAATTTGAATTCCGTTTATTAAAATGAAAGTTGTGGTTTGTGATGTACGGGAAACGGGAAAATAGATTTTACGAAAGTTAGTTGACGACCTTTTTTTTGGTAACCCCAGCTTAATGTCCCCGAAAGTTCAGGGAAAAAATGGTCACCTTACATTAACACCGCCTCTGTAAACTGTATTTAAAAAGCGATAAGGCCAACTTTAATTGTTGACATATTTTGCAACCTGCTGCTCGACTCGCAGACAAAATTAACTTGTAAGACAGTGGCTAAGTTGGAATTTATGGGCATTTATGCAAAATTTAAATTATGTTGGCTTTACAAGTAATATCATAACACAAGTACTATTGTACCTTAATATTTTTTTAAATATGTAGTATGAAAAATATCTATATGTCGGTGATTATGATAATGTTCTATAAAAGCAATTCTAAATTTTAATTGTAGGATTAATTATTATTTTACGTTTTGTGATGTTTAAGATTTTCCATCTAAATGTACTTATTACACACACGTGATGAATTTCTATTTCCAGAATTTTAATGTAGACCACTTTCACAACCATTTAACCATTTAAAAAGTCTGCAACAAATGAAAAAGTTTTTTATTATCGATTTCTCAGAAAATTTTGTTATTGATAAAAGTAGCTGCATGGCCTGAAAGTAATTTTAAGAAAGAAAACGTTCAATAACAGTTCACAGGACACTAGCTTTTAGCGATTTTAGAAATATTCGTAAGAGTAAAGAGGCCCTTATTTTAAGTGTTTCAAAAAAAGTTTTATTTTTATGATCGCTAAAACCTAATGCTCTGAATTTTTTTTTAAATCTTAAAATTAGTTTTAGGCCATGCAGCAACTTTTATCGAGAAGAAAATAATCTGAGACATTGTTAATAAAAAATGTTTTCATTTCATAGATTTTTGAATGTTAAAACTACTATAAAGTTTAAATTTGGAATATTAATGTTAAATTTTGTATAAAGTCATATGTTTGGTTTCTAAACAACTTTTTTCTATAATTTTTTGTAACACTTGATGTAACAGCACTTTACATTTGCGAATATTACTAAAATCACTAAAATCTAGTGTCACCTGACTTTATTGAACTTTTCTTCTTAACATGTTAAGCGCCACCATGTTAAAAAAAGGTAGGTTTTTCTGGCCACCATTTTGACGTTTCTGAATTGCCCTTAAGTAATATAAAAAAAATTCATAACAGTAACATTTTAAACCGTTTTTAAACAAAAAATAGCGTCTTATGAAGAAGAAGCTCAATTATATACTTTTATTTTTATATCATTTGTGCTTTTATTTTTGACAAATATAAGTTGTAAATTTGATTTTTGTATGAATAAACTTGTCATAAAACTTTTTTTTTAAATATCGTTGTGGGTAAAAAAATCACTGGCCACCAAGGTTTTCTGGTCCACCCGGCCATCCTTAAACCTTTTCTGGTATAGTTATATGTAATACATACATGTATGTTTAAGAATACAGGCAGCCGAATCTAAATGTATGGATACAGGTGTCCCATCGGACCAAAATGATTTGTATCCATATGGATACAAATGGCGCTTAACTTGTTAAAATCAGTTTTAAGCCATGCACCCACCATTCATTAGGAATAAAATTTTCTGAGAATGCAGACTTTTTGAATGACACTGTATAAATGAAATAGTATATTACATAACAAGAGTTGTAAGAAGCATATTGCGCACGGAGCCGCAAGTGCGTAATTCCATTATTTAGCACTATTTTAACATTTTTTAAACAACACAATTATTTTATTTTTAATAATGTTCTTGGGGTTTAAATTTACATAGGTAAACCCCATAAACAATATAAGTAACTGCTAGAATAAAAAAAACAACAAAAAAATATTTTATTGTATCGCTTTGTCTATCAAAACAATTGGTGACCAACTTTCTTACAATGAAAAGGAGGACACAAATTGAAGAGCAAAAAAAAAGTAAATAAATAAAAGTAAATAAATAAAAGACACATTTTATGCATTGCAAACATTATAATATGATAAATGGTTAATAAAAACATTTGTAACTAACACTCAGGGCCGATGAGAGGGTGGGGCAGGGGGCTCTGAGCCCCGGGCCCAGAGGTTATTTAAGGGCCCAGGAGTTCACATACTTTTTTAATTATGGTGTATTAAATATTCATAATTTGCAATTCGTTTTTTTTTAAAATAAATTTTCAAATAATTTATTTACTTGGGGCCCATGTAAATTTTTCCCCTGGCCCGGTGACGTCTCTCGACGCCTCTGCTAACACTAACATGAAATTTTATGCTTACATGCCCATAATTATTTAAAGGAGTACTTCTCCATTGAATGAATATTTTTTGTCAGTGTATATCAGAGGCGTCGAGAGACGTCGCCGGGCCCGGGCTAAAAATTTGCATGGGCCCCAAGTAAATAAATTATTTGAAAATTTATTTATAAAAAAAAAACGAATTGTGAATTATGAATATTTAATACACCATAATTAAAAAAGTATGTAGACTCCTGGGCCCTTAAATTACCTCCGGGCCCGGGGCTCAGAGACCCCCCTGCCCCACCCTCTCATCGGCCCTGAGTGTATTATCTTCTAAAAATATATTGGAAATATCTGAACAAGAAATGTCCTTCATATTGAATTTTACGGCAAGTGCTGCAGCTAGAGTATCAACATTCAATCTCGATTTCTCACTTGTCCAAAAATCATTAGCAATTGAAAAAACTCTTTCAACTGCTGCATTAGTTCCAGGGCAGCACAACACAAATTGAACAAGAATAAATAAATTTTCACATGGAATATGTCCATTTTTGAAATGGCTGAATATTTCCACCCATCTTTTATCAATTTCAACGTGTTGATTTTCCCATTGTATTAATTTTTCAGAATTTAAATATACATTCAGTCTTCTAATTTCTTCACGATCGAATACGGAGATTTACAGATTTTAGTCTTCAAATATCGAAAAGGACAAAAAGGAGGACAGTTTTCAAGGGAGGACAGAAGTGAAAAAAGGAGTACTGTCCTCCCTAAAGGAGGACGGTTGGTCACCTTACTTATACCTATTTGTACTGAAAATTTTCTCGAATTTGCAGTTTTTATAATCTACACTTCAATTTGAGTAAAGCCTCGTTCACATGGTGACACTAAATGCCATGGCAATACGACTATGCGAAAAGAATATTATAAAAATAATGATTCCGTAACATACAGGGTTGTCCGTGATCACCGCAAATATTTAAAGTGGTGATAGAGGACCTTTTTCTAAGAAAAAATTTCAAGTACAATTTTTTTCTAAAATCAAATGCTAAGCAGATATCAACACTTACTTGATTTTTTTACACTTCTGCATTTAAAAGACTCATTGTCGCCGAAAATATCAATTTTATCGTAAAATACCTTTAAGGTTTTTTTGTACAACCTTTCGTTTTAAAGATACAGCGGTTGCAAGTCTAAGAAATAATTAGTTTTTAAGTTTTTCACATTTTTTTGTACAGGGTGAACTATTTTCGATGCCCGTACAGGGTGTCTCGGTTATTATCAGAGATAGAAAAAAACTAAGTACGTAGTCTCGATTTATTTTTTCGAGACAAATTCATTGCCGTAAACAGATTTTTGATATCTTTTTTAATTTTCGAAATATAGCCAAAAACTGATTTATGGCAATTTTCAAAAATGTTAAACATCTCATTTAAACGAAAATATAGAAAAAAACTTTAGACATTTTTGGCATGATTTGAAGTGCTTAATAAGATAGCGATGTGCAATTGTTTTTTACTCATATCAATGCCGATATATTACACCTAACTTTCTTATTTTAAATAGCAACCATAAGCAAATTATATATTTTTGAAAAGCGCAAAAAATAAGCGTTCGATTCATGTCAAAGCCAACTATGGTTGCCACTTAAAAGAAAGTTAGGTGTGATATATCGGTATTGATATGAGTAAAAAAAATTTAATATCGCTATCTTATTAAGGACAAAAAGCCATGCAAAAAATGTCTTTAAAGTTTTTCTCCATCTTTTCGTTTAAGCGAGATATTTAACATTTTTGATGTCTTTTTTAATACTCGAAATACAGCCAAAACCATTTTTGGCTCGTTTCAAAAATGTTAAATATCTCGCTTAAACAAAAAGATACAAAAAAACTTTTAAAACATTGTTGGCATAGTTTTTGGTCCTTAATAAGATGGCGATGTTCATTTTTTTTTTACTCGTACAAATATTGATATATTACACCTAACTTTCTTATCTTAAATGGCAACCATAGTTGGCTTTGACATGAATCGAAAGCTTATTTTTTGCGCTTTTCAAAAATATATAATTTGCTTATGGTTGCTATTTAAAATAAGAAAGTTAGGTGTAATATATCGGCATTGATATGAGTAAAAAACAATTGCACATCGCTATCTTATTAAGCACTTCAAATCATGCCAAAAATGTCTTTAAAGTTTTTTTCCATCTTTTCGTTTAAACGAGATATTTAACATTTTTGAAAATTGCCAAAAATCAGTTTTTGGCTATATTTCGAAAACTAAAAAAGATATCAAAAATCTGTTTGCGGTAATGAATTTCTCTCGAAAAAATCAATCGAGACTATGTACTTAGTTTTTTTCTATCTCTGATAATAACCGAGATACCCTGTATGGGCATCGAAAATAGTCCACCCTGTACAAACTGCTTTATAACTTTTAAACCATTGCCTGTAGATAAAAAATAATTACAACAATTTTGTAGAAAATTTCATGCTCTATTAAAAAGCTGTAAGGTATTTTACGATAAAATTGATATTTTCGGCGACAGTCTTATAAATGCAGAAGTGTAAAAAAATCAAGTAAGTGTTAATATTTGCTTAGCATTTGATTTTAGAAAAAAATTGTACTTGAAATTTTTTCTTAGAAAAAGGTCCTCTATCACCACTTAAAATATTTGTGGTGATAACTGGTATTTACAATTTTATCTTTTTGTTAAAATACAGGAGATAAGCCTGTCCTGACAAGAATAATATAGGACAGCAAAATGTTTGGTCAAATGCGGCAAAGTCCCATAAATTCGGGACACGTCTAGCAACTCTAAACGAATATCCTCATCCTTCATGCTACGATTATCGAGGGGGGATCGATAATACGATCCAAAAAGGGACTCCTGAATATCAACTCACTTAAAATCTGATCATCTCTGGATTTATCATAGATTATTTAAAAAAAAATTTAATAAGCTGAATTCACTATACTTTATAATTACTAAGAAAAACAAATCTCCAAAGACATTTAAACATCTTGTATTTGCAATTATCCTACATTCAATACAGACAATTCATTTAAAAAAAATACATACCCATGTTGCCAACTAAAAACGGATATTACAAACCACTCATTCATACTTTTATGTACAAAGCACAATGTGCATAAATTATACTACAGTATAAATATATAATATTAAAAAAAACACCCACGTCCTTATGTATAAAAAATAAGGAGTTCAATAGTGAGGTTTCCTAATAATTGCAATGCTTGCATGCTATGATCGATAATTTACAATTTTTACATGTTATAATAATAACCATTATTACCACATTACTGATAGCATGTTTGACATACTTTACAGAACCATAGCTCTTTCAACAACATATTAACACAAAATTTTGCTTTTAATATTTTACATTTCATGGCTTGCCGGCAAAATCGTACATTTTTGTGACTTAATAACTTATTAAATCTAATTAATTTTTAAATTACTCGCCTATTTACCTGTAGATTTGCGTATAACATAAACTTATATACACACGTACAATACACAGTAATTTTGACCTTACCAACTAAAATTTCCAAAACAAAATTGTAACAAAATTAAAACATTTCTTGCTCACGCAAATATTTTTTTTCTTCAAAATATTGCTAAATTATTTTATATTACTGCAGTACAAATGTAGCTGCTATACAGTCGACAAAAAACTGTTCATTGAGCATAATGCATGTTTCAAAGTAACTTTATATTACTAATTACATAACAATTAGAAATTTGCATAAATATTATCGTAAATTAGACAAAATATAATTTTTCTTTGATAAATGTGGGAATTATTTAAGTGATTTATTTCAAATGCAAACATGTTTTAGAGAAAAATCACTTCTCTTATTTCCAAAAAGAATCTTTTCTTGGAGAAAATCTACACCAGTATCAACAATATAATTTTTTTGTCAGTAATTATTTTCTTATATTTTCAAAATAAAAAAATAATTTGCTAGCAGAGACGGGAGTTTTAAAACTGGTTTAGATTTTCTTCAAAAAGCGATTGCCCTTAGAATCAAGATAAATTACTTTTTAATAAAACTTGTATACATTTACATCTCTTTTTTTGTTTTCATACAACTACCTTCAACAATTTTAAGCAGTTGAATAAATTATTTTATCTAACACAACATTGCTGTTTGGTGGAATGTTACACTACCCATATAATCTAATGACAATATCACATCATAATTTGGAATAAATTTTAAAATTTACGCTTTGACATAAAAAGGACCTTAAATATTATACTGCATTATTTATTAATGCAAATAAAATTTATGCAAATCTCTAATTACGAGATATTTTAAGAAATACATTTCACAGGCACCTAAATCAGATTCTATTAGCACTAAAAAAAATAGTTAGTACGAAGGTTCAATTTGTAAAATAAATTTTTATCTTTAACAGTTAAGCCAGATATATGCTGAACAAACACAAATCGAATCAAATTTTTTTACATAACAAAGTCAAATCAAGATTTAAGATAAATTAAACTGTAAATGAGACACTTGTGCGTTAATTTATATTTAAGTATATTCACTCAGGCCTGTCGCTTGAATTTTTGGTGTCGTAAGCAAATTTTGTTTGCAGGTCCGTGTCTATACCGGGTGATACAGTTTGACTGTCGCACCCCTATAACTTTTTAATTATTGAAATAGCCGCAACAAACCTTATATTTTGGAAACGGCGACAAATTCTCTATTAAATGATGTGCATTTGTTATCTTTACGATGACGTTTGTCAAATCCGCGATAGGCAACTGTTTTTCTTTAAATTACATAGTATACATGTTTTTGTTGATTCGGATAGAGAATTTAATTCTGAATCCGACTATGTATTAAAAAAGTATGCATACATAAGAAAATTTTCGAGAAAAATCAGTTCAAAGTTTATTATTTGTTTTTATTTTTATTAAAAATTAATTTTTAATACATTTCCATTGATAGTTATGGTACAATTTTTAAGATTTGATCGTTTTTTGTTTTGTTAAATCGACTGTTTGCTATAATTTGAATGAACTTTGAACTGATTTTTCTCGAAAAATTTCTTATGTATGCATACTTTTTTAATACCTAGTCGGATTCAGAATTAAATTCTTTATCCAAATCAACAAAAATATGTATACTATGTACTTTTATAAAAAAACAGTTGCCTATCGCGGATTTGACATACGTCATCGTAGAGATAACAAATGTACATCATTTGTTGGAGAATTTGTCGCCGTTTCCAAAAATATAAGGTTTGTTGCGGTTATTTTCAATAATTAAAAAGTTATAGGGGTGCGACAGTCAAACTGAATCACCCGGTATATGCAGATCACTCTCAATTAATTGGTTTTATTCTACAAATTTCAGTTTATTAATAATTTTTTTGTGCCTACAGTGAGAGAAGCCCTACACAGCATAGGGCCTGAAGCACGGACGGACCCCACTTGCCCACGTCTAAAGACTGTACAACAAAAATTATTGGATTACATATTAACTAACAGGAAAGGTGTTTTTGTATTTAATTTTTATGGATTTTTTGTAAAGTTTGTATTTGCTCAGTATAAATATGTTATTATTAATAAATATAATTTATATAAAAAGCAAATATTTTGTAGATGTATAACATGTACTGAGACATCAGGCTGTTAGTACATAATGCAAAATGTCAGTCTATGAATTACATTAAGAACTTACATGTACATAAAAAGCATGATACTACATTAAAACTACACAAAAACATATGATGACGCTTATAAATCTGAACGTTCATACTGACACCACGTTATGTAAACGTAACGGTATCTACATCTACACGACAAACGTTAACATTTTATTCATTTTTATTTCAACAATTCTCAACAACTAAACTATCTCATATGCAAGTATGTGAAGTTTTACTATAATACCATATGCAAAAATTGAGGTATTTGCTATTATTAATTATATAAGCTTAACATACTTTTATAATTACTTCTGGTAAGCAATTGAAAATTTTTATTTTCAAATTTTATCGACAAAAACACAGTTACTATGCATTTTGGTAGTTTTATCTTTTTTTTTTCACATTTAATATTTGTAAAGAGGACAATTTTTTATATTCTAATGTAGCCACGATTATTATTCAGATTAGACCCATTGGGTCGACTAAAACAATTTTTCATCCAAAACAAAAATCACCGAAATAAACCTTAAAATTTAATTTTATACACGTAACGCCATAAAAATAATAATTTGCTGTTCTATAGTCTGAATAATAATGTGTTCACATTTTCCGATGTATCTACTAAAATATTCTCAAAAATTAATTGCCCAAAATCTTTCTGAAAACATCAGAATCTACAGTTAAATAGAAATTTATCAATTTACAAAATATATGCTCATGCAGTGCTGCATGAAAATAATTAAAAGTTCTTAAATGTACGAACCTTAAGCTTTGAAAGTACTTCACACACTTTCATCAATAAATTATAACTTTGTTGATATTGATATGAATCCTTTATATTAAAGAATTATAGTATACCATGCATACACAGTTTGTAACGGGCCTATTTTTTAAAGACTCATTTGATTTGGTTATCGGTTAACTATTACTGTAACTACCCTGATGTTATAAAATTTTAAACACTACTCCATTCCCGACTTAAACAGGATGTTTTAGAAATAATGCACCTATTTAGAACATTTACATCACCAGAAGATGCAAGTGATTCCAAACAGTTTTACTTTAGATGTTTGTTTAAAGCAGGGATTCCCAACAGGTTAGATATAGATCCCTGAGGGGTCAATGTTATTTTAAAAGGGATCGATTGGGGGTCTATAGATAAGCCAGATACTTTTTGTACTGTTTAAGAAAATTACTTATAATTTTCAAATAATAAGAAGAATGTGGAAATTTCTTTAACTGATTTAATTTTTTTAACTCTTATCATTATGCAAAATATTGGGAAATAATATAAAAATTTTAAGGGTGCGATTAAAAGAATATTTTTGGATGAGGGGTCAATGCAAGAAAAAATTTGGGAAACCGCTGGTTTAAAGCAAATAGGAAACTTTTGATAGTGTAACTATGCTATGTGAAGTAATCGTGTAATTTCTTAAACATCCTGTACAGGGTGGACCAAATTCGAATGTTTTACGGGGTATCTCGGTTACCGCAATAGATAGCGAAAATCTGATTTCGGTCTCTTGGGCTATTTTATTGAGAAAATAACGCCTATGCAATCAGATTTTTTCTATCTGATTCCATTTTGGCACTACAGACGAAAATGAAATTTCATCATTTTTGAAAATTTGCTATAACTTCTCTATTTATTAAATTAGAACAAAATGTTACAAGGGCTTTTTAAACAGATTTTTATGCTTAATTGAAAAACAAAAGTAATTTTTTTTAGCCTTCTTGACTTTTGAGATATGGAGTAAACTTTTATATTTTTAAATAGAAACCCTAGTCGGCCATGACTATTTGAAAGAGTATTTTTTTAGCTTTTCAAAAATATATAGTTTTATATATTTTATGCAAAAAATAACCGAGATATGGCCAATTTTGTAAAAATTCGATCATCAAAGTTTGCCATGATTTCGTAAACAAGTGATGTTTGCAATTAATAAACAACTAAACGTCATTGCCAAGTAAATTCTGCAGCAACCGCTTACGTTTTTATCACTTACAAAGTAGGAGTAATATTCTAACATATTAAACTTTTCAAAAATTTAACCATGTTCACAATACCACAATAAACAGTTATAAAATACAAAATAATACACGGATTTGCTTTAAACTTGACAAATGTACTTCGAAATGACGTTTAGTTGTTTAATCATTGCAAACATCACTTGTTTGCGAAATCATGGCAAACTTTGATAATCGAATTTGTACAAAATTGGCCATATCTCGGTTATTTTTGCAACAAATATATGAAACTATATATTTTTGAAAAGCTAAAAAAATACTCTTTCACATAAAATCAGGGCCAACTAGGGTTTCCATTTAAAAAAATTTAAGTTTAATCCATATCTCAAAAGTCAAAAAGGCTAAAAAAAAATTGCTTTTGTTTTTCAATTAAGCATAAAAATCTGTATAAAAAACCTGTATAACATTTTGTTCTAATTTAATAAATAAAGAAGTTATAGCAAATTTTCAAAAATGATGAAATTTAATTTTTCTTCTGTAGTGCCAGAATGGAATCCGATAGAAAAAATCTGATTGCATAGGCGTTATTTTTCAAAAAAATAGCCCAAGAGTCTGATATCAGATTTTCGCTATCTATTGCGGTAACCGAGTTACCCCGTAAAACATTCGAATTTGGTCCACCCTGCATATCAATGTGACCTTTTTAAATTCAAAACCTGTGCTTTTTTGTAAACCAGAAACACTTTATTTCTGCTTAACATAAGTAGGTGCTTCAAAGTTATTTTAACAATACAGTTTATTCTCCATGAATGTAAACAGATCACTATGTATTTCGCTTATATTTTAAAAAATTGGGCACATTCTGGTAAATGATTCAATTACCACCACATGTCATGTTGTATTTTTTAATTATTTTTATATTTCAAATTAATGTTGCCCAATTTTATAAAACCAAAGCGGGACAATGAAACATTAATAAAATGATAATTTTATTAAATATTGTTTAACATAAATTTAAAAAATTGGCCAAGAATTCTTAACGGAAGTGTCATACGATTTTAAATAAATCACGGTTCTAATAATAAAAACTAAGGGTTTTTAATCGCTCAGAATTTCGTTAAACATAAATATGAAATTTCTAATGCCCATGCGCAATACTTTTGTCAATATAAAAAACTTAATTTTCAAAAAAAATTTATAGTAGAAAGGTATATTTAATACTAATACATAAACAAAGACTCGACTATTTTTAATCTTTGCCGACGACAATAACATGTCATTTTAATGGATGTAACATTTTTTTTATAAAATTATGCTATTATAACCGGTTTGGTTATTCTCTATATGTATATGTATATAATATAAATTAAAAAGGCATTATTCTTCCAAATCTAGCAAATAAAAAATAATTTTTTCACTAATACGTACAATAACGTGTATGAGAAAAACTGTCCCAAACATGAGTTGATATCGAAATTGGGGGTCATTAGTTATAATAACATTGCCTAAAAATAATGGTAAAACCGTTTCTCAGTCAGATTTCTGCGTCAACGGTGGATATTCCTGATCGTCCCCAAACTGGAAGCCTCCTTTTGGGGGCGAATCTGCTGCCGCAGCCATTTCACGGAACTTCTCGGAGTCTACACGTGTACAAATGAAAAAAAAAAACACAATGTTAAAAACCGAAGAGATATTCAACATTTCTACTATAAGTGTAAGCACATTTATTTTTTATGATGAATAACTGAAACATAAAAATTGGAAGTAGCTAGTGATCAAAAAATGGTAATGAAATACAATGAAGTAAAAGTATCCAAGTAACAAAATACTTAAGAATATAAATACCAAAGAGTTCTAAACAAGTGATGATGAGAAATGAACAGCCTACTAGATAATTAGGAAGCATATTTATGTTTTAAAGTGTAGTAATGATTGTCATGGTGCAAATACAAATACAGAGTAAATAATAAATTAATACACTTGCTCTGAAAATTATTTTAACCGTTAACATTTACAGCAAGATCAAAATATCACCCTGCATAGGCGTTTCTAAGCAGGTATGAAAATAACCTTTTGAATTATTCAAAAAACAGATGAATTACCTAGTAAAATTTAAAGAAATTTTCTAGATTTGACAATTACTGTAAAAGGAAAACAATACAGAATTGACGAAGCAAAAAAGAAATACTTACTTAACTTGATATTAGTTTTGTAAGAGTAAAATTAACAAAGCGAATAAACGGTGGAGAAAATAGTAAGTAAGTAATAATTGGTGCATAGTAGTATTAAGAGAAAAGTGTTTAGCAAACCTGTGCATACATCAGAATTCAGCGGATGATTGTTGGAATGTTATACTAAAACATACTGACCAGTACCTGACATATGGCCGGGCGGGTTGCCTTTCACGATGCCCGCGTAGCTACCTAGCATTGCCGAGCCTTGCACGGAACAGAGAAAAACAAAATGGGTGCGGGTTATAGCAAACTATTAGGTCAGGATTAGATAAACTACCAAGGATAAACATTAGCTTATAAATTACATTTGAAAAGTATGCGTTGGATTCTGTCAAAAATCTATTGAAATCAAGAAAATTTTGTGGTCATCAGATATTAAATTTGAAAAATCTTTCGTTTCGCTCACTGGAATAACTTGTTTATAAATAAAACCACATCTTATTTTAAAGATCTTCAATTAAAGTTTTTAAGTCACGATGCAGATATTTGAAAATGATCAAGAACATCCATTAAACCGTCTTATAATTAAGATTTGCTAAACAACTTTAAAAAATTAACTTACAAAATCTGAAGTGAAACGTGGTTCGATTGCCGTACTTGTAAAGTATCTCGGTAACTACAACACTTAGCAAAAATCTGCTCGGGGTTTTAAGGCTACTTTTACGAAATAAATTAATCTGTGATAGATATCAGATTTGTAGTAGCAGTTTTCGTATTTCCACTAAAGTAAAACGTTCAATATTCAATGATTTTCAACACTGAATATCCCTCCTTTATTTTCAATAACGGTTTTTGCTAGTTGTTGTTGAATAAAGTTTGTTAAATGACTAGCTTTTGAGATACAATGCAATTCAATGTTTTTCACATTTAATGCATTGAAACTCATTGAAACATCATTTTTTTTTAAATTTGGGTTTTCTGAAAATATATACTTTTTTCCAAGTGTTACAAGACAAAGCAAGATATGTTCACTTTTGTTATATTTTCATTAGCACAGTATGTGTCATGCATTCAAAAGCATCTGAATAAATAAATAAAACAACTGATTTTGTAGCAAAATTGTTAAACTTCATTTATTAATTAATCCCTGTTTAGTTCTTTTAAAGCAGTATGTTTGCAAAAAATAAATTGTTAACTTTAATCAAACTTAGTTTTTTAAAGTTCATAAAATAATCATATTTCCAAAACAATAAACAAAAGAACAGAAGTATTACAATTCAAAACTTAATAAGGAAAAAAATCCAAAACAATTTATAAACTACGATGAACTACATTGATATAATATGCTGAGGTTAACTTTGATATGACAATTAACAAAAATAACCATATTTTTGTTAGTTTTTATAGCACCTATGCAAAAGTATTTATTTTCAGGAAATACTAATTTTTTACACATTGGTCGTATATGGCTGACACCACTAAGCTCTTCGGGCGTCATGTCAGACGTATATGGCTGACACCTGTATCTGATTAACAAGTACAAATTATTCTGCGGCCTGGGGAAAAGTATTATGTCAAATTGGCTTGGCGATGAAGATGTTAATAAAAAAATTCATATCCAAGAAATTGAAGTCCATCACAAAAAGTTGGAATCTTTTACCAAAGTCTACTAAAATAACAACTATCCAGAACCCTTATAACATTATGTCTGATTTTTGAAAATAAAGAAGTTATGGTCAGTTTTCAAAATCATAAAAATTTCAAACTTTAAAACTGTTATTACAAATTTGATAAAACATTTGAAGTTATCTTTAAAATAAGGAGCCCTTTTTTTTCTCCGGAGTTACGTGGACACTAACCTAGAGTTACCAAAAATCCGGATATTTTTGCACATTTTAAAAACTTAACCGCACAGGAATTAAAGGGCCAAAAAAAAGTTCAGGGGAAAAACGGACGTACAGTAACCCTAACTAACCTAACCTAGCGTGAACTAATCGGACTTGAAACTTTATTTAATGGTGGTGGCCGACGGCTAGATACGTGCAAAAACTTCCCCCCACTACAGGTTTCGTGTCCAATGAGTGGTCACAACAGATTTGTATAATTGGCAACAGTGAAAGTACCATACCACAGCTTACATTAATTATATTTAAGGTTTATAGCAAAATTATGAAAATCGGGGCCAAGCTAATCCGATACTTGAATCTTGTTTCGGGGATTGTCCCCGAAAATCGAGGAGAGTTGGTCATCTTACTTTAAAAAGTAGCCCCAAGGAGCTAAATACAATTTTTGCTATTTATTGTAGTTACCGATATATCTTACACCCTAAAATTTATTTAAAAACCCAAAATGGTACCATACAATTAGTTTGAAAAAAGTTTTCATTTATAAATTGCACCAAATATAATTTTTAAACCCTTTTACACACTACACAAAAAAAACCATAACTATTACGCATTTAAATAAATAATAATAAAAAAGTAAATTAACTAAAAATTATAAAAAACAATTTTTTAACAGAACCAACACATCGCAAAATTAAAAAAATATATAAAAAAATTGTGGATAAGTGTAGCATTGAAAAAAGAAACTGAAGGAATCTACATAAAGGTAATGTTCGGCACATTCAAGTAAGAAGATAAATAAAAACAAATCATCTCACTTTTTATGCCAATTTAATATTGCAAGACTTTGGGGCTAAGTACACACTAATAAAATGTAGATTACAACAAGTTATGATAATGCGCAGTGTTATCAATTTGCAAATTACTAAAAACTTAACAATAATTAAAACTTTTAAATAACAAATGTTAATAATTAAGAAAATTAATTTATTGTTTACAGATCTTATTTATAAAAGGTTTCTAAATTTCCAAGCTTGTAAAATAATATATACCGGGTGGACCAAATTCCAAGGAATTACAAGAGTACCTATCTTGCTTAATATTCTAATTTAAAAAAATAAAATATTTATCTGTTCACATAATATTTGGAGCAAACCAATTATAATCAGACCTTTTTGCAAAAACAAATGACATCACTCAATTTCTTCTAACTTATCATTAGGATGTTGTACTTACATGAGTTTTATATGGTTTTACATTATTTTTTTAAAATGTATTTTCACAGCTTACTATTTTTTTATGTTTATCTTAAAAAAAATTAAAAAACCTTTGTAACTATTATTGAATAAAACTACATTAGACTTTATATACCTATTTGAAAAAAGAAAAAAAAATGGGAAATTCGAATAGGTCATGGCCAAATATAGTTCCATTTAAAAAAAGATAAGTTTATGTTATTATAACTTTTTAATGGGAGGCATACATTTTTATCAAATTCTACATTAAAATACCTGAAACTGAACTTCATACGTTTTTTTTTTAATGTCTCTAACAATAACACATGTATGGCTGATTATTAAAAAGACAAAAAACTGTTTTTTGCTAATAAGTAAAAAACCGGAAATGAGTTTGTCTTAAAAAACTACATATTTTGTTAATATAACCGTTTCTTTATTTTAAATATTAAGCAAGGTACCCATGTAAGCCCATCGAATTTGGTCCACCTTGTACAGGGTCAAATTTGAGGGCGACCATGGAAATCTAGCTTATTATAATAGCTAGAGTATAGGTTTAAATTTAGTGCTCAATAATAATCTGAAGAGAAATTGGAAATATCTAAAACGGTATTCAGAAAAATTAGGAAAAACTGGAAAATAAGATTTTTGAAAATCGTCTACAACTCCTTTGGAATTTGAAATATTTTAAATGTGTAAAAACACTGCTTAAGCAACTTTTTAACAGCCACATCGGACGGTGGTCACAAATGTTTCCTAGATCGCTTCGTTTGTGTTTTATGATAACTAATTTATTTTTTCTTATGGGTGCAATCTTTGCTATTTACATAATCAAATAGAATTTATTTTTTTGAATTCTTTGATGTATCACACATGGTATTTTACTTCTTTCATTGTCAAATTTGAAAAAATGCGTTTTAAACAACAACCATGATAAATCAGGTAGGCCGGTCATTGTAGTTTATGTTGTTTCCATGACAACCAATCAACAAACTGAAAATTTTGAACTTGTCACATTAATGAATTCGTAGAAATGAACTTTAATAACGAAGAAAAAATTTGCTGTGAATTTTTTATACCGCTCCAAGTTTTGTTATACTTTATCACGTTTAAAAAAAATTTACTTAAGTTTCTGTTTAACGTAGAAAAATGGTGTTTTTTCGGATCTGTTTGTAATACACATGTTTTTTTTTTTACTTTCATCTGAAACCTTTCTGCCATATTCTCTTCTGGGTTTGGCAAAAGCCCCATATTTCCCTAAGTATCTGTCCAACGTACAAAAATATGTGTGCGAGGGTTATCTTCTTTCTGGATATGTTTCTGCATATCGTTGACTTGACAATATAGCATTCCTATTCAATGAATAAAAAATTCACAGCACATCGCGTTTTTCTTCGTTATTAAAGTTCATTTTTACGACTAACAGGCCTTCAAAACTTTTAGTTTGTTGATTGGTTGTCATGAAAACAACATAAACTACAATGACCGGCCTACCAGATTTATAACGGTTATTGTTTAAAACCCTTTTTTTAAAATTTGGCAATGAATAAAGAAGTAAAATACCATGTGTGATACATCAATGAATTCAGAAAAATAAATGCTATTTGATTATGTAAATTAAAAAAATTGCGTCCATAAGAAAAAATAAAGTTGGTTATCATAAAACAAAAACGAATCGACCTAGAATAAATTAGTGACCACTGTCCGATGCGGTTTAAAAAGTTGCTTAAGCAATGTTTTAACACATTTGAAATATTTTATACTCCAAAGAAGTTATAATAAACGATTTTCAAAAATCGTATTTTCAGGTTTTTCCCAATTTTCTCGGATATCGTTTGAGATATTTCCAATTTCTCTTCGGATTATTAATGAGCATCAAATTTAACAACTCTGCCAGATTTAAACCTATTCTCTAGCTATCATAATAAGCGAGATACCCATGGTCGCCCTTGAATTTGAATTACCCTGTACACTGTACAGTACATTTAAAATTTGAGGCTCATCATTGGTATCTTAAAACCGTCATAGGTACAATTTCGGTTAAATGGGACACAGTTACCTATTATATAAAACAACTTAGTGATGCTTATAGTTTAAAAAAAAATCTATAGCACATAAGATATGAAATATGATCAGAAAACAAAACTATTTAATATAATACTACTATTAAATATCTCCATTATGATGATTAACAGAAAAAAACTTGTGGAAGAAATAACTGTAGATATGTATTTTTATTCAGTATTAAATGGCAATATTCTTTTGTTTAATTGAACATCACTTTGATTTTAATGTAAATGATGAAAATACAATTTGCAAAACAGCCTACAAAATAAAAGAGCCATGAAATAACAGTTTGCTTTAAGGTGCTGCTAATGAAAATTAATTTTATTGGTGTTTCATATAATAGGCAACTTTGATACCAAACAAACTTGCATTTATTACTGTTTAGGGGTTGCTTTGAATTTCAGACACACTGTTAATCTTTTAAGTTATTCATTACGTGATGAATTAAAAAAACACCAGCACTATAACATAATTTTTCAGCCTGTCCTCAAGATATTATTGGTGGAATTAAGTATTAACACAAGTCAATGGTAAATTTGCAAATCGATAATCGCACATTTTAATATAACTGACAAACCTAAATGTAGGTAAGTTCAACTCACACACTAAAAACTTAAAAAATATGTGATGAAATTAGTCATTACCTCCGTCCTGATTGTTTATAGCTTGCGGCTCGGATCTTCCGGGTGTTCCGTCCGTCTGCGTAGAACTTTTGTGGGACTCCTCGACACGACCATCCAACCGATGCTGCTTGAAAAGGGTCAAATCTCCACCTTCATTGCTGTCTAGATTATATACATAAATTAAACCATGTTCCGAAGCCACCAACAAACGTAATTGATTCTGAATTCTGAAAAAATTCAGTTTAATTAAATATTTTTACCAAGTAATTTTACAACTTTTGTAGAGGAAATTTTAAAAGGGTACAATTTGGCCTTAGATCAGGAAAAGCACACAAGATTTGAGTTTTATGTTGAAAGTTACGTGAAAAAACAATAAAACATGTGAAGATGTTAGGCTTTTGTTTTATTGATTTGTCTAAAGCCTTTGATAAGAGTGCCAAGGACAAAATGATAGATACTGAGAGAAAGTAGGGTGAGCGTGGGATTACCACATATTGGAAAATAAATATGGGACAAAGATCTGTAAAAAAAAGCCATCTGGCAACCCTGGGTGAGTGGAGGATTAGTAACTGCCAAAAAGAGTCTATAAAACAAGTAAATATTATGTGAGAACCTACAACAGTAGTTCACAACTGTGGGAGTAATACAGGGGGACAGTATTTTAAGTCCACTGGTTTTTACACATTAAGTGCAAAGAAAAGACGATAAAAGCCTAATGGGGATGAAACAAAATGAAACCAATATCATATAACAGAGCAGCCTTTGGCAGTTCATGTGATACTATAAGTTAAAAACAAAAGAGACAGTATAATCTCCTCCTCCTTGGGTAGGAGGCGGAGCTCTGCTATCATACATGTATTTAAATTATGATCATTATTAAATAAACGACTTCCACATTTACATTTCATTTTACATGCAGATAATGTTACAAATTTGGATTTTTTGCTGGGGACTGTGTAAACATATTGTGAGAAGCTAAGGGGTGTCGGTAGTTAAAAAGATTAAGAATCACTGATCTAGATGTATGGGCAAAAATAATAAGATCATTATTGTAAATAAGACGAAGGTAATGGTGTTAAGAAAGAACCATTTAACAGTTACAATAGCACAAAAGAGGATCGAGTATGTGTAGCAAATTACAAATATTTAGGAACAATAATTGCAGAAGTTGGCAAACTGCAAGATCTGGATAACAGGATATCCGCAGTGACAAAATTTTGTTATGCTACTAGTAATAAATAAATGTTTTGATAAGTATTCAGAAATAAAAAATAAAGACTAAATATTTAATAGAGTGTACAGGGTGGACCAAATTCGAATGTTTTACGGGGTATCTCGGTTACCGTAATGATTTCGGTCTCTTGGGCTATTTTTCTGAGAAAATAACGCCTGTGCAATCAGATATTTTTTATCTGATTCCATTTTGGCACTACAGACGAAAAATGAAATTTCATCATTTTTGAAAATTTGCTGTAACTTCTTTATTTATTAAATTAGAACAAAATGTTATAAAGGTTTTTTATACAGATTTTTTTGCTTAATTTAAAAACAAAAGTATTTTTTTCTTAGCCACCTTGACTTTCGAGATATGGAGTAAATTTACATTTTTTTAAATAGAAACTCTAGTTGGCCATGACTTTATGTGAAAGAGTATTTTTTAAGCTTTTCAAAAATACTCTTTCACATAAAGTCATGGCCAACTAGGGTTTCCATTTAAAAATATATAAGTTTACTCCATATCTCGAAAGTCAAGGTAGCTATGATAAAATTTATTTTGTTTTTAAATTAAGCATAAAAATCTCTATGAAAAACCTACATAACATTTTGTTCTAATTTAATAAATAAAGAAGTTATAGCAAATTTTCAAAAATTATGAAATTTCATTTTTCGTCTGTAGTGCCAAAATGGAATCTGATAGAAAAAATCTGATTGCATAGGCGTTATTTTCTCAAAAAAATAGCCCAAGAGACCGAAATCAGATTTTCGCTATCTATTACAGTAACTGAGATACGGGGTAAAACATTCGAATTTGGTCCACCCTGTACGTGCCAATATCTTCAGTTTAGAAGCTTCGTCACTTACAGGGATGCCAGACGTCCTGCAATGCGCGGGACAGTCCCGCATCCCGCATAAACACATAAATGTCCTGCAGGTAACAAATTTACAGATTTTGACTGTAAAATAATAAAATAATGCCATAAAAAGTGATGGATGCTGTTGCAAAATGTATTTCTTTCCTAATGTGTATGAATTTCGGGCATTGTCGGGTGAGTTGCATGCGGGACGCATTAGATGTCAGGGAATCCCCGCTCTGGGATTTTTTGACGTAAACGTCTGTGTAAATCGGCGTATGATCCACTGTTCACTCAGTGTCCAAACGTTCAAAGTGTTTTTTTTATTAGATACATTTTTAAATGGCCAAAATGAAGTTTAGAGATTAAAAACGATAAGATTGTCAAAATCGTTAATTGTGAAAAAAATTTCTTGAGAAAAGTCGCCGTAATTTTTTTCATTTTTGTCCCGCGAGATCTAATTTGAAATCAGGCAACCCTGGTCACTTAACACAAACAATACAGACTCAGGAGATAAGATTTTTAAGAAAAATTAAAGGATCAGCAATGATAAAATAAAAACAAAAACTACGAGTGGAAGATATAAAATAAAATATGGCTTTAAACCAACTTAGATGGCTGGTAAAATGGGATGGAAAATAAGTAGAGTAAGAACAAAATCGGAAAATGAAGTGCGGCAAAAACTAGAAGAAAGAAGAGTCCGCTGGAGAGATGTGTCAATGATAAAAAAAGGTAGACAAACAAAATCAAGAATTAGGTAAACATACAACGACACTAAAATGTACTCCTATAAGAGAAACTGGTTTAGTAGAAGGAAAAGAATAACTATTAAAATTATTAGTAAAGCAATTATTATTATAAGCAGGGATGGAAAACGCAACGTAACGATACCCGTTAACGTTTCAACTATAATTTTGTATACAATAACGTAACGATATTTTAATAACGTTATAATAACCGATAACGTTTCATTAATAGTTATTTTGTATCGTTATTCTCTATAAATTAAATTTTTATATGGCAATCTTTTTATTTTCAGAGGATATATTTTGTTTGTACTTTAAAAATTAAAATGAAAATAAAATCTCAACGTAGTTTTGAACTATTTTTTAAATTTACATTTACAGATCCCAAAAATAATTTCTAAGTTACAAATAAAAATTATTTTTATACAGCATGTTTTTTAAATAATGCGTAAAAAATCGGGAGGTGATTCCTTATCGAAAATTAGAAAATTAAGAGAGGTCTTTCACATAAAATTTTCTCTTTAGGGTCTTCTATCGGAGTTACACCCCCCTAAAGAGGATTGGTAAAATTGGGTTTTTATTTTATTTCTCAAATTTGGATAAATGTAGGAGAATGATATTCGGTAGATGTTTTGTACTTGTTAAAAGGTTTTCCATAGTAATATTTTCAATCATCTCCCACCTTCACAGGGGGCTGAAAAGTGCGACCCCTGTTGGTGTTTTTATCAGAACTTTTTGGTGGGTTGAAATCTGGCAATTTAATTTTTTTTTTGAAAACTTGATTTTTTTAGAACTTTTTTTTATTCTTACTTTTCTCGTTAAACCTACAGTTTTTGAGTAAAAAATTATATGAATCAACATGAACCATCAAATATTCCAATATAAAACGATTCATTTTGGTGGTTGCCATGGTTTGTTTATGTTCATTTTGGGTAGAATTGACAGGTGTAATTCATTTTGACGTTTACGCGACGACAACGCTAAAACGCCCGTCAAATCTACCCAATATGAACATAAACATCATTCTCACTCATTTAATTTCTTACTCAAAACTGTAGGATTTACGAGAAAAACTAAAAAATTAAAAAAAAAGGTTAAAAATAAATCAAACATACAAAAAAAATTGCAAAATTTCAACTCAAAAAGTTCTGATTAAAAAACCAACAGGGGTCCCACTTTTTAGGCCGTTGTGAAGGTGGGAGATGATTAAAAATATTACTATGGAAAACCTTTTAATAAGTACAAAACATCTACCACCAAATATCATTCTCCTACATTTATTCAAATTTGAGAAATAAAATAAAAACCCAATTTAACCGATCCCCTTTAGGGTGGTCTAACTCCGAAAGGAGACGTCTAAGAAAAAAATTTTATACAAAAGACCCCACTTAATTTTCGATAAGGAATCACCTCCCAATTTTTTTGCATTATTTAAGAAACACCCTGTATATTACAATTTGTGTAACGTTATATAACATAACAATTCATTTTTTATATTGTTATTTATAACGTTATGTAACGAAAACAAATAATAAATAAAGTTATACAATAACGTAACGATTTAAAACGTTATTCCATCCCTGATTATAAGTGAATGTAAGTATTTACTCACGTTGTAATAGCTATAACATTTTTAACACCATAATATGGCAAATGGGCAGCAGCAAACGCTCTTCCTTGGTTAAACACGTCTGTCACTTGTGTTGGCAAGTAGTTTGTCAAATAACCCATCCAGCTACTTTCTTCGACGCTTCTTCTCGGACTAACACATCATCAAGTTAAAAAATATATACAAATCACAATACAACTTCTATTAAATTTGCTTTAACTCACCTGTCCTTCGGTTCCTCGAGCTTGAACACGTGAACCGTTTGTGTGTTACTACTGCATCCAAGGTACTGCGAGCACATACTAAATGCCAGACACGATATTATGACGCAGCGTTTGACTCCGCGGCGGAACTCAAACAATTTCGTTCCGTCGATTACCGAAAACACCCTAATAACGGTTCCTTTTTCGGAAGCTGTCGCTATTCTGGTACCATTCGGACTAAAAGCCAAAGCCGCTAAGGGACTATCGTGCGCCGGTATCATAGTTTTTGCATGCTAAAACAAAACATCTTTCATATTTAGGTGAATTTTAAAGCCATAAACAAAATAAAAGAAATTAAAATCGTTTAAGGGACACAAAATATTTTGTAAATAAATTCAGTTACATACAGGGTGAGTCATTAGTGCGGAATCGGTCGAGTGGCTAAACGGTTTGAGATAAAAAGTTGATTCAAACGCTATTTCATACAGTTTTTTCTTCCGAACACGATAAAAATATTTTCAAAAATACAGGGCGAATCACCTCTCTGGAACTAATAGCAACTTTTATATTTCAAATACAACACCCCATTTTTTATTTAATATTTTTGACCGCCTTTATTGTAGCTTTGTATCAACATAAACACTACAGGATTTTATGCGGCGTTGTCACAAAAAAAAAAAAATCAAAATTTTTCAAGATAAAGTCTTTAAAAAATTCTCCTGAAGTTATTTTTCGAAGTACAGCGTTGTAATTTGGTAAGGACATGCAGACATTGCTCCATTCGTTCGTTATAAAAAAGTTTGAATCACATACAGGGTGTTCATAAATAGGTGACAACTTCAATGATTTTCAAAAGCCCGTAACTCATTTTTTTCAAATGCAAACTCCTGTATTTTCTTATGTCATCGAATTTGTCTTTAACACGTTAAGTGCCGTGTGAGACAACATTCGTCTCACACTTGTTTTTTCCTCCCAGGCCGCGTGAGACGCCGCATGTCTCACGCGTCATTTTTATTTCCGAGCCACGGGAGACAGCAGTGGTCTCACATATCCATAAGAAAATCATGTAGTCTTAACTATATTGGCCTGTGGGTTCAGGTACTACTTTTGGCCTGTGATTTTATATTATGAATGAGAGATTAATTAACCCTTTCGCGGCGGCACTCGTTTGAAAAGTTCGTGCCTTCAGTGCGGCGTTTTTCGGGTCTGATGGAGTTTGTGGGTTACTTTCGTGTAATAAAGGTCCACGCACACCGACGCGATCTCGACGCGGGCGCGGTCACGATAATTGATAACCAAGGTTACTTATTATCGTGACCGCGCCCGCGACCGCGTCGGTGTGTGTGGACCTTAATACGGCTCCCGCACATGGGACACGAAAAATAAATGCGGATGATTACGGTTCCCGCAGTGAAAGGGTTAAACAAAACATGTGTTTAGTATTTTATTGGTATTATCTAATACATTTGAAATTATTTATTAATCATTTGAATGTTGTAAAGAATAATTATTATGTACATCAAAAAAACAAGGCATGCAATAGTATATTGTACAACTAGTGCTGAAAGTTGAATATTTCACACGAGTATGACAGTTGAGCCACGAGCCGTCAGGCGAGTGGCTCAGTCATACGAGTGTGAAATATTTAATTCAGCACGTGTTGTACACTATGCTTTTCCGACGACCACAGACAAAATCATTAATTTGACAATTGTGTAGATATTGTGAGGTTAGATTTTCTTCACGTTAACTTGACAGCGCGTTTAGCGTGTGTAATGTAGCGGAAATCGTCACTTTACACACGCAAAGTGCACTTTGCACACAATTTCCGGTGTCATGCGCAATTTGTCATTTTCAGTAGTAGTAAGTCGTGCGAAATGACTCGCTTTACATAGTGGTCGTCGGAAAAAGTGCTTTACACACCCAGTACATTTTAGTCTCACATTAGAAGCCTTCTTTTGGCCCTCCCCTCTGCCTGAAATTTTTGCTGTCTTTTATTTTGTATTTCTTATTAGTTTTGCACTAAAATCAACTCATATTATTACATGATTGAATTCAGAAAAAAAAAATGTCTACAAGAATAAGTTAAAAAAAAGTTTATGGTGCAATTTGAAAATAAAATTGACTATTCCCCTCATGGTCATATAAACTGATATAAACCAATCACTTTGTCAAATTATAGTCACGCCTTAATGTTTTGACCAATCACGTTCATTTTTAAGCGATAAAAGCCCTAGGGCATTTTTCACCTCCAAAATAGCGAAAACATCCCGTTGTCATGTCAATTATATCCTTAGCAACCTGGTTGTTTGTTTACAGATGTTTGACAGTTGTAAAATATATTACTTCTATTTAACATGAGCCGTTTCGGAATAACTTCCATAGAAGAAATACAAAAAACTGTTGCAAATATAACTCCCAAAAATACTGGTGCATCCAAAACGTCAATATGGAAACAATTTGAAAAATTTTGCAAGGAAAGGAGTTACGATTTAAATGCGCTACAGAGGTTAGTACGCTATCGAAAATGTTAACAAATAATAAACGAAAATTGTACCTAATTATTTTTGGTATCTTATTTGGGAAATAGTCTAATCAAATATATTTCGGAACATTATTTTGCAGGAAAAATTTTAACTCAAGTTTGTTACTTATAGGTAACATCCCTCGACAAAATGAATGACAAAATCCCTCGCCTTCGGCTCAGGATTTTGTCATGTCTTTTGTCTCAGGATGTTACCAAAGTAACAAACTTTTGTCAATAATTTTACCGGCAAAATAATGTTCCCTTAATATATTATAACTGACTATCGTTTGACATTAAGTTGAACTTGAAAAAAATTGAAATCCAATTCAGTTTATAGTATTTGAGGAGCCATTCCATTTACTTTTTTGTTCATCAAAATCGAACCACAAACAACGGTTACAGCTTGCGGCGTTTTTTGTGTGAAACCCTGTATAATGTGCCAATTCGCCGTTATTCTTGTATATATGGAATAAATTTGTTAAAATTATTTTTAGATATTTTTACTGATTGATCTATAAATGCTCTGCTCATCTGCTGCCAAATTTCATAAGAATATTGACTATAAACGGAAAAACGGGGTTTCCAGTGCCAGCTCTTGAATTCATCCATCAGGTTAGCGCGCAGGGCCATTTTTGCTAATGGTTTAAAACGGGAATCACCGTGCACTGACGGGAAATCGCAGAGACATATTTGGGCGGCACGAATTTTAGCAAAGGGCTTCTGATATTTTTAGTATTTTAGGCCAGGGTGCATGAATGTTTGCGCTTGGCGCCCCTTAAGCCACGCGCCCTTGGCACTCGCCGCCCCGTTGCCAATGCATGGCTACGGCTCTGTCAACACTCGGTACAAGCTGCTTAATGTCGCATATACACGCACGAACTTGTCGTGAGACAACATTTGTCTCACACGGCCTGAACTCCAAAATTAGCAAGTTGTGGCCGCGTGAGACTAACGTTGTCTCACGTAATAATTTCAGTAAATAACAATTAAAATTTTAAAAATTCCTTTGTTTTTGTCATTATTCATAATAAAAAGTAATTTAAAATTCATAATAAGCCAAAAAAAAGTTTGGCCCCAGAGACCTTCTTTTTGGTTAACATTGCGGCACTTAACGTGTTAAGAGAGCTTCATTTTTTGTTAAGTATGTATGTCCAACACCCAAAACCCATACTTATCGAGATATTCGACATTTTTGCTTCTATTCGTTATTGAAGCAGAGAGTTCTGTGGAAATCGAAACAACTGTCTGTTTACTTCACTAACGTCAAAAACTTTTCATTTATATCTCAAATTATTGCATTTCCACAATTAATATTTTTGCGAGTAGTTTTGCTCTGCAAGATAGGCGGCATAAGGGTGCCATTAATTTTTAGATTGCATAGGTGATGTATAATTTTAATTAGTTGCTCCGTATATTTTGATTAATATGCACTTATAGGCTAACTAGTTTATTCAATGTAGTGGATTTCATATAGTAATGATTTTTTTATGTTCTATTATTTTATTTACAGAAATTATTTAATGTTTTTTTGTGGTTTCAATAAATCATTTTTCCTTTTTCTTCGTGCTCCCTTTGAGGTATTGCACGCCCCCCAGGTTTAGAAACACTAGTAAAGTTCATAACAATAATAAAATCGATTTGGTTGCCAATTTATTTATTGCTTATGTTATAAGTGAATCCACAAGGCTAAGTATCTACCTACTATTAGTAATTAAATACACGAAATGGTAATTAAACCATATCAGTTTGCTTTTGTAAAGTAAAATTAATTGTGGAAATGCAATAATTCAAAAAATAAATGACAAGTTTTTGACGTTTGTGAAGTGAATAGTCAGTTTTTTCGATTTTCACAGCACTCTATTTGCTTCAATAACGAATAGAATCAAAAATGTCGAATATCTCGAAAAGTATGAGTTTTGGGTATAGGACGTACTTAACAAAAAATGAAGCTCCCTTAACCCTTTCAGCCCGAAGACCGTATATTTCCGCAATAAAATTTTGTGACCAACTGCCGAAGGCCGTGTTTTTTCGAACTTATTATATTTAGATGACGAACACTGTACGCTTCCGTTTGATAGGTTAAAATACGTTTATTAGGCTCTATAGATTTGTGTAAAATCGTGTAAACTCGCATGCATATCAATGCATTAGTCAGTTCTAATGTGTTTATTGCGCTTATAGTTGATTTTATTTTAAAATACAAAGGTAATTATTATATTTTATTTAACAGTTTAGTAAAATTCCAACAGAAGAAGGAAGTAAACAAAAAGTTAGAAGATGCATTGTTTGTAGTAAGCATGATAAAAGAAAAGAAACGTCGTATTATTGCAAGGATTGCAATGCTCCTCTTTGCATAATTTCTTGTTTCGAAATTTATCATTGTAAACGCAATTACTAACAAAAATTTTTTATTATAAATTTTTGAAAATAAACAGATAAAATTGAATATGTATTTTTATTTCTAACAGTGTTGATGATTACGTATAATATTCGAGTAGTGAGACCGAGGAACGTATTTTGCCGAAGACAATTTGGTACAATGACGAAGGCCGTACGATTCCGCAAACTTCTAAAATAGCCCGTCATACGGGCATTTCTAATAAAAAAGTAGTCAGGGCTGAAAGGGTTAAAGACAATTCGATGACATAAGAACATACAGGGGTTAGCATTTGAAAAAATTGAGTTACGAGCTTTTGAAAATCATGGAAGTTGCCACCTAGTCCTAATTATGAACACCCTGTACACATGATTCAAACTTTTTCATATCGAATGAATAGAGCAATAATGTTTTCTGCATGTCCTTACCAAATTACAATGCTGCACTTCGTAGAATAACTTCAGGAGAATTTTTTAAATAAAGACTTAAAACCTTGAAAAATTTTGAAAATTAATTTTTTTTTGACAACGCTGTATAAAAACCTGTAGTATTTTATATTGATGCACAGCTAAAATAAAGGCGGTCAAGAATATTAAATAAAAAATGGGGTGTTGTATTTGAAATATAAAATTTGCTATTACATAGTTCCAGAGAGGTGACTCACCCTATATATATTTATCGTGTTCGGAAGAAAAAACTGTATAAAATTGCGTTTGAATCAACTTTTTATCTCAAACCGTTTAGCTTAGCCACAATCGACCGATCCTGCACTAATGACTCACCCTGTATAACAGCAATTATATGAATTTTTTAAACTGCACTTTTATACGGGGACACCCTGTACAAACTTAAATATGCTCTTACCAAATTAATTGCGTCAAAAATCTGTACTTCTCCAATGGTGGACGATCCTGGATATGCAAGATAGCAGTTATCGCTATTTATACTAAGTGCGCACAGCCCCTGGGGATTGGGGGGTGTGTCTCGTATCGTGTGCAGCACTTTCATATCCCGTATATTGTGAATATATAAACTCTCTTCCAAACATACTATTAACCGAGCTCTGAAAACAATTTAAAGTCACCTTCGAGTTTCAGCGTTAAGACTGTTAAGATATGGTAATGATCGTTTATATTCAAATTAATCCATTAACGTCCATCTGGCTCGAGCGAGTTAAAAATATTGTGCTATGTCCAATTTTAACTTAACAACTAACATTTCAACAGACGTTCTTAAATTGCAACACTTGAAAGGTGTCAGGATTAATATCGTTTATACATATATTTGTTGCAGGTAAGTGAATGAATTATTTGAATTTAAATTGTACTGGATAATAATATTCCACACTACATAAAATATTTGCTATAGCCATGAGTTACAATACCATATACTTGTCTTGAATTTTACAGTTAAGTGTGAAACGAAGTTCTTTGTTGATTTGCGATTTACTTGAACAAGTACAACGGATACTTAAAAAATTAAATTTCATTCAAATGATAGAAATTGGTCAATATTTTAAATCTTAAATATCCATATATCACGGATGTGAAATGTGGACACTCTCAAAGGGTAACAGTAGCCGAGTAAATGCAGTGAAAATGAGTTTACTAGCAAAAAAACAAAGGAAAAACAAAAAAGATAGCATAAGAAACGAAATATGTAGACCAGCTAAAGATTAAGCGAGTTGAAACAAAAATATGAGAAAGACAGCTGGGTTGGTTGGGTCACATATAGAGAATGAAAGAAGAAGATTAACACAAAGAAAAAACAAAAGAGACCAAGAAAACTTGGCAAGACAAAGTTTAAAAAGCAGAAAAAAATAGAAACATCAAAAAGAAAGAGATAAAAAAAAGTTCGCACAGTACAGAAAAGGGTGGAGAACCAAATTCAGCACAACTCAACAGTACAGGGTGCTCCAAATTCGATGGGATTGCATGGGTATCTCGGTTAATATTTAAGATAGAGAACCGGTTAATATACCAAAAATGTGCAATTTTTGAGACAAACTCAGAACCGTTTTCAAAAAATATTCCGGTTTTCGAGTTATTGAATAAAAAGTGTTTTTTTGTCATTTAAATAATGTGTCATATCTCCGTTATTGTTGTAAATATCGGAAAAATTTATGGAGATTATTTTTATGTTTAATTTGATTATATTAAAAAAAATATTTTACGATCGCCGTTAAAAAGTTATGACACAAACTTACCTTTTCTTAAATAGGAACGATAGTTGGCTATGACCTATATAAATTCCTTATTTTTTTCTCATTCCAAATATATGTGTCGATGTATTTATTTTAAATAATACTCAAGTTATGAAGGTTTTTTAGTTTGTTTTTTTTTCTAAGAAAATCATAGTAGGCTGTGAAAACAAAAAAAAAACAAGGTGTAAAACCTTATAAAACTCATGTGGTACAAGTTACCAAGGTTTTGTTGTTGTTGAGATAAACAAGAAACATTTTTGAATTTAAGATTAACAGCAATATACAGTGAGCTCGCGTTATAAGCAACTAATGGCGGCCAATTCCAATCTAAAAGTTGCTTATAACGTGAAAGTTGCTTATATGATAGAAATAGAAACGATTCGATTTTTAACATAAATAAATCTTGTTTTTAGTTACAAAACTAAAAATAAAAGTTCACTATAACAACGTGATCGCGTTGCTATGGTGATCCGTGCGCTACCTATGTCAAACGATATACGCGTGTGCCACGTACCTTCCGTCGTGATCTATGTACTTGTACATCTCTAAAATAAAAAAATATCATGTGATTTCATGGCAAGTATACAGAGTGGATGAAACGGCCTTATTTTACAAGTGTTTACCGGACAAAACTGTAGTTCATTCACGTAAGAAAAATATTCCCGGGAGAAAAATATCTAAACAACGAGTTACTATTATGGTGTGCTAATTCCACCGGCAATCATAAATTGAACTTGATGGTCTTTGGTAAATTATATAAAGCCAACAAATTTTAGTAATTTCACCTACCAATTTATTATATTAGTAGTATTATACAGCGTCATTCAAAAAGTATGCAACAAATGGAAAAAAAATTTATTATTAATTTCTCAAAAAAATTTATTCCTGATAAAAGTTGGTGCATGGTCTAAAACTAATTTAAGGGGAAAAAAAGTTTGATAAAAAGTCGTAGAACACTAGATTTTACCGATTTTTGAAATATTTGCAAGCGTAAAGGGCCCTTATTTAAAGAGTTACAAAAAAAATGCGTAAGAAAAAGTTACGTAGAATCCAAAAATAAGTCTAGATTTAAATTTTGACGGTCAAATTCAAATTTTTATTTTTTAAGAAATTTTAACATTCAAAAAGTCTGCAACAAAGGAAAAAGTTTTTTATTATCGATTTTTCTGAAAATTTTATTTTTAATGAAAGTTGGTATATGGTCTAAATCTAATTTTAAGATGAAAAAAAATTAATAAAAAGTCATATGACACTAGATTTTAGTGGCTTTTTGATTTTTTGGATGTTAAAATTTCGTAAAAAATAAAATTAGAATTTAACCCTCAGAATTTAAACCTAGCTCGGTTTTTAGTTTTTTAATAACTTTTTTCCATATTAATTAAAATTTTCCATTTGTTACAGAGTTTTTGAATGTTAAAATTTCTTAAAAAATAAAAATTGAAATTTGACCGTCAAAATTTAAATCTAGCCTTATTTTGAGATTCTTAAAAACCCCTTCCATAATTTTTTTTGTTTCTCTTAAAATAAGGGCACTTTACTCTTGCAATTATTTCAAAAATCGCTAGTATCTAGTGTCATGACTTTTTATCAAACTTTTTTTTATCTTAAAATTAGTTTTAGACCATGCACCAACTTTTATTAAGAATACAATTTTCTGAGAAAATAACAAAAAACTTTTCCTTTCGTTGCAAACTTTTTGAATGACGCTGTATATTAATAATCTCCTAAAAATAAAATAATTGTTAAAAAATCTATTGTTCATCTAATTTTCAAACGATATTTTACTGCCCTATTAGGTAGGTGACCTGAATGTTAAAAAAAACTGAAAGTGCTATATCACTCAAAATTTTCGTAAAAATATAAATTTTACGAAAACGGTTGACTTTAGACCCACATAACCTTATACATTTTTTAAAGTAAATTTTAAGAGAAATCCAAAAATGTAAAAATATACAGATGTTCTATTTAAAATTTCAAAGTTTGAATCCGTTTCCGGTTGAACCGGAAGTCGTATTGCAACCTTAATATTTCCATCGAATCCGAAAAATACCGTAACGCACAGATACAAAATTTCATTGTTATATCTGCAATAGTATTTTAGATATTTGTATTTTTAACTGTCACACTGACAGTTGCTTATAACGTACTCCGATGTGATAGTTGCTTATATCGAGTGTTGCTTATAACGCGAGTTGCTTATATCGTGGGTTGCTTATAACGCGAGCTCACTGTACTACATTACTGCTGATTCCGACTATGTTGTTGTTATCTCATGTTCAAATATTTACAGTATTTATCTCAACAACAAATTTAAAAACCTTGGTAACTTGTTCCACATGAGTTTTATAAGGTTTTACACCTTGTTTTTTTTTTTGTTTTCACAGCCTACTATGATTTTCTTAGAAAAAAAAAACAAACTAAAAAACCTTCATAACTTGAGTATTATTTAAAATAAATACATCGACCCTTATATATTTCGAATGAGAAAAAAATAAGGATTTTAAATAGGTCATAGCCAACTATCGTTCCCATTTAAAAAAAGGTAAGTTTGTGTCATAACTTTTTAACGGCGAGCGTAAAAATATTTTTTTTTGTACAAAATAAGCTCAATAGTGTGAACATTCGAATATATGAACCTCTCAGTCTTGTGAACACCACATTTTTATCCATAATTACTCGCTAACGTGAACAGCGATACACTCGGTAACATGAACTGCAAAACTGCAAGTCTGAACGAGTCTAGACTTGGTAGTTGCTGTATATTTCTAACTTGCTTTAGTTAGGACTGGAGTTCAGTTGTTATTGCTGCATTCAATTAATTATACAGTGCGTCCACAAATTTCCGTAAGGTAAATCAAGTTATTAAGGGGACGGAGTATATAGGGATGGCAAATAGGTGGCATGCCAAAGTAAACCTGGCATGCGAGGGATTATCGACGGCACCCTAAAAGAATTCTATGAATAAATTTTGTGTTTAAAAAGTTGTAAGCGGTCTAACCTAACTAGCTTGTACTGGCACGGGGAAATTTTGGCACACTGATTAATTATTAAACAAAAATATTTTTTTTGCAGCCCACCTTAAGTTAAACCTTGTTTGTGCGGCCCAAGTTAGCCATTGAGTTTGACACCCCTGCTGGCCTATTTTCGATGCCCATACAGGGTATCTCGGTTATTATCAGAGATAGAAAAAAACTAAGTACATAATCTCGATTTCTTTTTTTGAGAGAAATTCATTGGAGTAAACAAATCTTTGATATCTTTTTTAATTTTCAAAATATAGTCAAAAATAGATTTTTGGCACTTTTCAAAAATGTTAAATATCTCGCTTAAACTGACATATTACACCTAACTTTCTTATTTTAAATAGTAACTATGTATAAGCAAATTATATGTTTTTCAAAAGTGCCAAAAATAAGCTTTCCATTCATGTTCAAGCCAACTATGGTTGCCATTTAAAATAAGAAAGTTAGGTGTAATATATCGATATTCGTATGAGTAAAAAAAAATTAATATCGCTATTTTATTAAGGATAAAAAACCATGCCAAAAATGTCTTAAAAGTTTTTCTCTATCTTTTCGTTTAAGCAAGATAGTTGTCTGTAGACATCACAAAATATAATTTAGTGAGAAATATATATTATGTTCAATTTTTTTTTCCATTACAATGACACCATGCATTAATAATGCATTACCGAAATTAGGTTCGTACCCCCTGAAGACCTTTCACGTACCCCCGGGGGTTCTTGTACCACACTTTGAGAAACACTGCTTTAGGTGATCTTTAAACAGAAAAAAAAATAATTCTAAGAATACCTTGTAAAATAAGAGTGCCATGAAATGAAACACTGCATAGTATTTGAAAAAAAATTATTGTTAAATTTTATGCCACAAGTTTTGCATTGTTCAAGGCTATACAACTGTTCATAATTCAATTATACCAACGATATTTCGGCAGTTAAATGGTTCTATAATAAACCGTGTTACTGCAACAAAGTCAGATTTTATTGAACCAATGAACAACACAAAGCTTGATTCACACTATGGTATGTATTCATTCTACAGGGCAGAGTGCGCTTGACTAATTCCATGTAAAATAATTTATATACATTTGAGTACACCATTATAAAAATATATCACTGTAATTCAATTTTGCTTGTATATCTGTAAATAGTTATGGTATAAAAATTTGTTAAAAACATTATCAACTACGCCCACTGTGATTTGGGTGTAAATGGATTAATTTTCTTATCACATATGCAAGAGTTCTTTTTTTTAAATATAAGATTATTTCATCATTCAGAGCACGTTACCTGTTCAACTTAACAGCTAAGATGGTATTAGAATACGAATAGTTGCATATCTCCGTTCCTTTTTTAAAATGACAGACTTTGAGTTTACGAGGTGCCGCCAACGACACGACTGCAACCAGGCTGCTGCTGAATAATCGCTCGACCAAACATGTGTCTTCCGTTGCATTGCTGTAGATCTGTTCAAGCGAATCTACTCCGCTCAATGAATATAAACGATAACCGCTCTTACTACCAACCGCTAAAGACCTAAAAAATAAGTAATATTAGAACACAGAAATAAATACCAAAATAAATGACATCCTTTTACATTAATTTTTAAATTTCATAAAAATTTACATCCACGATAATTATAACAAATACAAATCTGTAAAAAGCATGCAGGGTGTACCAGCCAAGACGAATTATTCGATAGCTCTGTTCTATGTAGCAATTTTTAAAAAAGTTTTAAATAAAAGTTGTTTGTAGTAGTGATTGCAATACCGGTATACCGAATACCGGTATACCGTGCCATTTTACAATACCGAAATACCGTCTAATTTGATGGTCTAATACCGGTATTCGGTATTAATTTTTTTTTTTTTTAATTTGATTTTTATTCTTTAATAGTCTCTTTTACAATTCATAGTTGTAATAACATGAAAGAACGTTAATTGTACAACTGCAACTAAAGAACATAAACAAATAACACTACCGATGGAGCAAAAATTGCAGTCTGCCATAAATAAAAAAATAGCAATAAATGCAAAACACAAAATCGTGGCACAAAATGATGTATTTAAGTTAATTAAAAGAGATATGAGATTATTAGAAGACGAAGAAGTTAAAGGGAAATACCTAGAAATAGTATATGCCTTCTAACAATTCCACCAAGTGTTAAATTGGAGCGAGCGTTTTTTGGGGCAGGAAAATTTGTACCAAAGTTCGCTCATGGCTTAGCGATGAAACAAATGATGCCTTATGCTTTTTAAAGTCTCACTTTAAAAATAGTTGAAATGGCAATATATATGTTTAAATTCATATGTAGGTTTGTTTATTTTTTGGGTCTATATTTTTTACGTATGTATTATTTTAAGTTTCTTTATTTTGTGTAAATTTGTGTTGTTACATTATACATACCGGGTGTAACTGAAATCAGGCTCACCCCCTTTTTTTTCTTTAGTTTTGAATTTAGACAAATGAAATTTTAGACAGGTAACATTTGCAAAAAACTGGATTATTTGAACATGGGTACACTTTTGTTTCACTTCCGGTTTCGCCGGAAATGGCCATAACTTTGTTATTTTAAATGGAACACCCTGTATATTTTTACATTTTTGGAAAGAGGAAACGATTTTGGATACAACTGTACCATTTTGGTTAATTTTTATAACCTCAAATAATTTTTTGACAAAAATTAAATTTTTTATTAAGTGTGCCGTGACCCGCATAAATTAACGCATAAATTAAATTTTATTTTGTCAACAAGTATCCGAAAAACGGTTTTGTAAAAAAAACCAAATAAAAGCATTTGTTTTGTTGCCATTTGGCATAGTCAACTATGATTATTAGGATATCTTACCAAAATCTTATAATAATTTGAAATTTTTAATGCTTGCTCCTAATAAAAATACCAAGTTATTGGTATTGTTAAATTCGCCAGAAAATACTCTATTTAAATAACCGCATGCGCCACTATCGTTCCATTTAAAAAAATGGATTTTTTGTCAAAAAACCAATTTCGCAACCTTTAAGGTCTATTAAAGCAGCCCAAATGTCAATTAAAATTTACAAAACCGTTTTTCTGACACTTTTTGACATAATAAAATTCAATTTATGCGGGTCACGGCACACTTAATAAAAAATTTAATTTTTGTCAAAAAATTATTTGAGGTTATAAAAATTAACCAAAATGGTACAGTTGTATCCAAAATCGTTTCCTCTTTCCAAAAATGTAAAAATATACAGGGTGTTCCATTTAAAATAACAAAGTTATGGCCATTTCCGGCGAAACCGGAAGTGAAACAAAAGTGTACCTATGTTCAAATAATCCAGTTTTTTGCAAATGTTACATATCTAAAATTTCATTTGTCTAAATTCAAAACTACAGAAAAAAAAGGGGGTGAGCCTGATTTCAGTTACACCCGGTATATGTATGTGTAAAATATTTGTGTTTTCAAAATCAATACTTTTTTTAAACAGCAATACCGGTATACCGGTATTACTTGCGAATAAATACCGAATACCGGTATCTTAATTTTGGTCCGGTATTGCAATCACTAGTTTGTAGTCATTTACTAGATAACGTAAAATTGTTTTCAACTATATACAGTGTTTTGTTTTTGCGCACGGATACGTTACATTGTTTTCTTAAATAGAACACCCTGTATATTTTGTAATTATTAAATGCAAAACTAAATTATCTTTCAAAAACATTTGGTTTGTACCTAAAATTAATATTTTTTGAGTTACTTAAGTTTTTATGAAAATATTGACAGGAAGAGGACTCTAAAAATATTAATATATCACAACTTTAGTGAACGCTTACTAGTTAAAACCCTAAAACAATACACCCTGTGTATTTCTTATGGCCGGTCCGGCCCATTACGCTAAACTTCAAATACGAATAAGTCAATTTTTTTAAATAGGACCCCCTATATATTTTTACATTTTTTATCGATAATATTATTATCTTTAAAAACTATAAAAGATCAACTATGTCTAAAATTAATATTTCTTGGGTTATTGCGGTTTTCATGATATTTTTCGGCAGAAACTAAATATTTAATAGAATTTAACTAATAGGCTTTGGAAAAATATTGAAACTTTGTTTTAAATGTTAAATACAATTAAAAATTAACTTTAAAAAAAAGTATAGGTACCTACTTGAAACAATTTTTTTTGTATTATATGAAAGGTCATAACAATCATTTATCTATACGACCAGTGTGAAAAAAGCAACTAAAAAATAGTATAATGTATACCTTAATGAACATAAACATATTATGTTTAATCAAACGCATGTGATGTGACTAAAAATGTCCTGTTTTTTAAGGGCAGTACATAATTAATATTAATAATATTTAGTTCTTAAATTTTAGGTGTGCACTTTCAATATTTTTTTCATATTGGCCAGAAAATAAAACTCTTTTATGCAGATTGAACAACTTTAATTTTTAAGTTCGTTTTTATTTTAAATGTTAATCAATAATCCAATGAAAATGCAGCTTAAAGATGAATACATTATTGTATTTTATGTTTGAAAACAATTTTCGAGGTTTTTCCAAAGCCTACTAGTTCAATTAAATATTTTGTTTGTGCCCAAAATTTATCATTAAAAAAAAGTCGAGATACATTTGTTTTAAACATAATATACCCTTATTACTTTTTGAAGATAATTCAATTATCGATAAACAAGTGTAAAAAAATATAGGATGTTTCATCTATTTGAAGTTTATCCAAATGGAATGGGCATATGAAACACCCTGCGTATCATTTTAAAATTTTAACTAGCCAGCAATCACTATGACATTATTGTCGAACGACAATGCTACTTTATAAAATATTAATATTCCTGTTCCTGTCAGTATTTTCATAAAAAGTTAAATAACTTAAAAACGATAATTTTAGGTACAAAAGATGTTAAACATTATTAAGAGATTTTTTTTGCATTTAAAAATTACAGAAGATAAAGCGATATGGTGTTCCATTTGAAAAAACAAAGTTACATATTGTTTCGCAAATGACTACAAACAACTTTAATTAAAAACATTTTGACTAATAACAAAGCTTTTGTCTTGGCTGGGACACCTTGTATAAGTGAATTCCTGCTTTATTTGGTTTTTGTAACAAACAAACCTGGAAAAATTAACATACAAAATAAATAAATACTAAAAAATATCACACATTAGTTTTGCATTATGTGATAATTAAACAAAAACCTTAATATTACGATGAAATACATATTTTCATGCAACACAAATCTAACAGTGCCCTAAATTTTGGTTATATAAAAAATAAATTTTAACAATTATATATTTAAAAGAGTTGCTTTCTCTTCAATAAAATAATCAAAAATTGACCCCCATTCAAAAAAAATAACACAGCCACTGATATTAAACAAACATTGCTGACACAACAAACTTTCCCTTATCCAATCAAGGTGTACAAGCAATAATTATTTATTACACAATGAAGCAAACAAAAAAAATAAATTATTCGAATTACATTTTATATTAGGATCATATTACAAGTTGGAAAAAAAACTGTTTTAAATTACAAACATAATATATTAATCTGCAAATAAAGAAAACGGTTTTAATGTCAGTTGATGATGGTTTCATTCAAGAGCGACATGATTTATTTTTAATTTTAAAATAAATTTATTGTTTGTATGGCTGGTAATTGACCTTAGGAGAATAACAAAACCCAAAACACTGTATATATAAAATAATTAGCTGACTTATCGTTAAACTCTACTACTAGATTAATTTAAACAACCTTGAACTGAAACATATTTAGATAACATTCAGTATATAATAATTATTAATCATCTTTCTAAATGTAAACAACAACCAAAAAATAGTGGAATATTTTGAAACAATTAAAACGGTAAACCAGAAACTACATTTTGTAAATGTTAATTATATTCAAAATTTGATAAATTTTAAAATAGCACTTAAAAATTATATTCTACTTACTATGTGTATGTACATTAGCACCATGCATATTATTGCCTTTTAAATTAAAAATGAATAATATTATTACTTGTTATCAATCAAATGTACACCGTAATTTTCATTTCAGGTTAAAATTAAAACAACACTTTCAATTTTAGCTCTGTTCACTAAAAAATGTATGCTTAAACAGATCAAAATACCAACAAATAAACTCAGCATTTATTAATTTGTCTTTGTCTCCATGTTTTTTTTAATCTAATCTAGCAGGAGTAAATGAAATTAGGTCAGAAAATAAATAGCCTGATTTCTTTTGTGTCGACATAATGTTAATTAATTGTTGTAAAGAATGATCTACAACTTTAGTACGACAATACTTCTTTAATTACAAATCAAAAAGTGTCGAGCTCCATAAAGCAATTTTTATTAATTTTTTTAAATAATTTTAACTCCTGATTAAAGGTGCACAAATTATAACTAATGCAATCACCTCATGTAAATTGGTTGGTATTAACGTAAAAAATTAATTAAAAATCAGGGTAATTCAGATTATATATACACAAGTCATACCTATATTAAAGTGTTTATTAAACAAGGTATTAAGCGAAGGTTTTTGAAAGTTCTACCACTGAATTGAATCAAATAATTTTAAATAAACAAAACTTTAATGAACAATTGTTTTACTTAGCTGCTGTTTAACTCATAAAAAATTCACTTTTGATAATTAAATTAATAGAAAATAACATAAATATACATGAACATTTTCAACGGTTAAAAACCATGCAGAACTATGCATGTCAATGAGCTACACTTTGTTAAATAATTGTAAATTTATTTACAATGATCACAAAAGATATATAAACTACTAGATAGTTTAAACATAATTAGTTAAAAAAGCAAAAATTAATCTTGATAAATACATATTATCACAATTTTCTATTTACTGTAGTTTGCAGATTGCAATAACAAATAACTTCCAAGAATAATTTTATGCTGACAACATAAATAAAAGAATCTCATTGCAAATCTTTGATAAAATTGTGTTGCCAATTTACATTTAAGTTACCTGTGAGTGTGAACACACCTCAATAATGATTGCAACAACCAAATCAGCTGGTCGTTTGACTTTGTTTATTTCCATAATAAACAGTCAAGTACAAGTTGTAATATAAATTTAAATATGATTATTGGAGAAAGTACTTAGTATATGATTTTTATGCAATGTTTTACCGATGTCATTGAAAACTCCTTTCTCTTTTTATACGCCTAAATTAACTGCAGTTTGCAGTTTGCAAAATTTGTAACATTAGGTGCTACACACACAATTCATAAATCATAATTTACATAATGCGTAAAAAATGCGCATAATTAATATAAAACGTACGTTTAAACACAAAGTACTTGTAAATTGAATGTCAATATATGAAGTACGTAATATGATTTTGCAATAAGCAACTTACGTGCAATCTTGGTTAAAATTCACAAAGAAAGTCCCAGAACCATTCGAATCTGAAGAACTATTTGCGTTGTTCATGAGTCCGTTTTCGTTTGATTTTGGGTTTTTCTGACAACACCACTTGTGTTGATAAATGAACAATAAATTTACACAATTTTGCACAAATTATGTCCGTTCCTTTCCACACAAAGAGCGACCTTGGTATTTCTATCACAACACCAACTACACAACTACAACCATTTTGTATTGACAGAACAGCTGATGTATTTCAAACTAATGCGCAGACCATAGGCGGAGCTAAACAATTTGTCAAATGCGTTTGACTCAATTTCCCACCAATTTTCAATTTAATTCATTTATACACTTTTCGTTATATTTGTAATTTAGCAATTATCACTGTACTGAAGTATTACAATACAACAAAGTAAAATACTACTAAAATTTGCTCAAGTGTCTTTGTCCAAATGACAGCTTTCGTTTTGATATTTGAATGGACAGGTATATTATCTGTTGACGTCGCTAACGAATTTATCGTTACTTATTGTTTGTATTCTTTGTTGTTTTGTTTCCAAATTAATAAGATTGTTATTCCCTTGCACTTGAAACTTGAACTGCGCATTTACTATTTAATTGGCGAGTGGCAGTTAATTGTCAAACGTTGTATAACCAAAGTTAGATAGTAATATATTGCGCTCTCTCTCTATTCTGAACTTTATGACAGCATCAAAGAAAATTAGGATTATATATGCAACCAACCACGGCTTACAATACTTAAACCTTAAGCCTCGTCCACATTTGCGAGCAAAAGTGAGAGTCGAGCCTAGCGCAATCCATCATTTTAGCGAGCCTGCTAAATACCAACACTTGGCTGACCGGTTTTGTTGCACTCGCGAACCTGTGGTCGTATTAAACTGTTAAGAGGCAGGCTCGCTGAAATGATGGATTGCGCTAGGCTCGGCTCTCACTTTTGCTCGCAAATGTGGACGAGGCTTTAGGGGAGTGAATTTCAGTAAATTTTTCCCGCGACGGTGGCCTCCAGAATAGGATGGCAACAAACAGAAAAAGTACTACACCTTCGCCAAAAGCAAAAAGAGAGCAGTACAATCCACAGAAGTTTCAAAGTTAGATAACGTTCGTACTTTTTGATTGTAAAGTTTGAAGACGTAAATGTACGGTCTTACTTCTACGAGCCAGGCAGCGCACACGCGTATAAGTACGTTCGTACCGCTCAAGGAATTCAATATTAAGAAGGTTATGGATACTAAACGTAATTTTTGTGCCATTAGCCTTGCAGACATCAACATTTAGCAATCCAAAACAAATTGTGGGAGTGTGGGACTTAAATTTGTATATTCATGGTAGTTTAAACAAACCGTAGATCACCCGTAGATCGTCATCAATTGGTGACCATTACGTGCCTTTTATTTTGTCCAATCAAATTTTTCTGTGGTACATTCAGTACTTTAAACAGAGATGCTATATGTATATCTGTACCGTTATGTATGCTACGTGAAATTACAAGTATTAGAGATATAGAAATTAATACATACACTGCAATTTCAATTTTTATAAGACGTATTGCACATTCTTTAAAGATATTAAACACAAAACAATAAAAAAATATTAATATAAAAATTGGCAACTTTAACTACAAACTTGTATAGCGGGTAAAGATCTTTAACGTGATATACAGATTGATTAAAATGTAAGTTCCAGACCACAGAACACTCTCCAGACGGGGAATTTCGTTCATCATAGCTAGAGGCCTAGAGGCTAGAGTTTAGGTTTATTTGACAACGTTCCTATAAAAACAAAAGTTATAAATTTACCATAATATTTTATATTTAGTTATATTTTTAAATTCTAAACAACTGTTTTTTTATGAATTTTCTTTGTACCTGTTTAATTAAATAATAATAAAATCGCTAACATCTAGTATCATGTAAATTTCTATCGAACATTTTTTATTCTAAAAAGTTTTAAATCACGCACCAACTTGGATCAAGAATAACATTTTCTGAAAAATCAATAATAATTTTTTTTCATTTGTTGCAGGCTTTTTGAATGACGCTGTATATGCCAGACGTTTAAATTATACATTTTTGACGTCGAGAGTGCCTTCAAAAGTATACAACAAAGTGCGTACATTTAGTTGATTTTTCATATAATAACTTATATACAGGGTGTTTAGGCTGTAACGTTAATCCCATATTCAAAATTACATAAAAACGGTAAATAGATCAAATTATTACATATTTGACAAAGTTATTGCTAAATATAAAATAAAATACTAACTCTCACACATCGTTGGATTCAGAAAAAAAAATCTATTCTATCTACAGGGTTGTCGTTTTTCGCGGCTCACTATGGGGATCTCGTAAACGGTAAGAGTTACGACTTCGGTTAAATTGGGGCAAAGTTGTATATTCAGGTGCTTAATAATTTAACGCAAACAGAACTTATTTATCTTTTTTAGTTTTTGAGATATAGGGAAAAAAGTAAAAAAGTGGATTTTTGTTTTTTGCCCGTAACTTTTTCATTTGATGTCGAATTTCATTTCTGTAATAACTTTTTTACGGCCACTTTTTGCAAGGAATCAGAATCCCAATTATATTTTCCATGCGACGTTTCTTTTTTTTTAAACCATCATCAGGTAAATTTTTTCTTATGGACGCTATTTCTGATTTTAACGCCAGTTTGTAGAGAATTTCATTCTGAATTCGAAAATGTAAAACACTTGGCACTTTTTTGAAACCATTGTTGTTAAAAACTTAACTTTGTCGTAAAAAACGGATGAAGGAATAATTAGTGATCACCATTCGACGCGACTCAAAAATAGTAAGGCATTTTAAAAATTTTGTAGAATGAAAAAAATTAAAGAGAATGTTTCAAATCAATAACCATATAATGTAATAGTAAATAACCTGTATAGTTACTACAGGGTGTCCAGTTTAAAATAAAGTACATGGGTATCTCGGAAACCGTTAGAAATACAAAATCGGTTAAATGGAGAAAAAGTTGCGCAATTACATGCGTAACAATAATCCAGTTTTACATTTTCAATAATTCATCCTCTTACGTAGTACCACGATGAAAACGAAAAATGTACATTTTCTTAAAACCATATTACCTTTATTTGAAAAGATTTGTGCGCCAAATTTTCAGGATCGGAGAAGTAACTAATAAGGATTCTAAAAATGACATTAAAAATATTCTAGGCCTACTATGTTTCGCGAGGTCATACCTAACTTTTTTTTTTCTTATGGACGCCATATTGGATTTTTGCATTTTTCAAATCTACAAAACAAATGCTTTTCAACCATGTAAAGCATCCGTATGTTTAACCTAGGGAAAATATGAAAATTTGCAAAATTAAGGTTTCACCACAATAGGCCTTGGTGTCGTGATTAAACAATTGCAACGACTATTTCTAACGACTGTCAAATAAAACATATTTTTCTGTAGTACAAACAAGTGAGTGATTTCCAAGTTTTCAATGGATCGTTTTTAAAATAAGTATAAATATGAAATGTTGGATTGCTTTATTCTCGGTAGGAGAAATGGTATTATGGCTGCATAAATGTATTTCAATAAATACCCGGAAAGACGTCAGACATTATATTTTCTGAAGAACCATCGACAAAATTCTATTCTTCTTATCTGATCACCATTTTGAAGTCCTAGACAGGGGCGTTCACGATAGGGATGATACTTGAAACGTCTTAAAATTGTACCGGCTGTTAATCGAGCGACACCTATTTTGTTTTTTTATCTCACGTAAAGACGTACGGGGATTGTCAGTTACGGCTTGCAAAACAAAATTTTCTTTATTTCATTCCGTGCGTCGGTTTTTTTTCGACAACATAGCTTCCATTATTTATTAAGTTATCGCCGAGATATGCTTCTACCTAGCTGACGTCTTCCAGGTATTTATTGAAATACATTTTTGCAGTCATAATATCATTTCTCCTACAGAGAATAAAGCACTCCAACATTTCATATTTATGCTTATTTGAAAAACGATCCATTGAAAACTTGGAAATCACTATACCGGGTGATTCAGTTTGACTGTCGCACCCCTATAACTTTTTAATTATTGAAAATAACCCCAACAAACCTTATATTTTTGGAAACGGCGGCAAATTCTCTTTTAAGTGATGTGCATTTGTCATCTCTACGATGACGTATGTCAAATCCGCGATAGGCAACTGTTTTTCTTTAAATTACATAGTATAAATTTTTTTGTTGTTTCGGATAGAGAATTTAATTCTGAATCCGACCATGTATTAAAAAAGAATGCATACCTACATAAGAAAATTTTCGACAAAAATCAGTTCAAAGTTTATTCAAATCATAGCAAACAGTCTTTTTAACATTACAAAAAATGATTAAATTCTTAAAAATTATACTTTAACTATCAATGGAAATGTATTGAAAATTAATTTTTATTAAATATAAAAACAGATAACATAAAAAATTAGACTTTAATGTATTCAAAGTGACCGCCCCCCCCCCCGCTTCCAAACTGCTTAAATAAATTTTTTGGCAGTTTATTATTTGTTTTTATTTTTATTAAAAATTAATTTTTATGACATTTCCATTGATAGTTATAGTATAATTTTTAAGATTTGATCGTTTTTTGTTATGTTAAATAGACTGTTTGCTATGATTTGAATAAACTTTGAACTGATTTTTCTCGAAAATTTTCTTATGTAGGTATGCATTCTTTTTTAATACATGGTCGGATTCAGAATTAAATTCTCTATTCGAATCAACAACAAAATGTATACTATGTAATTTAAAGAAAAACAGTTGCCTATCGCGGATTTGACATACGTCATCGTAGAGATGACAAATGCACATCACTTAATAGAGAATTTGTCGCCGTTTCCAAAAATATAAGGTTTGTTGGGGTTATTTTCAATAATTAAAAAGTTTTAGGGGTGCGACAGTCAAACTGAATCACCCGATATTTCCAAACACATGTTGTTTTTTTCCCCTAGTTTTCACGATTGCCATTCAATATTTTTGATATTTTTCTTGCGGTTATTAATCAGCAATGCATTCAGCATAAAATCTAGTAATTTTACCAAATTCTAACCTCGTTTTAACTCTTACAAGTTACAATTTATATAAGCGAGATTTCCATTCTGGAACACGAATTTCAATCGGCCTGTATGTTTATAATATAATCTCTTGTTTTGTCAATTTAACAGACTTTAATAACAAAAAATTGCATATTGAACACAAGACGTTTCTTCCGATAATTTTATAATTGTTAATTATGTAACCTATACTGCAATTATCATAATTAATTGATTGTTGGCGTTTCATTACACATTTAAAACGTGAGTCAATAATTAGTTCAAAGGTGAAAATGCAAAGTTAACATTTTAGTTTCAATTGATAAAACTGCGTGACTGTTGGCTTCGAGCGGTAGCTCTAGCAGATTAAAAATAATGTTTAAAATATGTATGCATAACTAGAACTACTATACGTGTTTAAATTGAATTACACCGAATATTTTAAGACGTTGCTTTGATTTCTTAACCGAAATATTAGCAGATAAAAGTACAGTTGCGTCTTGTCTTAAATGCTATGTTAGATAGATAAGACCAAAATTGTTTTATTTTACAGTTTATCGTTATGAGTAACCGACTTTCGCCAATTTTTGTTAGTAATAGTTATTAGTGCTTCACAAACTCGCGGCCTTACATGTGCAGTTTATTGATTGGAGGAAGCCTTTTAGTTTGCCATACAGATAAATCGGTTATAAATATTAAATTTTATTGCAGTGGGCTCATTTCGGCTCAGCATTCGTGTGGTTTACAGTGGAGGTAATTTAAAATCATTTGGTAAGCTCATTTGAACATAAGTTTTTTGTTTAAATAAAACGATTTATTCAATATTCAACGTATATCAGCAAAAAAAACGTTTATACGATGTACGGATTTATTTTAAAATAAGGGTATTAAAAGTGAAAACGCGGCATTCATACAACTTAAAAAATGATAAATAGTATGTTTATATTTAATACATATTAAATTATACATATTACAAAAATGTTTCTTTGTTTTTTTAAATTGCAAATTTTATACATAATCGCTACTTCTTTAAATGTTAAATTACAGCATTACTTTATAAAATTTGTAAATATTACAGTAATTGTCATAATTCATAATTATATTATGGTAATAATTGTAAACATAGAACAATTTGATGGGGAATATTCTCACACCAAAATTTTCGTAGTTACGCCACTGGGTAAGGTTATTGTTGGTACAACCAATTCTAACCTAGTTGTCAAATCGAATACGAACTGTCAAGTTGACAGTTCACGTGATCTGTTTTTGCAATATTTGGTGAGTTTTTGAATTAAAAAATATGTAATAATCAAGTTTCTTACTGTCGAATAACATTTCGCGAGGCATTTTAATGTTTGAGATAAGGTTTGAAAATTTTTAAGTCAAAAATACACTTTTAACACATGATGCCTGCGTTTGGTAGATTTTAAATAGATTGGACCGAAATGTAAGCGTAATTCACGTATGGTTGTGTGGCTTATGCGTTATTAGTAATTTAAATCTTGGTGTCAAGGCATGTACTACACAGCCACATGTGACTTATGCATATACGTTGGCCCGACCTCGTGGAAATTTGTTGTAAGTTTTTGAATAATTTGTGTTTAGTGCTCGCTTGCTTATCAATTGTATTATTTATGGAGGCATATTATTTAATCGTAGAAGCAATTTTCTTATTAAGCTTAACCTTGGTGTACCTTTTATGAAAGTACTTACTACTTGTGGTTTTATAAGACTATTAACATATATTTCTTACAGGTATGCAAAGTAACGCTAACACTGTTCAACAGTGTTTAGTGTTTTCACAAAAATTTGTACGATGGCATGACTTAAAAAAGTAAGTATTGCTTATGCATTATTTCACAAATTGGTGTTTAAAATTTTAAAAAAGTTTCAACGAAATCTGTTGCTTTTATGCTAAAAATCTTTTTTACTGCAAAAATTTACTTTATTTTATATCACAGCATACAATGGATGAATGCAAGAGCTCCAGCTAAAGAAGCTTATAATCCAACTCCTATAGAACATATTGCAAATGTGATTACTCATGGCGTTTGGATCGTCCCCAGTGTTTTAGCGACTCTCGAATTATTGTCCCGATCTCATAATGGTGCTCAAATTATTTCCGCCGTAGTGTACGGAGCTACTTTGATATTTCTTTTTAGTGTTTCTACAACATTTCATTGCGTCTTTTTTTGTAACAAGCATAGGTAAGACAAAATCTTTAAGTTGTTACTGTAATATTTGAAACTGCCACAATGTGAGGTTGCCCGAGTTGAATCGCTGTTAATATTGCCTTAAAGTTAAATACAATTGCTTTAAGAGTACAGTTAAAAGATTAATTAATAGTTTTTCAGTGTAGTAATCAATATTCTAAGTAAATATTACCAACATTCATAATGTGTATGTTGTATGGTATGGGGAAATTTACATATTTGCAAATGACACCAGTCCAAATTCGTCATTCAAATATTAATGATGTCATCTAATTTGTATTTGCATGATAAATAATTAAAATGTAATTGTTGAGGTATTCGAAGATAAAAATAGAAGCCCAATGCTACTAAATTTTTAATGAAGATAATTTTGCGTCTATGTTCAAGAATCTATTTTTATTGCATTCCGTGATCGTTGTCATATGAAAAAAACCATCTTACTAGGTAGTTCCTACGTTGTACTATAGTTTTGTTATGTACTCAATACTCTCATGTGTTTAGTTTCACAGTAAATTTATTTGTTTACTCCAGATAAATCGGTACATGACATAAAGTAAATCAATAATTCGGTCTTAAACTTGATTAAACCTCCTTTCTTTTATGGTCGACAAGATATGAGTTAATATATTATAAGCGATCAATCTGACCTTTACATTTCCATTGACATTGAGGTCAAGTTTGTTTACTGCAATTACATAACGCCTTTGGATACTTTGATTAAAAATTTTGTGAGTTGACTTATTTCAAAAAAAAATTCATAAACGAAAATGGCAATTTTAAATCCATGAATTACTTTGTTTTACTGTTAATAATGAGTCAACAATTTATTATTCCTTTCAGGCAATTAAAAGATGTTCTTCATCGCTGTGACAGAGCTATGATTTATATATTCATAGCTGGTTCGTACTTCCCTTGGCTGACGGTCCAGTCTCTACCTTCCAATGGGTGGGCTTCCTCTATGAAATGGTTCGTTTGGTTGTTTGCCGCGCTTGGAATTATGTATCAACAAGCCTTTCATGAACGATACAAAAGTTTGGAAACATTCTTTTACGTTTTAATGGGAATATGTCCATCTCTTCCTATCATAACTCAGGTATGTTGTGTTGATTTATGTACAAGGTTCGATCAAAGACATGTAATTTTTGACAGTGCATTTTTTATTAAAAATTGAAAAATAATAAACTGGTGTGGCCACCAAATGACGTTCACCAAATATTGTATTTATTTTCATAAAAAGTTTAAAATGCTGTTCCAGGCATTTTTGTAATTGACGTCTGTCAACATGAAGTAAATGTCGTCTGTCAAAATGATGTGTCACCCTTTAAGAAAATAATAAAAAGTTTGCATAACTTATATTTACCAAAATTCGAAAGAGTCAAAACAAACGACATTTTACGAAGAAAAATTAACTCTATAACATTAAAATTATAAAAAAATTGTTGGAGCGTTTTCGAAAAAAAATTTCAAAATTTTGAAATTTCAAAATTACTTCGTAACTTTCAAATTTGGCAAAAAGTTTCTAGGGTTTTTTATAGACCGCCAACAATCCTTCGTAAACAGAATATTTGTATCTATTACCGTTTTCATGTAATTTCGGATTAATTTTATAATATAAACACCCTGTATATCAAGTTAATATTATTTGAAAAGTCAACTTTTGCAGTACAGGGTAGCCTATTTTCGATGCCCATACAGGGTATCTCGGTTATTATCAGAGATAGAAAAAAACTAACTTCGAAGTCTCGATTTATTTTTTCGAGAGAAATACATTGCCTTAAACAGATTTGTAATAATTTTAATTTTCGAAATATAGCCGAAAACCGATTTTTGTCAATTTTCAAAAATGTTAAATATCTCGCTTAAACGAAAAGACACAGAAAAACTTCAAGAACATGTTTGGCGTGGTTTTTTGTCCTTAATAAGATGGCGATGTTCAATTGTTTTTTACTCGTGTCAATACCGATATATTACACCTAACTTTCTTATTTTAAATGGCAACCATAAGCAAATTATATATTTTTGAAAAGCGCAAAAAATAAGCTTTCGATTCATGTCAAAGCCAACTATGGTTGCCATTTAAAATAAGAAAGTTAGGTGCAATATATCAATATTCGTATGAGTAAAAAACAATTGAACATCACTATCTTATTAAGAACTAAAAACCATGCCAAAAATGTATTTAAAGTTTTTTTTAATCTTTTCGTTTAAGCGAGATATTTAACATTTTTGATGTCTTTTTTAATACTCGAAATATAACCAACACCTTTTTTGGCACTTTTCAAAAATGTTAAATATCTCGCTTAAACGAAAAGATAAAAAAAAAACTTTAAAGTCATGTTTTTTGTGCTTAATAAGATAGCGATGTTCAATTGTTTTTTACTCATACGAATATTGATATATTACACTCAACTTTCTTATTTTAAATGGCAACCATAGTTTGCTTTGACATGAATTGAAAGCTTATTTTTTGCGCTTTTCAAAAATACATAATTTGCTTATGGTTGCCATTTAAAATAAGAAAGTTAGGTATAATATATCGGTATTGACACGAGTAAAAAACAATTGAACGTTGGTATCTTATTAAGCACAAAAAATCAAGCCAAAAATGCCTTTAAAGTTTTTTTCTATCTTTTCGTTTAAGCGAGATATTTAACATTTTTGAAAACTGCCAAAAATCGGTTTTTGGCTATATTTCGAAAATTAAAAAAGATATCAAAAATCTGTTTACGGCAATGAATTTCTCTCGAAAAAATAAATCAAGACTATGTACTTAGTTTTTTTTTTCTATTTCTGATAATAACCGAGATACCCTGTATGTGCATCGAAAATAGGCCACCCTGTACAGTAGAACCTCGCAATAACGGCATTTCGCAATAACGACGCTCTTAAATCTCCGTCCGTGGCATCCTCAAACTAAAAATATTTATTTAAAATTTAATATTTCTATGTATTTCTTTTTCAGTTGTAAATCATGTACTGTGCGTACTAAATACATATATATTTAAAGGTAAACATCAATATGTATTAGTACATGGTAGATAGGTTTGCTTGCAGGTACTCGCGAAGCACAAAAAAAGCCTTAATTCGCTTAACGGTGAGGGTCCGGTCCCAATTGTCCCAATTACGCCGTTATTGTGAGGTGCTACTGTATACTTTTGAGGACTCTATCGATAACTAACGTCGAATGGGTACAATTTTACATTGCGAAAATGTCAAAACGGGTTCAGGTACCTCAATATGTGTATATCCATTGAAATTTGAAAATTTTCGTGATCATAATACATTTTTCGTACAATGTATGGGGAAAGTAATTGCATGAAAAAGTTTTTACGTTTTTTTAAACGTATTTTATAAAATTATTTTCAACTCTTCAGAGTGTTGCGTAAAGGTTGCACAAGTATCAACTTTGTTATTTTAAACACTGACTATATTATAACATTTTAAAATGTACTCTTAAAATGTGTAAGTGCTAACAATGCTGTGCTACATGCCTTTTTTTATACAATAATTTGCAATAATTTTTGAAATATTAGTTTTAGGTATAAAAAATGTCATACTACTTTAAAGAAAATTTAATTTTGAATAATTTAAGGTAAATAGAGGTTTTATTTAAAAAATTAGAATATTGAATTTCCAAAAATTTTACAGGGTGATTCAAATTCGAGGGCGACTACGCTTATTACTGAAGATAGAGGGTAGGTTAAATTTGGAAAAAGTGCTAAATTTCATGCTCATCAATAACATCAAAACAGATTTAAAATATCTTAAATTGTTTTTAAAAAAATTAAAATAAACTGAAAAAATGTTTTTAGTTTTTTTTGCTATAACTTTTTTATTTATATTTTTTTTTTAATCGGTAAAAACTTTTACATGGCCACTTTTTATTTTACTTTTAATGTTGCCATCAATTTTTTGCTATGCCGATTCCGTTTTGTTTTATAGGTACTAACTTCTAATTTCTTAAGGGCGACAAACTTGATTTTCATCTAGTTAGCTAGAACTTTTTTTTTCTGATTTCAAAAATGTATTACCTGATTGTTATTTACATAAACAACGTATTTATTTAAAAAAAAAAAGGATTTCATTTATTTAACATATCTAATAACTAGATAAAAATCAAGTTTGTCGCCCATAAGAAATTAAAAAGTTAGTACCTATAAAACAAAACCGAATTAGCACAGTAAAAAATGTATGGTACCATTAAAAGTAAAATAAAAAGTGGCCATGTAAAAGTTTTTACCGATTAAAAAAATATATAAATAAAAAAGTTATAGCAAAAAAAAGCAACGAAGTCATATTTCAGTTTTTATCAATTTTTTCAAAAACTGTTAAAGATATTTCAAATCTGTTTTGATATTATTGATGAGCATAAAATTTTGCTGCTTTGCCAAATTTAAACCTAGCTCCTCGAGTTTGAATCACCCTGTATAATCTAATAAAAACGCCTTTTAAATATTACATTCATTAACATAATTTGTTACTGTAATATGTTGATAAATTAAACTTTCAGTGACATAAAAAAAACTAGTTAAATATAGATATGTTGTTTCTTTTTATTTTCACGCTTACTAACATTTTTAAGATGGTTTTCAGAGTTTACCCGCGTAATATTTAAATAGGCTAAAAGGGGTTTTACTTGCGAACTCCAAAATATGCCATTTTCAATATTAAATAAGCGCACGTACAGCTGTGAAACATTGTGGCAAGATGCATTCGCACTCTTGGCAACAGCGCTTTATGACCATGTACCAGCGTTTTTTTCAAAAGGGTTTTTTTAAAATTTAGAAGCAATATATCTCAAAAACTAATAATTTAATTTACATGAGATTTGGTACAGTTAATCTTGATACAATTATCTAGTCTTTATCAAAAGATCTTTTTTATAAACATCGTAGTTAATTTTTTATGCATTAAAGAAGATCAAATTTTTAGTCAAAAGTCCGAAATTTACATTCAGATGTCTGCCATTTTGCGTAAAATTGGAAAAATAAAAAATGACCATCAATTACTAGAATTTTTTGTCTACTTTAAAGGTATTTCTAAAGAATTTATTTCAGTTAAAAACCAAAGAAGATATTCTGGTTACTGCATAAGCCATTTTTGAAAAATTGACATATGGAAGTAACTATATTGTTATTTATTTCTAAAAGTTTTTGATTACAATTTTTAAAAGTTTATTTAATAAACTGTTGTACTATAAACTATTAATAAAACCAAAACATTGATATCTTTTATCTTTGTGATGAACTGAATAATAACGTATTTACTCATTTGTTAATATTATTTTATCTGGTTTAACTTTGTTCCCGTTGCGCTTGATATAAAGTTCAAAAATGTTGTGAAAGAAAGATTTATTATAAAGATGTTGCAATGATTTGACACTTTTAAAATTGGAAGTGTTAATTTGAATTAACATAACATATTTATTCAATTAATGTATACAAGAAAATATTATATTTTATCTGCATGCCTGTTTCGACTTGTGTGGTAGACGAATACCAGAATAAAAATAATCTTTCTTGTGTGCCATGAAAAATGTTTTCATTATTATGGTTTTGTAAAACCTTGCATCACTACAAAAGATAATCTATATGACCTTCCATTTCCTAGTTTTCAGATCTACTTACGTCTTATGGAATTGTTTACCTTTTCAAAAATGTCTGGTATAACTCGAATCGTTTAAGTGTCATTATCCACGCGTAAATCTGCAAGTTCCTTTATTGGAGAATAAATTTAACTTTTTGAAAATGGTGTACCTATTGGATATAGATCATGAGACGATTATCAAAAACCTTGATAACATTTTATGTCGTTACCATGACAACCAATCAACAAACTAAAAGTTTTGAAAGCCTTATATTTATCTTAATAAATTCATTTAAATAAACATCAATAATGAAGAGAAATGTGATATGCTGCGAATTTTTTATTCATTGAATAGGAATTCTATTTATTTAGTACAAAAATATTCGGAAAAACTACTATTTTTCTATGTTGGACAGCAACTTAAGTAAATAGGTATGTCAGGTGGGCAAATTTCGATGTTTTCATAGGGAATCTCGGTAATTATAAGAGTTATTGAAAAACAAACCCCCGTTCCTCGATCTCTTTTTTCGAGAAAAAGTTAATGGGGAAAACTAAAATTAGTTATCGTCTTTTGTTTTCGAGTTATCGCCGATAACTCGATTTTTCGACTTTTCGTTTTATGACTGTATCTCGCTTGTTTATGAAAATAAACAAAATTAATTTTGACGTTCTACAGGTGCGTTTTTGATAAAAATGCAGTGGCGTAGACAATTTTTCATTAAAAATATCGAAATTCGAGTTGTGACTTAAAAGTTTGATCTCATCACGAGAAAGAAGATTTTTTCCCCCATTCCAATGATATGCTTTTTTCGATGCTCACTATTGCTATCTTGGAAACGGTAGAAGATATGTTAGGCGAATTGCCATTATTAACAATTCAAAATCATTAGTAGTTTCAGCAAGAAGCAGCTGGTCCTCACAACGCCCGCATTGTAAAAGGATATTAATTTAGATGTATGCTTTTAAAATTCTTGACTTGGTACGTTTTGTCCTGTTCATTGGCCTCCGCGATCGCCATGTTTAACGCCTATGGATTACTTTTACATTGATGTTGTTTATGCAACCCTAACGGAAAATATTGAACTTCTGCGCCGTAAAATCAAAAATGCTTTCGACTCTATTTCGAGACAAACTATCCTAAAGGCAGTGGACGAAATGAATTTGAGGACTAACCACTACATCGTACATAACGGCGCGCACTTTAAACAATTTAAATAATTCATTTCGTTATGTTATTAGACCCATAAAATGTTGTGTCACTTTTATTTATATTATAATTTCAATTATTTTTCAGAACATTCGCGATTTTATAGATTATTTATAAAAATTTTCAAATATTCAACAAGTTTTTTGAAAGAAAAAAGGTGTGTTGGTTACCAATCTGAAAAGCTAATTTTTTTGTCTGTCTGATGGTGTGAAAATCCAATATGGCGGCCATAAGAAATAAAAAAGTTGACTATCGCAACTTGAAATCTAGAAGGCTTAGAAAATTTCTGTCGACGTCATCAAACCCAGGACGGTCAAAAACATAAAGTTACCAAGTTTAAATGAAATAGCGTCAATGGTAGGGAAAATAATAATAATTTTCTAAAATCACATTTTTCAGTTTTTTTGTAATAAATCAAAAACGAATCAAAATATCCAGGATTTCTTTTCAGATTCTTAATCGCCATAAAAATGTGCAACTTTTCTCTAATTTAACCTACCTTGTATCTCTTACCGTTTCCAAGATAGCAATGGTAAGCATAGAAAAAAGCACCACCCTGTATATCATGTGGGGTCGATTCATTCATTTTCCTTACATTATAGCAAAAATTAGGTAATTTTTCAGAATTTTATTGTTTTCAGTAGTAGGCTTATGTCATTAAGAATATTAACTGGTAAAACAAACTCATTCTGTTGTTTTAACGATATTTTGACAGAAATAATCACATTTAATTGTTGATTGTTTATATTTTTGTACCTTAAAAACATGAAATGGCTTACAAATATTATGAAAAGTATGATATGTTAGAATGTTTTATTCAAATAAATAACAATTCTGAAGCTGCAAATGAAACTTATTTTAATCGTTACCCAGAAGAAGGCAACCCAATAAATCTATTTTTGGAAGATTAAAACAATATCTTATTAATTATGGGACATTTCTTCTTCATTACTTGGTTACTTATTATAGTGATCGTGGATCGCCACATAAAATTCTACTCCCTCCGTCCGAAAATATGGTATACATTTTGATTTTTTTCTTGTCCGAAAATATGATATACATTTACAATTTTATTTAATTAGAATGATTTTATTTATGAAATAGTTACAAATATCTAGTATAACAAAGAATAATACAAAAAGTTTTAATTTAACAAAGACGTGGCTGTTTCCACAGCTTCTATGGGACATGATAATGTTTGTTATGGCCCCCACGATGAAGGTTTGCCTTATTGATGTGCGGAATCTTATAGAAATTCTCTCCTTTTGCTAACATGGTTGCTTCTAGACAAGTTTGCAATGTTAGAAAAACATTATCAAGGGTTTGAATGTTTAATGCATTAAATGCATTTTGTATGCATTCAATCAATTCGTCGATTGTATTCGGTGAAGCTGTATGTTGTAAGGTTGTATATAGAATTAAAAAATCCAAGATCCAATAGATAAGAATCTGGACTATTTGGCGATTGTAATTTAAGTCGAATAGACCAGCCATCTCTAGAGCCTTCTGCTACAATATCTTCATCATCATCGGAGGAATGGGGTTTCGCGTAATCTTGTTGTACGTAAATTGGTTTGTGCTTGTGACTTATGGGAAATTTGGATTTTTTTTTTTAGAGTATACTATTACTTTGATTTGGAACTTCTTCTTTTCAATTCAACACAATTTTGATCAAAATTCGCCATTTTGTTGGAACAGCGGGTGTCACTTAATTTGTCTAAAATACGCGAATTTTTTTCCTGTGAATTATTTTTGACATATGCCAAACTATTTGTGTGCCATTTGTTTATTAGTTGCCTAACAACCACCTATTTATAAACAAAAACAAAAAAAGGCCAAGATAATATTACTTTTGTTATTCCCACTTTTTTTTTCTTAATGTATACCATATTTTCGGACGGAGGTAGTATTTGATTGTGTAAATGACAAAATTTGTGTCTATTAGAAAAATTAAGTTGATTGCCATAAAACAAAATTGTTGCTTAGGCGATGTTTTACACATTTGAAATATTTTATACTGCAAAGGAGTTGTCGACGATTTTCAAAAATCGTATTATCTGTTTTTTTCTGATATTTGAAATATTTCCAATTTCTCATCGAATTATTAATGAGCACTCGAACCTCAAACACCCTGTATAGCAGTGGCAGGATGTTTTCATGGGGTGGTTAAAATAAAGGCAACATCATCACTTGTTCATCACAGAAACACGAATGATAATTGAGGATCTTTATTTTTTTTTTGTTTTTAGTCACCACTGTTTTTGTTCAGTTTTTTAACATTTATTCACAACCGACGACTTTGTTTTTTTGAACCTTTCGCCCCCTTATCAAAATATCAATAAATTATTTTGCCCCTATGGGGAGATTGTAACCCTCTGCCTACGCCACTACTGTATAGTATAGGTCTGAAAACAACTATTAAAAATATTTTGTGTGGTTTTTGAAAAATAAGGAGATATGGTAAATTATTTAAATGTCAATTTTCGTCTAATAGCGGCAAAAGAAAACTACTACGATAAATTCAATAACACAGTTATTTTTTTTGTTTGAAAAAGTGATTCAGATTTTTGCTAACTGTTGTAGTTAACAAGAAACTCCACGAATACTTCGACGAATTTGGATCAGTGTGTATAAATTTATTATTAAAAACATTTTTACAGCATGATTTTTCTGGGATGACTGAGTTGAAGTTGGGCGGAATGCTGTATATGTTGGGCGTCATATTTTTTAAACTGGATGGATCGATACCATGTGCTCACGCAATATGGCACATTTTCGTGGTGATGGCGGCAGCCGTACATTACTTTGCTGTTTTAAACTACTTGTACCCCGAACTACCTCTTCCACAACCTCAGAATGTAATTAAGCCAAGTTAATACGAAGTGATTCCGTGATTAAAAGTTTGTATTTAAAAAAAAAAGATTATCATTGGTGTGCACCATTACACACGCATACCGTAAAAGCCAAATATTTTATATAGAATATCGAGTACCTTTAATAATGTTATGAAACAACGTTAAAGGTATTTTTATACTAGATCTTATATATTTGATGGAGAATGCTCTTATATTTTACGAATTTAATTTTAATGTGATATATTTTTATAGTTTTCAATATTTTTTCAGTGTCTACAAATTTTATGTTATTTACATTGTGATATTATTTTTTTACTAAAAGTTTTACCTTGCAGCAATCTGATTGTTGCTTCTATTAAGCTTTTCCAAATAATCGTTTCAAGTGTTAGCACTTATTTAATTACAGTCTTACATTTTTTAATTGGAAGAATTAGATGTGCTAAAATTACCGATTATTCTAATTACGCAGTCATAATTTTTATATTTTGTAAAGTTGTACCAACCTTAAAATTTTTGTTCAAAATACGTAATATTAATCCAGTTAAAAAGTTAAGGCATTGATTTGGAAAATCCATATTTACATTTACGCTTTAATGTAAATCATATTTTGAGGTAAATACACTCATATTTTATAGCAGATAATTTTCAATATGCATGTAGTAAGTGTAATGTCGATACATATACTATTTTAATTATGTTTTTGTTATGTTATTTTGCTCAATTTTGACTTTTTTGTTCATCTATAAATCAATTATGTAACATACAAAATGCAGATGGTTATGCTTTTTTAGATATTAATGCGACTGTACAATCTTATACAAATTTAGATAAATAATACTCATGTACAGGCATTTGAAATATTAGTGAAAAATTTTAGATGTGTGAATAGTTGTTGCAAGTAACGTAGAATCTCTATTTGCACAGATTTTTGCAAATAAACGTTTTTTAAAGAATCAAATGGTGCAATAAAATATCTCAATGCGACAACTTAAAAGATGTGATAAAATAAATAAAATCACGTTTAAATACACAAATCTCTGGTTTTATAGTATCATTTATTGTTGAATTGTGAGAATTAATTTCTGTTCACAGAGATGTAATATTAGTAATTTAACTGTAGTCGATTATTTTATCAAAACAAATTAAGCCTATTTTGACATAAATTTATTGTGTGTTTAAAATTTCTTATTAGATAATATAACACTTCCCGGTTAGTTAGGTTCAATGCACTTGGTAGCACTAATCAACTGACCTTTGGTTTTTTTGATCTGAGGTTTGAACGAATATTCATATCTTTGTGAAAAATTGCATATAACTTCAAGACGTAATTGTCATTTGTGCTTTAAGTAAAATGTACAAGATATGATTTTGTAAAACTTGAGATGTTAATCAATTGTATGGCATAACCATCTATGAATATTTCATTCGATTAATGCAAAAGTGTTTGTGCTTTAGTTTAGTAGTACTGTTTCGTGTAGTTTGTAATTTTAATTTAGGTAAATCTTAATCACGATATGTATTAACTTCTTTATTGCACCCTTCTAATGGCTGTATTACACTACACAATTTCTTGTACAATTTGCTGTCAAAAAAATTTATACTATATTATACAGCTGTTGCCAAGTTACAACACGTCTTAGGTCGTAAACTGACACTTCGCGTATGTGAATTTACGACATTGTAACTTGGCAACAGCTGTACAATCTAGTATAACATTTTTTGACAGCAAATTGTACAAGAAATTGTGTAGTGTAATACAGCCATTATACAGGTTGACAATCATCTACATGTGTTGTATGGATAACTTTGTTATTACTTATAAGAGTTATATAGTCTGTTAAATTAGCAAAGTTGGGCAGTAGTCGGTTAAATTAGTGGGCAGAATTTCAAGAAGAATTTAATGCCATTTTGACATTTGACCTACACCTTCAACTTTTTTAAATATCTTGAAAAACTTAAATCAGACTATTTTTTTAATGGCAAATAATTCCATAGCCACCTATGTTAAAATCAAAATATAAAATGATATGCCCCGGGCCCAACTTTGCTAATTTAACCGACTATATAACTCTTATAATAGCAAAGGTACCCATACAACACATGTAGATTATTGTATACACACAATGTGTGGCAAATGTAGCAATCAAAGCCGTATAAAGTAGGTTGCTCTAATTTGTCAATGACAGTTGGCAGCATTGTATATGCAACCTAAGCACCGTTTACCGCATAGGTTGGGAAACTTTCATATAAAACTAATTCAAGACCGGTTACTACTTTCTTGGATTACCCCACAGATGGCGCTAAGTCTAAGAACTGGCATGGTTAACTTCATACGCATGCCGCCCTGCTACTATTGGTCACTTCAATGTCAATAGCAGAGCAGAGCATGAATAAACTGGGCTATGCCAGTTCTTATTTAAAGAAAATTTGTGTCGAATGATGAAATATAACGTATTAACAATACAGAAGTTAATACATATGTATGTGATATTAACACACTATTAATACATGTTCTCTGTCGGTGCATTTAAAATCTCTGAAGTTTTTGTAGACGTACACGTTTATCTTAGTAACAACCAGTGGCGGCTGGTGACAATAGAAGCAGGTGGGGCCAGGGACACAAAAAAATATATTTCATGTTTTTGAAACTAAACATAACAGGCATTATAAATTATAAATCTTGTGGTTTTTTGCCATCTTGTTCAGTAATATGCACTGCACATCCTTGAGTTGATATGCGCCAAGTTTTTTAAATTCTAATTTTTCCCCTAGACTTAATAATAAGAAACGTTTTTCCAATAAACTGTCGATTTTGTTCATCGTCGTAAAAGTTTAAACTTTAAAATAAATTATAACAACAAAAAAAACAACTAATAAATAAATAAACAGCAACAAACACAACAACAATAATTCTTCTTCTTAATCGGTTCCTCTTGTACCTTTCGGTGTCGAGGTACAACTGTATTAAGTATACTTTATTGTAACAACTAACGATAAATGAGTACGTTAAGGAGCACAATATACTTAATTATGGTGGTGTAGTTTGTAGTTCAATAATCCATGAGTTCCACAAATGTTATGTCAAACATGTCACACAGATCTTCGTCTTTTTTGACCTCCAACAGGAATAGATCTTCATTACTATAGTATGCCACAATGTCATCTTCAATCATGGCCGTAATGCCTTTTTTGTTTTTGCGATACAAGTTTTTTATGCACCAAACAGAAATTTCGTACCTATTCTCAATCGCATTTAGCAGTCCTACTCTGGTTGGTGGAACGACATGGAGTGGAGTATGTACCTTTTCTGACTCCTGACGTACATAGAACATGACTCGTTCCTTAAGAGGACCACCACCTAGTACTTTGGCACGCTTCAAGGGTGGAGAAAATATATTTCCGTCTGTGGTTAGGCCGCTATCCAAGATACTATCTTTTTTATCAGCATCTGGGGTGAAGTGATTGTGGAATTTAAGGGTCTGTGTTGTAGGTGGCTTAGCAGCTGCATGTAATAGGAATGGGGAACCTGATTTTACATGTTCAGTTGGTCCACTTAGAGAACTATCGGTATCGTGGGGGTAAAGTCCTTGAAGTTCCATCGATGTCAGCTTGTCGATGTCTTCTGCTGGTGTGAACAAAACTGGGGGTTTGTTTAAATCACTCATAGAATACAATTCCGAACGATCACAAACAGGATGATACAACTCATCTAGCTTTTTTCGACCAGTAGCAGTCATTTTTCTCTCCTCATCACGAGTTTTACGTTCCGCGCCCTTATTAAAGAACACTTTTATTTGGCAATAGCCTCGATGATTTACAGTTGGTTCACATGGATCTTCATAGCTATCGATTTGTAAATGAAGGGGAAGTCCCTTCACTCCTTTTTGACTGCTAAAATCGGTACTCAGGCATTGTACGGCGACGTTTATCTTTGCCGGACTTTCCAAAGGATTCCAATACACAGCAATGGCATTGTATGCTACTTCTTCTATACAACCCACCAGACCCACACTATTTTTAGTATCTGCATCTAAAATTCGTTGTTTGACGGAGTGCTGTCGCCCGTGCCAAACTTGCCAAGCCTTGATCTCATCTTCTGGACTTTTCTCTTCTCTAAACATCAACATAACAACGCTCAGTCTTAACTTCTTCTTCTTAATCGGTTCCTCTTGTACCTTTCGGTGTCGAGGTATGCTTTTCTATTTCTGTATTATGTTTCTCCACTATCGTTAGCTAATTGTGGCACATCTCTCCAGCTTACTCCTTTTTCTTCTAGTCTCTTCCTCACTTCTTTTTCCCATTTTATTCTTGGTCTTCCTCTATTTCTTTTTCCCTCCATCTGCATTTTCCATCCTATTTTCGCGTATCTACTTTCTGGCATTCGTAGTAAATGTCCAAGCCATCTTAATTGATTCGTCTCCATCTTTTTCTTAATATCTGTTACTCCTAGGTTATTTCGAATTTTTTCGTTACTGATTTTATCGATCAGTCTACATCCCTCTATTCTTCTCAAAAATCTCATTTCCTGTACCTGTATTCTTTGTTTTTGTTTTTGAGTTAGTGTCCAAGTTTCTGAACTGTACGTGAAGATGGGTACGTACACTGCATTAAAAACTCGCGTCTTCGTTTCTTTTGATATTTCCTTCTTACTTATCAAACATTTATTAGTGGCATAGTAAAATTTCGTCGCTGCCGCTATTCTGTTATTCAGATCTTCCTCCAATTTACCATTTTCTGCAATTATTGTTCCTAAATATTTAAAACTTGCTACCTGTTCTATCTTTTTTTGGTCTAGCATAATTGTAACTGGTTCATGTTTTTTCGCTATAACCATAACCTTTGTCTTTGTTATATTAATATGCATATTATATCTACTTAATGTATCTGCCCATACGTCTAAATTGAATTGCAAGTCCTTTTTGCTTTTAGCTAATAACACCACATCATCTGCAAAGGCTATTTCTGTTAAGGATATTGGTTTTAGTTTATTCCAACCCGTAGGCTTTGTGTTTTGCTTACATTATTTAATTATTTTATCCATATGAATTATAAAGAGCAGTGGACTTAATGTGCCTCCTTGTCTTACTCCTACTGTTGTTATAAATTCCTGTGCTTCTACCCGGTTAAATCCACATTGCGCCTCTTCCAAATTTCTTTCTAAATGTTTTCTTAATCTCTCCTCCAAAATTCTTTTTTATGCTTTTTATATGCTTTTATCTTTGTTATATTTTTTTTTCATCTTGTTCTATTCGTTCTGGGTCATTTTGTCTTATTTGTATTGTTGCCATAAGTAGATAATGATCACTGCCTATTTTTGCGCCTCGGTATACTCTAGCGCAGGGGTCGGCAACCTTTTTGATAAGAAGGGCACCCCGAATAGCTAGCTTATGACAAAGGGCACTTTTCATTAATTTTACAAGCGAATAGTGTGACAAAGAGCACGTCATTGGGAAAGTGGTGAGTTTACAAGTTATTTTACGTTAGTGGCGGGCACTTTCAACATGCTTCGCGAGCACCCGGGTGCCCGTGAGCACCACGTTGCCGACCCCTGCTCTAGCGTTTATGACTTTGCTCTTTTCTGTGTCCTCTACAATAGTATAATCGATTATTGACTTTTCATCTCTACTTTTTACCACTCTTGTGTATTTATGGATATTTTTGTGTTTGAATCGCTATTTATTATTGACATATTATTTTCAAAGCAAAATTCTATTAATCTCCTTCCATTGTTATTTAGTACTTCTTCCCCATATCTTCCCAGCACTGTGCCATACTTTTTGACATCATTACCAACTCGTCCATTAAAATCGCCCACTGTGATTGTTCTCCCTCGCATTTCATCCACTATTTCTTGTAGTTGTTTATAAAATAAATCTTTATCCTCTTCTGCCAACAATAATTAAACACACTAAAATAAAACAAACAGATCAACAACGAGGAAAAAATAATACACTATCAAAGAGTCGCGCGCTACGTACTTAAAAACTTAGTGACAGGCCCGATCAAACTGGCCCTACTATGAGCTTGCGGCTGGTAAACAAACACTGTCGCTAGTCCACACGCTTCATAAATATCATGTGCTCTACTCGTATGAAATAGGGCCAGCCTTCAGATGGCCCGAAAGTGCGTTCTGAGTCGCGTTATACAATATTGCTACAAAATACTACAGTAATTTTTAAATAATAAAACGTGTTGGGAATAAATCAAAATAGAATTAATGCAATAAAATATTGTGTTAAATTATAATTATTTTGCTAGCTTCACAAATACAGGTGGGGCCCGGCCCCTGTGGCCCCTAAAGACGAGCCGCCCCTGGTAACAACATATTATTAATAATTTAATCACATTCAGTTTTCAATAATAATGAATTTATCATTCGGTTCCTTTAAATACCCATTTTTAGAATGAATTTGTGCCAAACAACATCTACAGAGCAAGTGTATTCATTAGGTGTTTGTTACTGATGCGAACATATGTACAACTCAAGTTCATGACAAATTAAGTGTACAAAATAGTAAACTATAAATCATTTACATAGAGATTATTTTAAACTTTATTTTTATATCTATATATAAAAAAAAACAATAAACTCGGGCACTGGAAGCACAATTTTTTTTTAATATATTTGCAGGTTTAAATTTTTTTTAACTCTATCCACCTCTTGAGAGTTTTGTGGCTTGTGATTACAGTGACGAAATGAAACTTGCATTTAAAATTATTGTGACAGTAACGATTCTTCCACTGCCTATAAATGTTGTTTAAAATTAATAGATATTAAAACATGTACAAGAACCATTTAACAAATATAAAATAACAGTTTTAACTACCAAATGATATGTGATCCACGACATATGCATAGAAATTGTCTGACTTTTCTTAGCTTCAAAATTACAAGACAGTGTAAGAATAACAATTTTTTTCAAAACTGGAACTCATTGTCGTAGATCACTCTACATATGTAATGAAATAGAAAATATTAAACTTTTTTTTTAGTGAATTTAGAAAAATATTGGTGTTTAGTTATTTCAAATGTCTTTCAACTTGTAGTTAGTTGTGTTCAATGTATCCAAAGCTCACGTACATTAGTAATTAGGATGATATGAAACATCTAAATTTTTAGAGCCATAAGAAATGTTTTATATATACTACAGCTGCTAAAAATTTTGAAACCAAAGTATAGATTAGTTAAACTATCCAACAAGATATCTGTGTTGGTGTTTTGTTAATATTAACCGTGCAGTGCTAAATAAAATTGTCTGTACAATGTTACTTAACAATAACCCAAAGTATGGAGACAATATCATGGGTTACTCTAAAGACATACTTTTTTTTACAAATCTTGTACAACGAATTTCGTGTAATTGGGACACGATTTAATCGGTGCAGTCGTTTATTTGGGACAAAATTTGAAAGACAGAAAAAGACAAACACCAGCAGATTGTATAGAGATCATAGGGGCGGGCGGGCAGTGGTTTATTTTGAGCAAAACTTGGGAAACAGAATAAATTAGTTATTCAACAACTTATTTTGGTCAACTTTTTATAGATGGTGATAGAGATCATGGTGGTACAAAAGCCGAGTTAGTTATCATTCTACAGTGTACGCATTTGTTTTGTGTTGGGCATAATCGTATAGTGATGAAAATTTTGCTTTGGCTTAATTAGGGCCAAATTGATCTAGACCCAATGTGTCCCAATTAAACTAAATCCGCTGCACAATTGATAACCATGTGTGTACTTTTTCGTAATTCAACTGAGTTTATTTAAATTCAAATAAACATATTTATATTTAATTTTTTTAATTAATTAGGCAATTTTAGCTAATGTGTATGTAGAAGAGAGGTGAATTAGATAATGAGTTTAGAATAATTTTAGACTAATATGTACCTAACTGTATGTAAAGCAAATATACTTCCAAGGGTTTAATTAACTATCTTACATAGTTAGAATTAGTGCCGTAAGTGTACTGAAGAACAATTATTAAACTATTGTTGGACATTTTTGTTTAATTTTTTCACATAAAAATACCCCAAAAAGCAAATACCATTACAGCAATAGTAATAGCATTACTCCACTCCAAACCAAATTTTTGTGTAACAAATGTTAATTCAATCATTTAAATTTTGACGTGATAATTAATCATCTTTACAGAAGTCAAATATGTGTAGGTATGTTAATTAATTTTAGTAATTACCATGTTCATTGATAAAGGTCAATAACACTGAATTATGAATGGTATGTGGTTACCAGGACAACCATTGATGAATACAAATACAACATTCAAATGTTTACCTGTCAAAGTTAATTTTATTATGGTCATTTGTTGTGATGCAAATTCAGTATAAATTTTGATGTGACCTTTAAAAAAAGATTTATTTTGAAACATGGGAAGTAACTATTAATAGCAAATACTTCGTTAATTAAATTCATTATGGCAAATAATAAGAACATACCATACAATATGCGTCATTCTTTAAATGTACCATCACATGGTACAGTGCCTAAATGGTTGGAAGATATGTCCGAGTAAGTGAATTATTGCTGTATTTTCATGTTCACTCATAAAATTTTGTTTTTAGTAATGTTATACACAAACGCTCCTCTAGGCAAGAAATTAATTCGCGTGACCTATCGCAGGTTGTAAATTATATTCCTTACAGTGAAGGGACCGATGTACCATCAAGAATATATCCAGAATATTCGACTATGGAAAAAAATAATTCGTATGTGTAAAAATTATTTAAATTTAATCTTGGAATAATTTTGTTTTCGTTACCTGCAGAAGACCATCATCGAATAAATATAATCGTAGATCATCGCTAACAGCACAAGTTCATTCCAGAATCAATCCCAAACACATCGCTGTATCCAATTCAGATTATTTAGTACCAAAGTTGGAAGGTCGTTTTGATTTTCGTGCTCTGCATGCAGATACCCATCAAAACGATTTAGAGAAGTCGTGGAAAAGTCTCAATAAATTTGAGAAAACACATAAGGGACGCCTAGATAGCGCCCAACATACAAAAAAATCTAAAACGCTTGGTAAGTGAACGGTGGATGCAATTATGCGAATAAGAATGATGTTAATGACTGTGTTTAATGCACAACAAAAATTAAATTTATTTATTTTTTGATATGTAAATATTTTTGAGCACAATAAATTTTGGTTGGATATTTTGTAATTTATTTTATGGTTTTATTAATTAGCTATACAAATGTACATAAACACACATAATAGACTAGAATTTAGAAATTGGACAGAAAAAAAAACCCAGAAAGACCCACTTATCAGATGTTTAAATATTTGCTTAAATGTTTAAAAAAAATTGTTTTTCATCTGTTGCAGAGCACTATGAATTTACTTTATCACCTCTTTCCTCAAAATCATCAAATTCGACATCGGAGAATGAAGAACACAACACATATAGTCCATCGTTTGCCAAAAACTCAATAACGACCAGAAGTAAAAGCGAAATGTCACATTACGTACCATACTACGTGTATGCAAATATAAAAAAAGCAACAGAATCTCAAAATGTTTCTTCTGATGTTAATTACTTGCTACCTCCGAAACACATCGGTGAAAATAAACCAACTAAATCAAAATCGTCGGAAAATATTTACGACATGTTCCAAAATAAAAATTATTCCAACCCGAGGATTTTGTCTGGGACAAATTTAATGGGAAATAAATCCAATAGTGGCACAGAAAACGATTTCAACCTCACATCAAGTGATTCGCATTTTCAGGATCCATTTAACGAATATAAGATGAAGCTGGCGGAAGAAAATAGTTTAAGAGATAAGATCATAAACGAGCTGCTGACGGAAAACGAAAAAATTACAGAAAAATTAAACTCGAAAGCGGTTGGTTTTGAAAAACAAAAATTCGTTAAAAGTCCTAGTTACGAAGACATCGTCAATATATCCAATTATGGCGACTTATATAACACAAACTCTAAATACGAAAATCACAGAGCGAATAAAACTAAATCGACAAGAGATACCGATTCCAAAAAAGTGAATTTCAAAAGTGATAAACCCGTCCTAGACGATTATACTGCAGGAGGTGACAGCGATTTTATAATTCCTGAACTTCCTGTAGGGCAAATATTGACAATTAATATATTAAGTACTTGGGGAGACAAACATTACGTGGGACTGAACGGAATAGAAATTTTTGAACATGATGGTGCAATCGCAGACGTAGCGAAGGTAATTTTTACAGACAATCCATGAACAGTTACGTTAATTTACATTTTTAGATCACGGCCATTCCACCAGATGTAAATGTTTTACCTGAAAATGACAATGATCCAAGAGTAGTTACAAATTTATTGGATGGAGTAAATCGAACACAAGACGATGTGCATTTGTGGTTAACGCCATTTGATTCAGGCTGTGCACACAGCATAACAATTGAATTTGAAAAAACAATTGCCATAGCGATGATAAGAGTGTGGGTATGTACAAACTATTTTGTATTTTATCCAGGCAGATTGAAATTTCAGTTCCAGCAGGGTATCTTGCTTGTTTGTTATTAGAAGTGGACCATAGGTTTAAATTTGAAAATGTTGCTAAACTTTGGGCCTATTAATTAATTAATTTAGTCATGAGTCCTACTGTTAGGTGTAGGGCTGTTGAGTTGTGCTGATTTTTTTCCGTGTTTTTCTGTCTTGTGCTAGCCTTTTTATGTCTTTCCATTTGATGTTTCTATCCGCTGCTGCTTTTTTAACTTCGTCGTGCCAGGTTTTTCTCGGTCTACCTCTTTTGTTTTTTCCTTGTGCTCTTGCTTCATATGCTTTTCTGGCTAACCATTCTTCTTTCGTCCTATAAATGAGACCCAACCATCCCAGCTGCCTTTCCTGTATTTTTGTTTCAACTGATTTTATCTTTAATTGTTCTCTATACGTTTCGTTTCTGATTCTATCTTTTTTGGTTTTTCCTTGGATTTTTCTTAAAAATCTCATTTCTGCTGCATTCACTCGGCTACTATTTTTATTTGTGAGTGCCCACGTTTCACTTCCGTATAAAAGTGTCGGAGTTACTACCTTTTTGACCACTTCCACTTTTGTTCGTTTTGGGACTTCTCTATATCCAAAAAAGGTTGTTCTTAAACTGTTAAATATTCTTCCCACATTTCCTGTCCTTTCGCTTATTTCCATGTCCATTCCTCCATATTTCTCTATGATCACTCATAAATATTTAAAGCTTTCTACCTGTTCTAACCTACGCCCATTTAAAGTGATGCTATGCCCTTTGTTCTCTGTTGTAACGATTATAGTTTTCGTTTTTTCGGTATTTATTGTCATATTAATTTTTTCCAATTCCAGGTTTATAGTTTCTAAATTATGTTGCAGATTTTTTTCTGTTTCCCGCGACTAAGACCGTGTCGTCTGCGAACATTAGCTCCGTTATGTGAATTTTTTCCTTTTTCCAGTTGCCTAGGTGAAACGGTCTCATTTTTTGTTTTACTTTTTTAATTACCCAATCTATGACTACTGAGAATAATAATAGACTGAGCATGCATCCTTGTTTTAAGCCCTCTTTTGTTATTGAAGGATGAACTTAATAACTTAAGTATTACATTTAATTACACATGTATACTGTGCGGCTGCATACGGCCGTGACAGAAAGGGGCCTATTAACAATATACAAATATATTTTAGTTTTCTTCTTAAAATCGTAAATATCTAAAAAATTGACTTTTTAGACTTTCACAAAAATATTTTGAAGAAAGTTTTAGTTTTGTGAGAAATCCCTAGCAGCAACATTTTATTTTGCATTTAGCGAATTTACTAACTTTTTGTCAAGTTCATTCGGTTTTATATTCATATAAACTTTCTTATTTCTCATTGGCCGAAATTTGTTCTTATTTCAAATCACTTTATTATAATATACAGGGTGTCCCAGATAACATTTCCAGGATGGAAATCTCGCTTATTATAAGAGAAATAGCTTTGCTTAAATTGGATGAATTATTCCCAAGTATGAGAGGAGCTACAATCTATTTTTAAATTTTCCATTATTTGTAAATGTAGACATATTTATGACAAAATAACTACAAAGACTAACAAATTACACAACAATTGTAAAAAATACAATTTTTCTTGATGTTCTGAGTTTTTATTTAAATAAATATGACAAGTTATATCATTAAAAGAGGAAAAATACACATTTAACTATTCCAAAAATAAATTGACAGCTCACAAAAAGGGTAATATCTCAAAAACGGAAAGTGATAAAAAAATTTAAAATAGTAGTTACAATCTGCATAAAGAAGTACCCCAAGAAAGTATAAGTAAACTTGATGTAATGACCAAGACAAAAAAGTTGTAAGAGAAAGAATAAATTTTACATTTTCATATTTTTTGCTATAACTTCTGAAGTATGAGGAATTTTGTACTTTTTAAAATATATTGTAGCTTCTCTCATTCATCTAATTTAAGCGAACCTGTAGGTATCTCTTATAATAAGCAAGATCCCCATACTGGAAATGTCTGGGACATCCTATACTGTGTGACCATAATCTACATGTGTTGTATGGGTAACTTTGTTATTATAAGAGTTACAGGGTCGGTTAAATTAGCAAAGTTGGGCAGAATTTCAAGACAAATTTAATGCCATTTTGACAATTGACCTACACCTTCAACTTTTTTTAAAATATTTTGAAAAAACTAAAAACTGGCGATTTTTTTAATTTTAAATAATTCCATATCCATCTATGGTAAAATCTAAGTGTAAAATGATTCCTGTAGATAGTTGTACATAGCAGTAGAAAAAAATATCTAAAAAGTCATGGCTCACTCGGTTTTTGAGATATAAGGCAAACTTGCTTTTTTATAATAGCAACTATAGTTGGCTATGGGTTCATTAAGGAGCTTATTTTTTTCTGATTTCAAAAATGTATGGGTTGTCATATCTAGTTTTATTAATTTTCTTAAAATTTGCAAAAAACCGAAATTATTACTAAATAATGTAAGGGTGCCTTGGATTTTGACAATAATGTCAAGTTTTCTTGGTTTATATCTCATCATCAGAAGCAACTGAAATTACCAGCAAAAATAATTTTATTGAACAATAAAAAATTTAAAAATTTACGGCTATTATTACTAACCTACTTAGATAGTAATTAATATGACTATAAATTAAATTAGTAATAATAATAATGCTTCAAAGTGGCCACCATTTTCTTGAATACACTATTGACACTGTTTTAATGTTTCACTTTGCACTTTTAATAAAGTATTATTCTGATTTCTGCTAGAGATGCCCTTTGTTGGCTTTTAAATCTTCAACACTACGTGACTTTTCCTTGTAAACTTTATCTTTAATAGTTCTCTACAAAAAAAATCTGGAGGGTTTAGGTCCGGAGACCTAGGAGGCCAAGGAGTAGGACCTCTGTTACCTATCCAGTTAAAAATCTTTCTAATGAATAATTTGATACAATTTCTGCATTGTGAGCAGGTGCTTCATCATGCTGAAAATATTTTAAATTTTTTATGTTGTTCAACGGAAGATCGACCATCATTTCTTCTAACTCATTTTGTAAAAATATCTTTATTAAAATAAGGACCGAGTATTTTCGTACCAAACATTGATACTAAAAACATGTTGATCACGTCTTCCAACCGTTAGATTTTCTTTCGCCCAGTAAATATGATATTTTCTATTAAATAATGCATTGTTTGTAAATTTTGTCTTGTCAGTAAATAGAATTGATTGAGAAAAGAGTACGTGTCTTCGGCTTTCTTCAACGAACCATGTGTCATAATTAAATCTTCTTTCCAGTTCTGTTGAGTACAACGTATTTCCGATATGATGATAAGGCTTAAAATTGTTTTTTGTTTTAAAATTATTCTTGTTTGTTCTTTGGATACTTTACACTAAAGTCCAATTTCTCGTATACATGCATTTGATTTAAAAGAATTGCATGCCAAAACATAAACTTCTGTATCTTCATTAATATCTATTTTGGCTTCTTTTGGTTTACAAAAAGATCCATACTGTTTTAAATTCGCCTCAAGTTTTGCAAACAGTCTTTTATCTGGTTGCCTTCTTTCCATGTATGTTAAGAGATATAATTCCGATGTTGCGTTTGCATCACGATTACAATTGTAGTAACAAAATAACATATCATTTTTATCTTCCCACGAATGAGTCATCTTTTTTATTTCTTACTAACTTTATCACAATTACTTAACACATTCGCATCCACAATTAGCAACAAAACAGAATGAACTTTGACAACTAATAAAAAACAAACAATAGGTGATCTGTTGTTGTCAAAATCCTAGGCACCCTTATACTATTTAGTAATAATTTTGGTTTTTTGCAAATTTTAAGAAAAGTAATAAAAATAAATATGACAACCCATACATTTTTGAAATAAAAAAAAGTAAGCTCTTGAATGAGCCCATAGCCAACTACAGTTGCCATTTAAAAAAAAGCTAGTTTGTCTTATATCTCAAAAACCGAGTGTGCCATGACTTTTTAGCAGGGCATGAAACCGGTTTTTTAAACCGGTTTAAAAAACCGGTTAACCGTTATTTTTTGTCAGAAAAAGTGATTTTTAACCGAAACCGAAACCGTTATTTTTAAAGGCAAAAAAAACGGTAACCTTTAACCAAAATAATAAAAAACCGGTTTTTTTAACGTCTTTTTTTTAATAAAAATTACGATGAAAAATACAAAATCTGTAGTAAATGCGATTAGTTTACCAAAAGTCATTACTGAACTCTTGATTGTACATTTATTATAAAATTATAAATAAATAATATCATTTCATACTTTGCATTCCTGATCAAAATAATTTTAAAAACCGGTTAATTTAACCCGTTTTTTCTAAACCGGTTTTTTACGAATAAAACTGGTTTTTCAACAAAAACCGTTATAAAAATAAAGTTCTCGATTTCGGTTAACCGTTAACCAAAAATTTTTTCGGTTTCGAGCCCTGCTTTTTAGATATTTTTTTCTAATTCTACGTACAATTATCTACAGGAATCATTTTACACTTTGGTTTTACCATAGGTGGATATGGAATTATTTAACATTGAAAAAATCCCGTTTTTAGTTTTTTCAAAATATTTAAAAAAGTTGAAGCTGTAGGTCAATTGTCAAAATGGCATTGAATTTGTCTTGAAATTCTGCCCAACTTTGCTAATTTAACCGACCCTGTAACTCTTATAATAACAAAGTTACCCATACAACACTTGTAGATTATGGCCACCCTGTATATGTACATTAATGAGAAAGCTATTGTAAAATAACTGTTTTTAGTAATTAAGATATACCTTGAAAAAAAACTTTTTTAAAATAGTCCAATGTGAAATATTTCTAACTTTTAATTATTTTTTTTGATGTAGCATAATTTGAAAAATGTAATATGTAATAGAAACTTAAAAATGCAGGTAACTTATTTATAAAGTTCTGAAACAAGACAACTGAATAAGACCAACATATTTCGTAGGTCAGAAATAAAAATTCGAGTTACCAAAAAAAATAACACATTGAGGGAAGGTTTTTCAGATTTTACAGTTTTCATGAAAACAGTTGCAGATTTCTGAAATCTATTCATATTATTAAACAGCATAAAATTTGGTAGCTTTGCCAAATTTAAACCTATGGTCTATCTCTAATAATAAGCAGAAATCCCATGTTGGAACTCGAATTTCCACCTACCTAATGACCTAAATTAATAAATTTTTAGTATTATTGTTGAAATAAATATCATTATTATCATTATTATCTTAATTAAAAATGCTTATAATGTATCTATTACAGAACTATAATAAATCACGTATTCACTCATACAGAGGAGTAAAGAACATGGAGATGACTTTGGACGGCACACAGATCTTCAAGGGTGAAATTGCTAAAGCTTGCGGAGGAATTATAGGAGGTGTTGACGCTTTTGGAGATGTAATACATTATTGCATCGAATATTGTCGCAATCATTCTCAATTAAAATAATTTTTAGACTATTTTATTCACAACGGATGATGATATTTTAGAAAGTATATCTCAAAACGATGAGTCTTTTCCCACATTAACAACAGATTTTCAACCTGAAACGACGTTGACAACAGAACGACCGCCTACCGCAGCTACCAAATATGTAAGTTTCACAGAGCGTACCACTTAATAGGGACCACTATGGGAATCTCGCTTAAAATACCATCATTTGAAAGTTTGCAACAAAAGAAAAAGCTTTTTATTATCGATTTTTCAGAAAATGTTATTTATGATAAAAGTTGGCGCATGGCCTAAATGTTAAGGTAAAAAAAAATCATGATACTAGCAAGAATAAAGTGCCCTTATTTTAGAAGTTACAAAAAAATATCATAGGAAAACAATATTTAATATTTATTAATATATTTGAATTCTAAACACCTTGTTTATTTGAACTTTTTTGAAACTCTTAAAATAAGTGCATTTTACTCTTATGAATAATCTAGTCCTAGTGTCATATGAATGTTTATTAAATTCTTTTCCATCTTAAAATTAGATTCAGGCCACGCACCAACTTTTATCAAGAATTTAAAAAAAGTCGATAATAAAAAACTTTTTCATTTGTTGTGCTGTGTAAGGGATAAAAATTCAAATAAAATAACAAAAAGTTACATACAGGGATGCGCAAAAGTATGGAAACAGACAAATATCTAAAATACTATTGCAGATATAACAATGAAATTTTGTATCTGAGGGTTATGGTATTTTTTGTATTCGATGAAAATATTAAGGTTGCAATACGACTTCCGGTTCAACCGGAAACGGACTCAAACTTTATAATTTTAAATAGAACACCCTGTATATTTTTACATTTTTGGATTCCTCTCAATATTTACTTTAAAAAATGTATAAGGTTGTGTGGGTCTAGTCAACCGTTTTCGTAAAATTTACATTTTTGTGAAAATTTTGAGCAATACAACACGTTCAATTTTTTTTTAACGTTAAAGTTATTTAAAAGGCAGTAAAATTTCGTTTGAGAATTAGATTAACAATTGATTATTTAACACTTTGCGCTAGCTACATTTTCAAAATATTATACAGGGTGTTTTTTACACTAGGTCAAACTTGTGAAACTTTAAACATCGATAATTCGATTTTCTTAAACACAACACACTATTTGATTTCACAAAGTCTTGTAGAAAATTTAATTGTCTTTCAAAAACATTAACCATGTTTCATACCTAAAACTAATATTTTTCGAGTTATCGCGATTTTATTGTAAATTATTCGGGCAACATAATATTTTCGAGTAGGCTATGAACGTTGACAGCGGTAATTTTGAAACAATTGAAAGATAAAAACAAGAAAATTGCAATATTACCTTTTCCTTTCGAATTTTCGAAATTTTTTGTAATGTTGATGTAATTTTAATTTTTTTATTTATGTCGAGATTTCTTATCAGGGCCACAATATTTTTCATATAATTGATTTTGATCGTTTGCAAAGTCCTAAAAACCGATTGATAGTGTATTGAGTACGCGAAAAAAACGCTGATTAAACAAAAGTCACTGGCCAATCTTATCTTTAAATTTAAAAAAATGGTTAGGGTTGAAACCGTTTCCGGTTCAACCGAAAATCATACTGTAGAAACACAAAAACTTAGTTTATAGGATTTAGTAATTGTCCCATCACACTAGTCCAATGAATAAATGCATAATTTTAAGAAACCTCGATTTAAACGTAAAAATGGTAAAATTACATCTACATTTTTAGAAATGTCGAAAATAAGTGAGGAAAAGGTAATATTATAACTTTCTTGTATTTATCTTTCAATTGTCTCAAAAATACCGCTGTCTACCTTACGTTGCCCTAATAATTTACAATAAAATCGAGATATCTCGTAAAATATCAGTTTTAGGTATAAAACATAGCAGTGTTTTTGAAAGACAATCAAATTTTCTACAAGAATGTGTAAAAATATACAGGGTGTTATATTTAAGAAAAATGAGTTATCAATGTTTAAAGTTTCACAAGTTTGACCAAGCGTAAAAAAACACCCTGTATAATAATTTTAAAATGTAGCTAATGCAAAGTGTTAAATAATCAATTGTTAATCTAATTCTCAAACGAAATTCTACTGCCTTTTTAAATAACTTAAATTCTAAAAAAAACGAAAGTGCTGTATTGCTCAAAATTTTCACAAAAATGTAAATTTTACGAAAATGGTTGACTTTATACCCACATAACCTTTTACATTTTTTAAAGTAAATTTTAAGAGGAATCCAAAAATGTAAAAATATTCAAGGTGTTCTATTTAATATTTCAAAGTTTGAGTCCGTTTCCGGTTGAACCGGAAGTCGCATTGCAACCTTAATATTTTCATCGAATCCGAAAAATACCATAACGCTCAGATACAAAATTTCATTGTTATATCTGCAATAGTGTTCTAGATATTTGTCTGTTTCCATACTTTTGCGCATCCCTGTATAATAGTGCTCAATTTGTAGTGATATTCAGATGTTTTAACCCTTTTGTCATTGACCGGGTATCCGGGTGCCTACCTAAGCTTTTTTTGTGAAATGTTTTAGTGTTTTTATTAAACACTTTCCAGATCGTTGCAATTTTAACTTTTTAAAGCGAAAAATGCTTATACATTTTTTTCCCGCCCATGAACCCAAAAATATTCTTGCGTTAACGTTCACGTATCATTCTCAATAACCGGTTTCCGGGTGCCCACCATGTAGAAAAATGAGATTTATGAGCAATTATCGATTAAACACACTAATGTACAGCGTCATTCAAAAAGTCTGCAACAAATAGAAAAAAAAGTTACTATTGATTTCTCAGAAAATGTTATTCTTGATAAAAGTGGTGCATGGTCTAAAACTAATATGAGGATGAAAAAAAGTCATAGGACACTAGGTTTTAGCGAATTTTTAAATATTTGCAAGAGTCGTGCCCTTATTTCAAGAGATACAAAAAATGTATACGAAAAAGTTATTTAGAATCTGAAAATAAGGCTAGATTTGAGTTTTGACGGTCAAATTCCAATTTTAATTTTTTAAGAAATTTTAACATTCAAAAAGTCTGCAACAAATGAAAAAGTTTTTTATTATCGATTTGTCAGAAAATTTTATTCATGATAAAAGTTGGTGCATGGCCTAAAACTAATTTTAAGATAAAAAAAAGTTTAATAAAAAGTCATAGGACACTAGATTTTAGCAACTTTTGAAATATTCGCAAGTGCTAAAAATTTCTTAAAAAACAAAAATTGGAATTTGACCGTCAAAATTTGAATGTAGCCTTATTTTTAGGTTTTAAATAACTCTTTTTATAAAATGTTTTTGTATCTCTTAAAATAAGGGCACTTTACTATCGCGAATATTTCAAAAATCGATAAAGTCTAGTGTGCTATGAATTTTTATCGAACTTTTTTTATCTTAAAATTAGTCTTAGGTCATTCCCCAACTTTTATCAATTATAAAATTTTCTGAGAAATCAATAATAAAAAACTTTTCCATTTGTTGCAGACTTTTTGAATGACGCTGCATAATTAAAAAATATTAATATTTATTTAGGTACATTCTTTACATTTTGTAATTGTTATGGCATGCTGTGCTTTTTTATAGAGCTGGAGGGACGTTTTGAACTTATTTAAATATGTATATCTGGTTTGTTCATTACCTCATTTAAAAGTAAATTAAATGTTTCGTATGTTTGTTACAGGTTTTAGAATTTGAAATTTAAAACTGGATGATTTGACCAATCTGTTATTCTATTTAGAAAAACAGATAAAACTTATAGCATAAGTTTATTATAAATATTCTATAGCTGGGCACCCGGGTACCCAGCTATTAAACAACGTTGTGAATTTCGGCTATTGACATAAGGGTTTAAACCTGCATAGCTAACTTGATTTAACCATAAAATTAAATTTTGCTTTATTTTGTTTAAAATCCGTTTTAGCTTTAAAAATAAAGACATTAACTTATACACATTGTGATTATTTGGTATGCCCGTATGCCAAATAAAGTGGTGGTATCAGTTTTTTCATAGCAGACTTAGTTATAAAGTTATAGCAGTCAATTGTTGATTTTTTTTATGGATGTCATCATATTATGTTTACTAGAATAAATCATACTTTTGTTTCAATAATAAATCGCTAGTTGGTAAAAAAAATAAATAAAGTAACCTGTTTCAACACACGCAAATTTTTTAATGAGTTGGTCATGAACGCTACCGTTTTGTTTGTAAACAAAATAAAAGCCTCTTAGTAGGGGAGAGTGGCCTAAAATGATCCCCCTAACACCAAAATAGTTCTAAAATGTAGAAAAAGATTCAAAAATAATCGAGACATTTTTTATTAAATCCTGTAGACCTTGGACTACAAAATTCATATATCCATTTTGTTTGAGAAAAACAAATAATATATATTTTTTAATATAATAGGAAACTATGCAAAAGGATCATTTTACCCTCACAGGTAGGGCAAAATGATCCCCAGTGTAGGGTAAAATGATCACAGAATGATTTAGTAGACTACTTTATAAAACACTACTCAAACACCCTTCTACGAACTTAAGGGGCCACAGCACAGTAATCGCAGGTATCCTCAAGTCCAGCACACTCATCATATGCCCAGCGCTTGCACTTAACACACTGTGCCTATCTTTCTCCGGCAGAAGATCTTGGAAACGTTTCAAAACAAATAAGGCATTCTACATCCTCTTCTACATACATTCTACATACACTTCTCACTCTCGTCTTCCTTCTTTCTTTTGCAGTCTTTGCCTTTTGCTAGACTTTGCGTTGGGGGATCATTTTGCCCGAAAGTGGATAATTAGACTCAAGTCAAATTAGCAACATGTTGGACGTGCCTGAATTTTTCACAAACACGTCGAATTATAGACAAAAGGATGTATTTATGAAAAATATATTACAATTTAGCATTCCTATGACTTTCAAGATATTTTTAGTATAGCTGCCATGGCCTTACCTTAAATCACGATGTATAAAAACCACATTTTCTTGTTTACTGTCTACTTGCAATATCTTATCCTCACTTTCGATAGTCTAACTGACACAAGCGACTCAATTAGTGATAGTGACGTGTTAAATTTATAGATAGAAGGATTAGTACTAAAATTAAAGTGTGGGGATCATTTTGCCCGCAGGGATCATTTTAGGCGACTCTCCCCTAATTAACATCAATATTTTTTAGTTAGTTAATATACATTATACAAATCATTATTTGCTCTGATTTGTTTTTTGTTATGGTTGATTATTTTTTTAATATTTTTGACAAGTTATATGTTATTTAAAAGGTTTTAAACAAATGCTATCTACCTCAGTAAATTTCTAATATAACATCCATAATAAAATCAAAAGTTGAGTTTTATATTGTTACGCTAATATTTTATCCATGTCACGTTAGCTTTAGGACTTATTCCTAAAGCCATCGTGCTCTTTGGGGGTCGTAGCTGGGGATCGTAGAATTGACTAAAATAATAATCAAATAAACTTGAGGAGCAGATTTATTAATAGAAAAACATGATGAACATTTACACAAGCACTTGAAGAATATTACATTGATTTTGAGTGAACATTACTGAACATTACTAGACCAGGGTATCGCGGCCATCTCCGTTGTGAAGCAAACGATGACTGTCTTGTTAAAAAAGATTATTACACAAAATACCCTGGCTTAGCAACATGACATTTTAACAGGAAATGCATGGTACATAACTTAACAGAATTCTCTTATTGTGCACTTACAACATACGATGTTTGAATACTGTTAAGTTGCAGTCTGAAACATAATACCTTTGAACGGGGTTTAATAAACTTTAATACATCAATTTAAATAATATTAATTAGATAAAATATTAGCGTAACAATATATCTCTTTGTCAAGAGGTTAAAAAAAAACTCTGTTCACATAGTAGCTGCTACCAAAAGTGAAAACTTGTAAATGTTTTTCTATTAATAAATCTGCTCCTCAAGTTCATTTGATTATTATTTTAGTAAATTTTACGATCGCCAGCTACGAGCCCCAAAGAGCACGATGGCTTTAGGAATGTCCTAAAGCTAACGTGACAATATATTTATAAGTTGCTGTGAAAAAACTGATAATTGTTTAAGAATACCCAAAATTTTCAATGCACAAAAATTCCTGTACATGGTGGTCCAAATTCGATGGGATTGCATGGGTATCTCGTTTAATAGGCAAGATACAGAAACGGTTAAATTAGCAAAAATGTGCAGTTTTTTTGGACAAACTCAGAACCGTTTTCAAAAACATTTTATCATTGCCGGTTTTTGAGATATTAGAGAAAAACAGTTTTTTTTGTTTTATTTATAATGTGTCATATCTGCCTTATTGTTGTTAATATCGGAAACGATTATAAAGATTATTTTTAGATATTTTTATGTAGATTTTGAAATGACTAAAAAAATTTTTTTTGCGCTCGCCGTTAAAAAGTTATGACACAAACTTACCTTTTTTTAAATGGAAGCTATAGTTGGCCTATTTAAATCCCTTTTTTTCCATTCCAAATATAATAAGGGTTGATGTATTTATTTTCAATAATACAAGTTACAAAGGTTTTTCAATTTTTTTAAAGATGAAAAACAAAAAATATGCTGTGAAAACAAAAAAAAATGAAAAAAACAGGAAATGGTAGAATATATTTTACAACTGTTCTGAGTTTGTCCCAAAAACCTGCACATTTTTGGTAATTGAACCGTTTTTCTATCTTGACTATTAAGCGAGTTACCCATGTAATCCCATCGAATTTGGACCACCCTGTACATCTGTAGAGTATCCTGTTAAGTCTGTTGTATGTGTTTTGACATTTTGTTGATATGCCCAGTGTAAAAGTTTAGTATAGTACATGTTTTATTGAAAAATTATGTTTAAGGATCGACCATATACTGGAAGTTCAATAAATAAATCGATAAAATCTGCCGACACAAATTTAGCCAAAGTTAATATAAGCTTAGAGGATCAAATTCTTATAGGAGTGAACAGGATCGACATTATACTACTTTCAAATTGGGACAATCGTAACATTATCGGTTTAACAGGGTTAGAAGTAATCGGAGCTTCAGATGTTCCGATTGATATAGCTAAATACACTTTGGACTGCAACGTTAAAAACAAACAAGTGCACCTGAATCGATTAATCGACGGAGTGAATTTAACTATGGACCCAAAAAATATGTGGTGTATTCCTTATAAGTATGGAGAGATAAACACAATATCGATTGTTTTTGATAGTTTTGTTTATGTTTACGGTGAGTTGAAATTTTGTTGGTAATAACATTTAATACAGAGAAATTTAATCTTCATTTTTACTCAATTTTGATGTGTGTCCTTTTTTTCTTAGGTATAAGAATTTGGAATTATAACAGAAGTCTAGAATATACGTACGCCGGTGTCAATGCAATTAAAATACTGTTGGATGAGAAACCCCTAACAAATCCATTTACACAAGATGATGTTTTTCTGTTAAGACGTGCACCGGGCAACGTACACTACGATTTTGTACAAGAAATAAGATTCACAGAAGACAACTGGTTGACAAATAAACAAGAATTAGTTAGCAGGAGTCCAAGTTCAAGTTTATTCAATTGGGAAAAGGACGAAAAATATGAATATCCGACAATGCCTGAAGGATTCGTTTTCGAAATAATAGTGTTTTCCACGTGGGGTGATCAGTATTATTGCGGATTAAATGGTTTCGAAATATACAATCAGCTTGGAAAGAAAATTATCTTAGAAGAACAAAGTAAGAAAAATATGTTTACTTTTAGTATGAGTCTAAATAGTTTAAAAATTTATGAAATATCCCAAATATTTTTTTATTAATATTCTACTAAGCTAATGGTCAGTAGCGGACTGGCAAATTCGACCGGCCCGGGAAAATTCTGGTAGACCGGCCTCCAAAAAATATATAAACTTTTTTTAGCGGCATCTTGAAATATTTTTTTCCTTTCTTCTTTTTCTTTATGAGCACCTCCTTTGAATTTTCTTTTCTCCATTTTATCTAAATATTTTTTATAATAACTTATGAAGGTAGTTGAAAAAATGTTTCAAACATTTAAATATTTAAAAACTGATTAGTCCGCAAAAAATGACTTAAAAAAATGTCCAACAATATTAAATATCTATTCAAAACAAGTAAAAATTTGTGTTTTATGTTTAATTTTTTAATTTTCCATTAAAGAAAATGTTTGGATTTAATTAAGGCTAGTTTTCTAAATTGTTTTAATCTTTTAATTTTAATTAGAAGATATTATATTTTGAATCAAATATTTGACAATATAAAATACATGTAAATAGAACAAAAATGCTTGTAATTCCAGCAATCTGATTCAAACTAAAAACAATGCAAATGATTATTATTGAACATAGTAATGTTCAAATGAAAACTCAAGAATTAATCAAAATATCATTAAATATCACCATTTTTCTAAAAATTTCAACAAAGCAATGCATGAATTCAAAATTAAAATACAACACAGTTTTTATTTATTAATGTAAAATTATTATTCTTAATAGTTATATCCAGAAAAACAATAAAAATTACAACAGCAAAAATTCTTCCCTTATCTAATAACATCAAGTAACTCAGTTTTGAAATAGGTATAAAAACGATAATTAATTGAAATAGGAATTTGTATGTAAAATTTAATATTGCAAGTAGGCCGCCTACTATATATTACACCTAACTTTCTTATTTTAAATGGCAACCAAAGTTGGCTTTGACATGAATCGAAAGCTAGGTGTAATATATCAATATTTGTATGAGTAAAAAAAGTTGAATATCGCTATCTTATCAAGGACAAAAAACTATGCAAAAAATTTTATCAAAGTTTTTTTTATCTTTTTGTTTAAGCGAGATATTTAACATTTTTGAAAATTGCCAAAAATCGGTTTTTGGCTATACTTCGAAAAAAAATAAAAATCTGTTAACGGCAATGAATTACTCTCAAAAAAAGAAATGGAGACTTCGTACTTAGTTTTTTTCTATCTCTGATAATAACCGAGATACCCTGTATGGGCATCGAAAATAGGCCACCCTGTAGGGTAATCCAAATTAGATAGGATTTGGTGAATATTAAAGAGAGAAAAATAGTTAAATTACATAAATGTATAATTTTTTGAGACATGTCCAATAATTTTTTGTTTTTGAGTTAATGGCAAAAAAGTATGTTTTTATCATTTTAATAATGCGTCATACCTCCTTTATTTTCTAAGATATTGAGATAACTTTTGCAGGGTTTTAGATACTTTTTTGTCTAGAATCTAATCTTTAGTAGGTAGTTCAGATTTTTTAATTAAAACTAGATAAACTTACGTACCTAGAATAAACAATTGCAACGTTTCATTTTTTACTTTTATCAAGTTAACTATGCATTTTGCAAAACATCTGAATATTTCTATACATTGAGCTTTATAACGGTAGCTTTTTGCTAATTTAACTGAATCTCTACATCCAGTATATTTGTAATTAGAAAATTATAGGATCTTTATGATGTTACAGCCAACTACGGTTGCCATTAAAAAAGAACAACATAAATTAGCATTATAATTTATACTGCTTAATTAAATCATTACACATTACATATTAGATTAAAAAAAGTTGATAAAAACAGAGGCTATTTTGATGTGTTGTAAAAACTGAGTTATGACAACATTAAAATGACAAAAGCATCGTTTTTCGAGTGTAATCCAAAAAGCGAAATTAATAGAAAATGATTGGATATGATTCTGAATTTATCTTAAACAATTGCACATGTAATGTATTCTGATCGAATTTGGATTACCTTGCACAGGGTGGACCAAATTCAAAGTAAATTGCAAGTAGATTCTGCAGCAGCTGCTACTTTTTTAACACTTAACAATGTTTAAATAAAACCATGTTCAGAATACCACAATAAACAGACATAAGATAAAAAATACACGGATTGTTTGAAAATTTACTTGGATATGATGTTTAGTTGTTTATTAATTGTAAACATCTGTTGTTTATCAAATCATAGCAAACTGTGATACTTAAATATTTCACAAAATTTGCCATAATTGGTTATTTTTTGCAACACATACAGGGTAGTCCTAATTCGATGGGATTGCATGGGTATCTCTGTTAATATTTAAGATAGAGAAACGGTTAAATTACCAAATACGTGTAGTTTTTTGAGACAAACTCAAAACCGTTTTCAAAAATATTCTATCATTTCCGGTTTTCGAGTTATTGAATAAAAAGTGTTTTTTTGTCATATTAATAATGTGTCATCTCTCCGTCATTGTTGTAAATATCGAAAATATTTATGAAGATTATTTTTAGATATTTTTATGTTTAATTTGATTATACTTAAAAAAAAAATTTACGCTCGGCGTTAAAAAGTTATGACACAAACTTACCTTTTTTTAAATGGGAGCGATAGTTGGCTATGACCTATTTAAAGTCCTTATTTTTTTCTCATTCCAAATATATAAGGGTTGATGTATTTATTTTCAATAATACGTAAGTTGCGAAGGTTTTTAAGTTTTTTTTTTTTATAAGAAAATCATAGTAGGCTATGAAAACAAAAAAAAAACAAGGTGTAAAACCTTATAAAACTCATGTCGTACAAGTTACGAAGGTTTTTTAATTTGTTGTTGAGATAAACATCAAAAATTTTTGAACATTAGATAAACAGCAAAATACTTACTACATTACTGCTGATTCCGACTATGTTGTTGTTATCTTATGTTCAAATATTTACAATGTTTATTTCAACAACAAATTGAAAAACCTTGGTAACTTGTACCACATGAATTTTATAAGGTTTTACACCTTGTTTTTTTTTTGTTTTCATAGCCGACTATGATTTTCTTATAAAAAAAAAACTAAAAAACCTTCGTAATTTGCGTATTTTTGAAAATAAATACATCAATCCTTATATATTTGGAATGACAACAAAATAATCAAAAGAGATAATAGTAAAGGCATCAATTAAAAGGCGAATGAAGGAGGGCAGGGTCGGATTGAGAGATTTCGCAAAGTTTGAGTTTGTGCAAAACATTGAAAAGTTGATGAATACTTTTAAATTACAAAATGAATTCTGATGAGTACACAACAGACGAAGGGAAGAGGAAGAGGGAGGAAGGAGAAGAACACTTCCAAAAATCCAAAAAGACGCAGAGATCACCAAAAAAGGGAGAAAGCTCTAGCGAAGATAGGTTGGGACAGATGCTGAAAATGATGAAAGACTTGGCAACGGACGTGAAAATAATAAAAGAAGAACAACAGAAAAACAGCGATGATATGAGAATATTAAAACGCGAAATAAAAGAACTAAGAGCCGAACAAAGGGAAACTAAAGAAGAATTTAAAAAACTAGAGGTGGAGAATAATATGCTAAAAGAAGATAGTAGGATCCTAAAAAAAGAAAACAGTAAAATAATAGCAGAACTGAGAGAAGTAAAATATAATGTAGAATTCCTGGAGAGGGAAAAGAGAGCAAAAAATGTGGTAGTAAGTGGATTGAAGATGAATATTAGTGACCCGGTGGAATTAAAGAAAGAAATGGGGAAGTTTATACGAGACAATTTGGAAACTGAAGTACTGATCCAAGCGGTACGGAAACTAGGACCCAGCACATGCTTAATGGAATTGGAAAATGAACATGAGAAAAGTAAAATTATGATGAACAAGGCAAAGCTAAGAAATCTTACAGGTGAGAGAATTTTCATTAATAATGATAATACAAAAATAGAAAGGGAAATGCAGAAAAGCATACGAAAAACTGCTGTTGAGGAAAGAAATAAAGGAAAAGTAGTAAAAATTGGTTTCAAAAAATTAATAATAAACGGGGTGGAATGGAGGTGGAATAAGGAGAGGGAGAATTTAGAAGAGGCACAGGCAAAAAACTAATTAATATAACAGGTTTCGAAAATATGATGACGAACCAAGCTATGAAAATTATCAATGCAAAAGAAGCAAATAAACAATCTATGAAAATAGGGGAGGGGAACAAAATGTTTAAGGATAAAAGAAGAACAAGGCAAACAGATGATGACATAAATAAATACGAGCAGATAAAGATTGCAACATGGAATGTTAAAACCATGTTGCGAATAGGTAAAATGGAAGAAGTTGCGAGAGAATTAGAAAAATATAATATAGACGTAGCGGCTGTACAAGAAACAAGATGGGAAAGAGCGGGCGAGATAACAAAAGATAAATATACTTTCCTCTACAGTGGAGAAGAAAAAAGAGGAAGAAATGGTGTTGGATACTTTATAGGGAAGAAGTTAGCAAATAATATAATAGAGTTCACACCAGTGAATGGGAGAATTGCACTGCTTCGCCTAAAGCTTAAGACCAAGTATATATCAGTCGTTAACATATACGCACCTACAGAAGTCGCAGAAGAAACTGAAAAAGACAACTTCTATGAAAAATTAAACAAAATATGTGAAGATCTGCCAAAAAAGGACGAAGTGATAATAATGGGAGATGCGAATGCCCAAATAGGAAAAGAGACGTACCTAAGTGAAGTGACGGGAACTGGAAAGGGAATAATACATAGTGAAACTAACGATAACGGACACAGACTATCACAATTAGCAGGATCGCTAAATATGACTCTGCAGTCAACAAAATTCGAACACCCCAGAAAGCATAAAGTAACATGGAGACACCCAACAGGAGTCATTGAAAATCAAATCGACCACGTAATGGCTACAAAAGGAATCGGCAAAAAAATAACAGACACAAGAACATACAGAGGAGCACAGGCTGAAACAGACCACTATATGGTTGTAGCTACGATAGGAAATGTAGAATTACAAAGGAGGCACAACACGAACAAACACAACAAAAGATGGGATGTAGAGACCCTACAAAAAGAAGAAGTACGAGAAAAGCTGGAAGAAATTAATTCAAAAAATACGCAGAGCCAAACAACAAATATAGACGAAATATGGAAAGAAATAAAGGAAAATACGACAAAGGCAGCAAAAGAAACACTAGGAAGAGCTGCGTCAAATCGACAAAATAAAGAATGGTTTAATCAGAAATGTGAAGAAGCCAGAAAACAAAAAAATCTTGCAAGAACTAAATGGATTACAAGCAATGCAGAACAAGATAGAACCGACTACCAAATAAAAAGAAATCTAGCAAATGCAGTGTATAAAAAGAGAAAAAACGACTGGATAAACACGATGCTAGAAGAAATAGAACAAGAAGGTAGAAACCCCAACCTGAAACATTTCTACAAAAAAATAAGAATTCAGTACAACAGTAAAATAACTAAAATCAGAGGAATAAAAAATAAAACCGGTAAAATAGAGAACGACCCACAAAAAATGGGAGACATATGGAAGCAATATTACAGAGAAATGCTATATGCGAAAGAGCGTGAAATACGAAATGAAGAAAATAAATCGGAACAAGAAGAAGGAGAAGAGTGCCCCGAAGAAGATGAAATACAAAAAGAAATAAGAAAACTAAAAAATGGCAAAGCTCCGGGAGAGGACGAGATAGAGGCAGAACTGATAAAATATGGAGGACAGCAACTACATACTCAAGTATGCTACTTAATTAGGCAAATATGGACGCAAAACAAGATGCCAAAGGACTGGAATACTAGTATAATCATACCACTGCACAAAAAAGGGGGAAAGGAGAATTGTAAAAACTATAGACCCATAGCTTTGCTAAATACCACCTACAAAATCTTAGCGAAGTTGATAAATAAGAGATTAAAGACACACGCTGAGAAAATACTAGGAGACTACCAAAATGGCTTTAGACCTGGTCGATCCACCATAGATGCCATACACACTTTAGACCAAATACTCCAAAAAATGTGGGAACATAATAAAGAGACACACGTAGCTTTTATAGATTTTAAAACTGCCTTCGACTCAGTTAAAAGAAAAGAATCGCTAAGAGAATTGGAACTATTGGGAATACCGGGGAAACTAATAACACTGTTAGAAATGACCCTCAACAACACAACAGCAAAAGTGAGATTCCAAGGAATAACAACAGAACCCTTCAAAGTAAACAAAGGCGTAAAACAAGGAGACTCACTATCCCCCACCATATTTAATTTAATACTAGAAGGTGCACTACGAAAAGCGAAGCTAGATGGGAAAAACATCATGGTCAACCAAATTCAGATAGTGGCTTATGCTGACGATATAGCAATTATAGGGAATAGAAGAAAAGACCTAATAAGAGCAATAGATCAACTAGACAAAGAAGCAAAAAAACTGGGTCTGGAAATAAATGAAGAAAAAACAAAATATATGAAGATAGGAAAAGAAAATATGCACTTACAGAACGATCTACAAACAAAAGAATACACCTTCGAAGAAGTTAATACTTTCAACTACTTGGGCGTGACAGTGGGACAAGCTGGAAAGAACAGAGCGAAGGAGAGAATCCTGAAGGGAAATCAAGCATACGGCAGAAACAAAACCCTACTAAAGAGCAAAACAATAAGCAAAACAACCAAAATAAAAATATACAAAACCCTGATAAGACCCGTCATAACATATGCCATGGAAACAGTAGCAATAAATAAGAAAGAGGAGGAAGAATTAAAAATAGTGGAGAGGAAAATAATGAGAGCAATACTAGGTCCTAAGGTAACAAGAGATGGAGAAGTAAGACTGAGAAGGAACAAAGAAATAGAGGAGGAACTCGGAGGAGAAAACATCACTCGACACATCAAAGTACAGCGACTACGTTGGGCAGGACACATCATGCGAAGGAAACCAACCGCAATGATTAGGAGGGTAACAGAATGGATTCCTATTTGGCCTAGAAACAAGGGTAGACCAAGGAAAAGATGGAAAGACGCCCTGGAGGAAGATGCAAAGGCACTGGGAGTAAGGGATTGGAAATCTAAATGCAGGGACAGGAAGGAGTGGAGGAAAATAACGGATGCAGCCAGAACCAATGAGACTGAAAATTAGAGGAGAGGACTGATCCACCTCAACAAATGGATCTACAACAACGCCTCGGCGTTAGCCATAATCCCTAGGATTGTACGGCTCAATGATGATGATGTTGTTTATCAAATCATAGCAAATTGTGATACTTAAATATTTCACAAAATTTGCCATAATTGGTTATTTTTTGCAACACATACAGGGTAGTCCTAATTCGATGGGATTGCATGGGTATCTCTGTTAATATTTAAGATAGAGAAACGGTTAAATTACCAAATACGTGTAGTTTTTTGAGACAAACTCAAAACCGTTTTCAAAAATATTCTATCATTTCCGGTTTTCGAGTTATTGAATAAAAAGTGTTTTTTTGTCATAATAATAATGTGTCATCTCTCCGTCATTGTTGTAAATATCGAAAATATTTATGAAGATTATTTTTAGATATTTTTATGTTTAATTTGATTATACTTAAAAAAAAAATTTACGCTCGGCGTTAAAAAGTTATGACACAAACTTACCTTTTTTTAAATGGGAGCGATAGTTGGCTATGACCTATTTAAAGTCCTTATTTTTTTCTCATTCCAAATATATAAGGGTTGATGTATTTATTTTCAATAATACGTAAGTTGCGAAGGTTTTTAAGTTTTTTTTTTTTATAAGAAAATCATAGTAGGCTATGAAAACAAAAAAAAAACAAGGTGTAAAACCTTATAAAACTCATGTCGTACAAGTTACGAAGGTTTTTTAATTTGTTGTTGAGATAAACATCAAAAATTTTTGAACATTAGATAAACAGCAAAATACTTACTACATTACTGCTGATTCCGACTATGTTGTTGTTATCTTATGTTCAAATATTTACAATGTTTATTTCAACAACAAATTGAAAAACCTTGGTAACTTGTACCACATGAATTTTATAAGGTTTTACACCTTGTTTTTTTTTTGTTTTCATAGCCGACTATGATTTTCTTATAAAAAAAAAACTAAAAAACCTTCGTAATTTGCGTATTTTTGAAAATAAATACATCAATCCTTATATATTTGGAATGACAAAAAAATAAGGAATTTATATGTCATAGCCAACTATCGCTTCCATTTAAACAAAGGTAAGTTTGTGTCATAACTTTTTAACAACAATAACGGAGAGATCATACATTATTAATATGACAAAAAAACACTTTTTATGTAACTCGAAAATCGGAAATGATAGAATATTTTTGAAAACGGTTCTAAGTTTGTCTCAAAAAACTGCACATTTTTGGTAATTTAACTGTTTCTCTATCTTGAATATTAACCGAGATACCCATGCAATCCCATCGAATTTAGACCACACTGTACATAAATGTATATAAAGCTAAAAAAATGCTTTTTCGTATAAGGTCATGGCCTACTAGGGTTTCCATTATAAATAATATAAGTTTGTTTGATATCTCAAAAGTCAAAGCCGTTAAAAAAATTAATATTTAATTACAATTAAACATAAAAATGTTTATAAAAAATCTAAATAACATAAAGTTTTATTTTTATAAATAAAGAATTTTAGTAACTTTTCCAAAACGATGAAATTTCTTTTTCGTGTGTAGTGCCAAAATGGAAAATGATATAAAAAATTTGATAACACAGGCGTGCTTATCTCAAAAAAGTAACCCCAGAGTCTGATATCGTATTTTAGCTTACCATTATGTTGATCAAGATGCATTGGAATTTGGTGCACCTCATACACATATTTTATGCGCTATGAATTTTTAGCCAAAAAAATAATTGTTTTAGATGTGTGTGCATATCCTGAAAGTATAAACGTCTTGCCAGATGTGTCGGAAGATGTAAGAACACCTGATAAATTAATTGACAGTGTGCATGATGACCACGGAGGTGCACATTCGTGGTTGGCACCTATTGTGCCTAAATGCCTAAATCGAATCTATATTGTGCTGGACCAACCTATTACAATTTCAGTAATAAAATTTTGGAATTATTCCAAGACACCATCCAGAGGTGTAAAAGAATTTGGAGTAAATATTTTATTTAAACTTGTATCAGTCTTCTAGAGTGTTAATTTTTTCTCTTTTTAGATACTTGTAGATGATTTACTGGTGTATAACGGAACACTAGATAAACATTCAAACAAACCTAGTCCACATTCCTATAGAAGTGTAATTTTCACTGACAATAAGCATGTCTTAGAAAAAGAAATTGATACGCTTGTTAAGTGCGTGTTTTATTCGATTTGTTTTAATAATATTGAAATGTTTATTAATTTTTTTTAATTGCAGAAAAAGTAACTACGGTCAAGATACTATAGTATTAAATGATTATCGAACTACAACAGGAGGTTCCTTGCCAAATCCCGATCAAACATTACGTCCGTTTACATCTGTTAGTCCATTCTATAGAGGATACACGTCACAATAATTATTAATTACATTTTATGTTGCCAAATATTTTTAATTCAATTTATATGTTAAATGTATTTGTAAAACTGTTTAATAAAAAATAGATAAATGATATGTTGTGGTACTCAATTGAAATTTTGCTACCAGTATGATAAAGTTTGTTGGTAAAGTAAGAAGTGATATTTTAGTCAAAATTTTAACTACGATAATCAAAACTGCATTTTTTCAAGCTCTGCTTCTTTGCGAAGGTTTAGATAAATGTGTAACTGCTTATTACAGTGAAGTATGAACCTATTCTTAATAATCAATTTGTGGAGGGAATTTTGTTAGGAAGTAGTGGTAAGATGGTAAAAAGTTGCTGTGAAAGGTTATAAAATTTGAGGTTACAATTATTTTTAAATTCATTTTAAAAATATTTTTCATGTACCCGTCCTAAATTTTTATTCCAGTAATGTAGTAAACGTGATAAGTTTGTTTAAAAGTAATTATAGTACACATAACATGAAAAACTGTAAAATGGTGGCAGTGACCTCAGTGGTACAGTTGTTTTTGTAAAAAGTAGGTGTTGATACAAGATGGAAAATTTATTTGAAGAACTTGGAATACCAAAAAAACATCTGAAGTCAACAAATAGAGATGATAAATTTATTGCATTGGTTCATCGCACTTGGCTGAAGTAAGCGTAACATGTTACATTATTGTTGTTATTCAATTGTTTTGTTATGAACTGAAGTACAATAACATTAGTACTTTTTCGTAACAGTTGTTATAGTATGTCAACACCTCTCATTGTTAAATAAACTTGATAGTAATGATTTTTTTAATGAAAAATTTATTTTGCTTTGATCGTAAGGTAGTTGTTATTGTGGTTTTAGGTCATTGGTAAAATACTCGAAATCAACAGAATTTATAGAAAAGAACAAGTTGGATGCATGGCCAGAGTCAGAAGAATTAGGAAGTGCGTGGATTAAAATATTTATCCGTATATTCAAGAAGCGTGAAGCTAAAGTAATTCCGCTCCCAAGAATAAAAGCTACAGAAAAAATTGAATTACCGTTGTTGATTTCGCAACTACTCCAGCATGTTTCACAAACAAATTACAAAAGTCTCTGGAAGGGAGCTTATAAAAAGTATAGCGGTGGTATAGAATGTATTAAAGACACGCAGATAACATTAACAGAATATAACGAAGTTTTAAGAGATATTATTATTAGAACATACGGATGCCCCATTGTAAATACAAATGATTCTAGTTTATCTGTTCTAATTTCTAAACAATATGATGCTCATTTAAATATTTTACCAGCCGTTTGCGCTGTAGAAACATTGAACGCAATATTTTTATTACACATTCCATTTTTACATCATAACTTAAATGACTGTGTAACATTTAGTCCAGCTATTTTAGAGAAATCTTTTACTAAACCTCTATTTATTGTTTACCAATTATTACAAAGTTTTAAATCGTTACATGACAGAAGTTTAACTTTAGGTGATATTACTTTAAACGATATTTACTTATCGGATGATCTATGGTTACAAGTTTTTCCTCAGTTATTATCAAATATACACGTTCAAGAGTTACCAAAACCTGATACTAATAAAAAGACTGCAAACATTCCTGATTGTCGTAAAGTAGGGCATAAGTTCGATACGAATTTAAAATGTTTAAATTGCGGCATAACAACTTACGATAAAGTACAAATAACAAACGAAAATCTAGAAAAGTTATGTGAACTTTGGGTGGAAGGACAAATTTCCAACTTCACGTATCTAACAGCCTTGAATAATTTGTCAGGTCGTAAATCAGGCGACCCCCATTGCCACCATGTATTTCCGTGGGTCACAGATTTTAATGCACGTTCGGGTAAAAACTGGCGTGAATTGAGGAAATCTAAATATCGGTTAAACAAAGGCGATCGTCAGTTAGATTTAACGTACGAACACTCTCAGAACCAAGTTGCCCATCATGTGTCTGATGTGTTATCACCGATAACTTATTACGTTTACATGGCACGACGTACACCAAAATCTGTATTATGTAAAAATGTTCGTACCGTTTGGGTTCCTGCTGAATATCCAAGTTCTATACAACGGCTTCAAGAATGGACCCCCGATGAATGCATTCCAGAGTTTTTCACTGATCCGACCGCCTTTAAAAGCATTCATGAAGATTTGGAAGACTTGGAAATCCCTCCTTGGAGTTCTAGCCCAGAAGATTTTGTGCAACAACACAGAGAAATACTGGAAAGTGGTCGAGTTTCTGAAAGACTTCATCATTGGATTGATCTTACATTTGGATATAAGTAAGTATGGAAGGAATATACAAGGTGTCCCAGATTACATTTTCATTCTAAGGAATAATTCATCTAATTTAAACAAACCTGTATCTCTTATAATAAGCGAGATCCCCATGCTGGAAATGTAATCTGGGACACCCTGTATACAGGGTCCACCAAAAAGGTGGGCTACCATTGAGATCTCGTTTGATAGTTTGTTTTAAAATAAACTGAATTTATGAAATGCTCTTAGAAACTAGTGTGCCATGAAATAAAAATAAATCAGGGACCCGAACGGCAAAGAATAACGGTTTAGTTCCGGTTACCGGTTTGATAAATTTTAACTTTTCGAATTATTTTCCGAACCAGCAGCTTTTATTTTATGATTCGGTAATCGGTTTGGCGGCAACCATTCAGTTTCGGTTCCGGTTACATGCAAAATATTATGAAAATGCATATTTATAAATGAAACTGTCTGAAAATTTTCCATTTTTGGTAAAATGTAATCAAAACTACGAAAATTAAAAATGTATGTCATTAAAAAAAAAATTGGACTGAACTGTTATGTGAACCGGTAGAAATAGTTTGAACCGGTTCACACCATTCGGTTCGGTTCAATTTTCCGGTTTTGTGATTTTTTGAAATAAAGGTTCATTTCCGGTTTATGGTTCATGAAAAAAGCATTGGTTTGTTCCGGTGCGGTTCGGGTACCTGAAATAAATGCAATGTTGTGATTTTAAGTAAGTTACACGAGAGGTATAACACTTAATTTATAAAATTTTACTTAACAAATGTACTTTTTTGTGTTTCCATATTGATTCAGGATGACACAAATAGTCAAAATCTAATTCATTAAAAAATTAAAAGTTTTAAATCATTAATGGATAACAAAAGTTTTATTAAAAAATGGTAGCCGGTAATTTACAGTTATTTAATTTGTACTAATTATTAAGCCTTGCTGTGAAATAATTGTAGGTCATTTTATTAATTAATTATTGAATGCCTGTTTAATTTGTTTAAGAATAATTAAATACATTAAAAATTAAGGATTTACTATTAAGCAGAAACCTGAACCGCAAAAAATAACGGTCCAGTTCTGGTTACCGGTTCGATAAACTTTTCGGTTTACATTTTGAAACACTGGTTTTTATTTTATAATGATTCGGTAACCGGTTCGCCGGCAACGGTTCAGTTCTGGTTCCGGTTCAATGCAAAATATGATGACAATGCATATTTACAAATTGAACTGTCTGAAAATTTTCCTTTTTTGATAAAATGTAATCACAATTACGAAAATAAAAATTTACGATCTGGTTTGAACCGGTTTACACCAGTTGGTTTGGTTCGATTTTGCGGTATTGTGATTTTTTACAAAAAAGGTTCAGTTCTGGTTCATGGTTCATGAAAAAAGTACTGGTTAGTTCCGGTTTTGGTTCCAGTTCCGGTTCGGTTCGGATCCCTGCTATTAAGTATGTAATTATATTTAGATAATGACAATTAAAAAAATCTAAATTGTACACTAATTATTTATAAAAAGTTATTAAATAACTTAAGTACTTTTTACTTCACTTGTAATTTACTTAAAACAATTTTTTTTGTTTCACAGCACACTGCTTGTTATAAAAGTTTTTATTGATTCTGGTTCATTTCGAGACAAACTGAGAATGTGTAATATTGAAATGAAGAAAAATGCAAAACTGTTATTTAGCTATATAAACTTTTTCTTTGTAGATTATCTGGTAATGCCGCAGTAAAAGCAAAAAATGTTTGTTTGCAACTTGTGGATGGACACACTCATTTAACCAAATCAGGGGTTGTACAGCTATTCACTTGCTCGCATCCACCAAAAATAAGCAAGTCACAATTTTGGGGCAAGAAACCGCCTAACATTAGCGTCCATAAACCTTCAAAACACAGTGAGTATACCCGCTGAAAGAAATTCAAGTTCCAACATAAATGGGTGTAGCATGAGTTAACATTCAGCAAAGTTGCAAAATTTTAAGGTGAAATATATTTAAACAGAATTTAAATATCTGCAACCATTTTCTTGAAATTACATCGAAATTAAAGGGTGCTCCAAAAAAGAGTGGCATATCAAAGTTATACTTTTTCTTATGGAACACCCTGTATATTTTTAAATTTTTGAATTCTTCTTCAAATTTACTTCAAAAAATGTATAAAGTTATATGGGTGTAAAGTCAACCGTTTTCGTGAAAATTGCATTTTCATGAAAATGCAGTACTTTAAAAAGTCTGAAGAAATTCGCTTAAAGTTGTATTACATTATACAATTTCTTGTTCAAGAAATTTTATACTAGATTGTACAGCTGTTGCCAAGTTACAACAAGTCTTATGTCGTAAATTAACATACGCGAAGTGTCAGTTTACGACATAAGACGTGTTGTAACTTGGCAACAGCTGTACAATCTAGTATAAAATTTCTTGAACAAGAAATTGTACAAGAAATAATTGTATAATGTAATACAGCTTTTAGAAATTAGATTGACAATCAATTATTTAACACTGCACTACCTACATTTTTAAAATATTATACAGGGCGTTTTTCACGCTTGGTCAAACTTGTAAAACTTTAAATATCAATAACTCGTTTTTTTTTTAATACAACACCCTATATTTTTGTACAGTCTAATGGTGCCTTTCCACGTGAGAGTAAACTACTCTCGATAGCAGCGTCGCCAAGGATACAGCCCCTGAGAGTAACTCGCGATTGGCTGTATCCTTGGCGACGCTGCTATCGAGAGTAGTTTACTCTCACGTGGAAAGGCACCATTACAGAAAATTTAATTGTCTTTCGAAAACTCTAACCCATGAGAACACGCGTGAAAAATTGTACACAGAAGCACGCGTCACGGTCAATTTGACCGTGTATGGATTTAATGTGAATTAATGCCAAATAAAAATTCAAATTACTAAGAAAACTAATATTTTATTTAAAAAAAGTTAATTCTTACACCTTTTTAAGTGGAAGTACCTGACGCATTAGTTAAATTGGGAAAATTAATGCAGTACTGTAATGCATGTTCGCGGCAAATAAATCTATTGCAATCTCTGCATTAAGTGGATGTCTATACACGCGTCCCAGTGTAATTGACCGGGTGGTAAAAGACACCTACCACTTTCAAACGGCCACACGTAACTTCCTGAAAAAACATCTGCACACTCCACAGACTGCATGACACACTGCTAATGACGTAGCACCCCCACCCCTTCAATGTAGAAGTTCTATTAAAATATTTATAAGCCCGGCCAAAAAGACAGGTACGCGTGTGCTCGCGGGTTAAGGCTGTTTTTCACCTAAAATTGATATTTTCCCAGATATCGCGATTTTATTGATTATTATTAGGGCAAAGTAATATTTTCAAGTAGGCTATGAAGGTAGACGACAGCGGTAATTACAAACAATTGAAAGAAAAAACAAGAAACTTACAATTTTATGTTTTGCCTACACATTTTTGACATATTTTTATAAGAAATTTTTAGTTTTACCATATTTACGTTTAAAGAGAGGTTTCTTAAAATTATTTATGCATTTATTTATTGGACCAGTGTTATAAGATACTTACTAAATCCTATAAACCATTTTTTTGTATGTTTACAATATGACACTTGGTTCAACCGAAAACAGTATCAACCATGTTTTTTTAAATGTAAAATTAGACAAGTCAGTATTAATGTTTTTTTAATCAGCGTTCCGTTCGTGTACCTAATACATTATCAATGGGTTTTTAGGACTTGGCAAACGATTAAACTCAATTATATGAAAAATATTGTGGCGCTGATAAGAAACCTCTATTTAAACGTAAGAATGGTAAAACTACAACTTTCTTATTAAAAAAATATCAAAAATGTGTAGGCAAACGATAAAATTATAAGTTTCTTGTTTTCTCTCTCAACTGTTTCAAATTACCGCTGTCTACCTTCATAGCCTACTTGAAAATATTATTTTGCCCTAATAACAATAAAATCGCGATATCTCGAAAAATGTCAATTTTAGGTATAAGATAGGCTGGATGTTTTCGAAGGACAATTAAATTTTCTATAACATGGTGTAAAAAAATATAGGGTGTTGCATTTTAAAAAAATGAGTTATCGATGTTTAAAGTTTCACAAGTTTGACCAAACGTGAAAAACGCCCTGTATAATATTTTAAAAATGTAGGTGGTGCAAAGTGTTACATAATCTATTGTCAATCTAATCTCCAAGCGAATTTCTTCAACTTTTTAAAGTTTCTAAATGTTGAAAATTTTTGAAAGTACTGAATATTCATGAAAATGCAATTTTCACGAAAACAGTTGACTTTAGACCCATATAACCTTATACATTTTTTGAAGTAAATTTAAAGAGGAATCCAAAAATGCAAAAATATACAGGGTGTTCTATAGGAAAAAGTATAACTTTGATATGCCACTCTTTTTTGGAGCACCCTGTATGTTTCAAAATATTTTTAAAATGTAGCCCTTATTGACTCATATAATCTAATGGTGACAGAAGTTTGAAAATATAAACCGCTTTGCCATAAAACTCCGTGGCGTCCGTCGTGACTCGCCCTGTATAGAGGCACAATGTCGTTCCCTCTAAGGATCCTGTTTTTTTTTGTTGAAGATAACGATTAAAAACAATAAAAAAATTTGTGTTGAAGACTAAAAAAAAGGAGGTCGATTGTTTTTTTTTTCTTGTAAGGGGTTGAGAACCCCTGTTCTAGCTTTTATAATAAGCGAGATACCCATGTTAAAACTTAAATATCAATCAACCTGTGTTATTTTATGCAGTTATAAATATTATTTACATATTAAGTAACTCCCTATTTTGTTTTTTAAATATGGTGAGCATTTTATTTGGCCTATAAAATTGTTAAATAAAGTAATTGTGTTTTTTTTTCAGGAACCAGGGATCACAGTTCGTCATCATCATACACAGTTGAGGCATCAAGAAGTGACGATGAATTATCTCTGGACGGAGACACAAATTCTGCGTACCAGTCGAGAACATCGCCATTAGCGTTAACTCGGCTTTTATCACGCAGTAGATCTTCATTAAGTGAAGAACAAAAAGACCAAACGTTATCCCGAAGTCCCAACAATCAAAGAAGTGCAAGTTTAGGACCGAAAAATCCTTCATTTACATCGCACGTTAGTTCAAAATCCTCGAATCAGTTATCAATACAAAAATCAAGTTTGAGTACAGGAATCATATATTTACCGAAAGAATATAACCCAGCTGCTGCCTTAACTAATCTTGAAAATCTACACGGGTTTTTATCTAAAACGTTTCACAGGGAACAAAATAAAATAATAGTGGACGAAAAAGTTGTAAATCCGTTGCAGGAACCGGCGGTACCTCCCGAAACTTTAAAATTGAACGTTCACGTAACCTCTTACAATTATACCGAGGACGATACGATACAGAACGCGTTTACTAACAGGATTTTTACTGAAAATTTCGAAGCTAAACTGCGAACGCTTAAAGCCACAAAATCGTATAGTTTTCCTATCGACAATCGCAACTCCGTTTATCACGGAAAACGAAACACGAATAGCCAAAAAAATGAAAACCAAATCACTTGTAACTACGCGGAAATTATTGCTTCGAGGAGAATAAAAGAATTGCAAGTTCTCGGATGTTTGATCGTTGAGATTTTTATGTCGAAACAGTTACGGGCTTTGGGAAATAACAACAGCTGCTCGTTACCGTTTAACGAGCGATTAAAATCCTGCGTGTCGATTGTAAGAAGTTGCAAAATGGAAATCCCGGTTTGCGTAAAATACCTCATTATCTTGCTGCTGCAACCCGATAATACCGATTTAAATAATTTTAAATATCCGACCGTTACGAACTTTGGCTTGCCACCCCCAAGTGCCCATTTCATTCTTGAACCGTTGCAGAACTGTATTATACCATTCCCTAAACCTTTTTATAAACTGTATTATTTACTGTCTTCTGTGAAAGAGTTCAGTACAGTTTCACATGAATTAAATATACTGTACCATTTTGATTGTGACGGTCAAATGTGTTCGGAATACGAAAATATGGAACGAACCAAAATTTTATTCGCTCAGAACATCGGTGAATGTAAAGTGAAAAAATGTGGAAGAAATTTAGAATTCTTGTTGGCTGATTTGAACACAACGACAGAAATTGAAACCGTGTATATTTTGTTGCCTCACATTAAAAGGTTGCTGGAAGATCCTCCAACGTCGGTACTAGCGGCCTGGTACTTATTTGATCCTATAGCACGTGCTTTGGGGCAACAAAAAGCAGTGCAAAGTTTACTGGATCCAATATTAAAACTGTACGAGAATGAACCGACCGAAGCAACCATACCGTACAATAGTAAAATAGCAAAATTGTACCATCACAGCTTTTTACTCCGATTGATCGTCCGATTAGGTTTAAAGTGCTTTTTGGAGCACTTTGTTACTTCCCTAGTTGAAGCCGTAGGGGGTTACAGAGATTACGAGAAGGTAGATTTCGTCTTACACACCCATTCTGAAAAAACGTTGCGCAAAACGTCCAATCTAAAGTCTATGGACTCGGAACAGGGGGAATTATCACCGAGCACCGATTCTAGCAGCACGTCGGATAAAAATTCTTCGTGCTGTTCCAAAATAGACCCGAGAAATAACGTAACGGCCGAACCGGAAGTGTTCGAGTTTGAAAACGAAGAAACCCAGAACGAAAAAGATCAAAACTTTCATTCGTTAATGGAGCATTTGGAGCTTAACGTCGCTTCCGATTTACCGTTCAGTCATTCGGCCGCCGAAGAAGCTTTGGACGCCACCCTTGCAGAAAATATCGAGCAGTTACGGAGCCTCGAGGAACTTAACATAAATTTGGCCGATGATTACGGACAAGCCAACCACCATCGAGGGCCCATGTCACCCACAATACCCATCCCGCCCAGCTGCAAGCAACAAGAACTCAGTAACATCTCCTGCGATGTCGGAAGCAAAAAAAGCGAGAGCGAGTATTTGTACGATACTCAAGGTAAATCGTCGCATTTCGATGTTACATCGGATTCTCCAAGAAAAAATACTGGCGAACGTAGCAAGTCTCTGGATTACGGCGCATCTTCCTCTTCAGGTTCATTCCCGCAAAGTCTGTTGAAAGGAGTATCAAAACCTAGAAGAAACGAAGCGAAAATATCTGAAATGAGCGTCGATAGTTTGATTTGGTTGTCTCATCGATTGGGACCGGTTCTGACGTCCCGATACTTGTCGAGAAATCTTCTAAAAATGTTGACGCTGTGTTACGTCGGTCGAGAAAATCTTGTGATTATGCCAAAATACAGAAACCGAAATGATTCGAGCGATAGTTTGGATCGCATCAGTATAGCTTCTAGTCAGGTCGTTGGAGATCGGAACGCAGCTAAAGTTCTGGATTGTCTTACTAGTATTGCAGGTAATTAACTGCTTGATTAAAAACTTGTTTTTTTTAGGTGCTCAAAATTTTTGGTTACAAATTATTTTTCTCAAATTTCAGCCTTATATGGGGAACAACTTATCTTGCTACAATATTTACCACATATGAGTGAATTAATTACGTTATGCAAGAGGAGATTGACTCCGAATCTAGAGGGTGGTCTCGTTTCATGTTTGGCCCTATTACAACATATTATACCGTATTTGTCGGATGCTACATTGATGGATCACTTACAGGTAAAATTATTCATTCTGTAAAGCTTTGCAAATTCAAAAATTCAAATCTCTTAACCCATTATAGGTCAAAATTCAAATTTGAACTTAAAATTGTTTTTTTTTGTAATGTGATGTAACAAAAAAAAATCTAAAGTTCTACTATTAACCCCTTGACTGGTCTCTACGACCTCGTTCTACGAACTGGATTCGAGCGTTTTTATCGTGTTTGTGCCGTGCTGTAAGATTTGAGGCCTTGTACATGCGAAAGTGGATAACTTCAATTGATTGCGCGTTAGAGCCGGTTTTATGCACGCAACAGTATCAAGGCGGCGTAGGCAGATTTGTTTTAACGTGCATTCTGTGTTGAAGCTATAAGTTGGAAAAAGACAAAAATTAGGTTGGTCTTTGTCACCGACGCCCAAAGTCTTCTTTTTTCTTGACCCAAAAATCTTATGCAGGTAGATTCGGGTAAGTTGGGTTCGCGCGGCTTTTGCGTGTGATTTTTGTAACAAAAAATTGATTTTTTTTGAGAAGCTGATAGAGAACAGCTTAATTGTATTATTTTTCAACTCACAGTTTCATTACAGAAAGAACATAAAAAAAGGTTAGCCTCTGCCTCCGCGACATTGTCGAATGCATAAACCCAGAAATTTAATGTAACGTTCAAGGGGTTAATAAGAGGTTTTATGGTAATTTAAATTCATTCAATAATTTTACATTAGCAACAAAAGACACTAAATTGACCACTTAGTAGAGTTAGGCCCGATTGCATGGGATTCGGATCAAACCAGTGCTACCTAGCGCTGGGCTAAATACTTAGCACCACTCGGGTTGCCGCAGACGACCGAAAGCGTTCACACGCCCGTGTTAGTTAGCCCGGCGATCATCGTCAGATAGAGGAAAATATCGTACTGTTGGTACTAAATGACAGCTATGCTAATTTCACGTTTATTTTTGTTTTTTGTTACTTTTACGTGTCCAAAATGAGGTATGAACTTTTCTGAAACTGAAAAACAGGATTTGATCGCGATAGTTGACAAGTAAATAGTTTTAAATGTTATAAGTAAGGTAAGTAATCAGATTCTTACAATTTATTATAAAATGTATTTAATTAAATTAATAAGTACATATCATATACACAACTATCTTTCAACTCATGTCCAATAATTATTGTAAACATAACTTAATACAGCATGTATTCTTTTACAATTAAACAAACTAGTTAAGATGCTAAAAATAAACGTCTGATATTGTTTTTTACTTCATGTAGATATAAAACAGCTAAACGACCTGTGGTGATGAAGCAGAGACGATGTGTATGACAAGGAAGGAAGAAAATTATACAGTTTTAGAAAGAAAAATATTGAGAAAAATTTATGGGGCGAGAAAATGGAGGAGGACTACATAACAATATAGGAAGTGAAAGAACAGAAATAGCGGAGTGACTATCCGAAAAATAATAGTCAGTAGGGCTCCAAAGAGCGGCTATTATTCCAATATGGAATGCACAGCCTTTTATAATAATAAGATATAAAACAATCATTGAATGCAAGACGACAGATAGCTGGATCATTAGGAAAAAAAGGGAGACCTGGAAACAGTTCGCTAAGGAGTTTAATGCAGTTACAGCAACTCGAGGCAGAATGGCGGGCCAGCTTAGGCAGTTTTATAAAAATCAAAGGCAAAATGTTGAAACTGAGCAAAACGTAATTGCAAGATATTTGAAAAATGTATAATTTTTTTACTTGTACAACTTAACATACATGTCAGCTATAATGGAAGTTGATGAAATAATAGAAAAATATGAAGAAATGAAGAAGACAGCCATAGAACATCACAAAAAAGACCAGGTAATTGTTTATTATGTCAGACACTTTAAAATATTTTGTTAATACATTTTTTTATTTAACAGCTTGCAATAAAGAAAACTGGGGGTGGCTCGCCCGTGACTCTTATTAACAGCTGCTGGCAATAATGGAAAATCAAACGACACCTTTAAGCAATATGTTTGATTCCACCACAAACTACTTCGAAGACAGTGTTTACTTATGTATTTGTTGCTTTTAACTTAAAAAGATTATAACTTAAATACAATTCAAAGATATTTATATACACTGGACCTTTCAAACAAAATAAGAAATTAAAATGTTACTTCTTTTAAAAAAAAGATAACTACCATCAACTATAACCAAACCACCCTCTTCAGCCGTAAGCCATTCAATACAGGATTCTTCTATAAACCAACCACCTTCTTCAAATATAAGGCAACCATCTTCTTCAGGTATTGGTCAACCACCTTCAGCTGTACATGAACATTCGCCAACTATAAACAATAAAGACTGAAATTTCAAAAAAATTAATATCAGTTTGATTTTAAAGCATTTAGGTCTTAGGTAGTAGTATTATGTTAATTTAATGCAAGCACACACACACACACACACAAAAATTGTAATATCTAATACTACCTCCGTCCGAAAATATGGTATACATTAAGAAAAAAAAAGTGGGAATAACAAAAGTAATATTATCTTGGTCTTTTTTTGTTTTTGTTTATAAATAGGTGGTTGTTAGGCAACTAATAAACAAATGGCACGCAAATACTTAAGCATATGTCAAAAATAATTCACAGGAAAAAAATTTGCGTATTTTAAACAAATTCAGCGACACCCGCTGTTCCAACAAAATGACGAATTTTGATCAAAATTGTGTTGAATTGAAAAGAAGAAGTTCCAAATCAAAGCAACTGACACAACCAGCGTAATAGTATACTCTAAAAAAAAAAAAAAAAAAATTTCCCATAAGTCACAAGCACAAACCAATTTACGTACAACAAGATAACGCGAAACCCCATTCCTCCGATGATGAAGAAGATATTGAAGCAGAAGCCTCTAGAGATGGCTGGTCTATTCGACCTAAATAACAACTGCCAAATAGTCTAGTTTCTCATCTATTGGATCTTGGATTTTTCGATTCTATATACCTACATCCTTACAACATACAGCTTCACCGAATACAATCGACGAATTGATTGAATGCATACAAAATGCATTTAATGCATTAAACATTCAAACCCTTGATAATTTTTCTAACATTGCAAACTTGTCTAGAAGCAACCATGTTAGCAAAAGTAGGGAATTCCTATAAGATTCCGCACATCAATAAGGCAAAACTTCATCGTGGGGGCCATAAGAAACATTATCATGTCCAATAGAAGATGTGGAAACAGCCACGTCTTTGTTAAATTAAAACTTTTTGTATTATTCTTTGTTTTACTAGATATTTGTAACTATTTCATAAATAAAATCATTCTAATTAATTAAAATTGTAAATGTATATCATATTTTCGGACAAGAAAAAAATCAAAATGTATACCATATTTTCGGACGGAGGGAGTACGATTTATTGTGTATTAGCTGTTTAAAAAGTTGAATGAATAAATTATTTTCTTGATGTTAATATGTATTGCTTTATTATTTATTGAAGTATTAACCTTTTCTGTCTATAAAATTAATATTTTGGTTTGAAAGAAGTAAACACACAATATTGCCCTTATGAAGGGTGTTAGGTGAAAACAACGATTGTCAATTTTTATTGGATCTTTACAATTCAATTTTAAAGTTACTATTTTTTTAAGAGCTGCATCAACCAAACTTTATTTTACTATGGATTATATTATTATAAATGAGTATTAATCAATGAATGTGAAAAATAATTTTTATAAAACTAATAATTACTTCAATATCTCAAAATCAGTTAAAAATGATATTCCTTGTTTTTACCCAACACCCTTCATATACGTATTTGAAAAAAAACGGAAGGTGGTTTGAATATAATACAGTTAATAGGCACATCACGTTTCTTTAGATAAATGGGATTAATCCCTACAATAAATCCCATTTTTATTTTGTTCTTAATAATTTTCAGTTACAATACTATTTATATATCACAATAATTATAAAAATAGATGATTTATTAAACTCTTTTTGCTTATTTTACTGATATTTCTTAATGTAAACTAATTTGCCTGGTTTAGTTCAAGCTTTATTGACTGTAAATCACATCAAAATCCTTAAACAATACATAAATATACATTTTACTTACCCATTTTGAAAATACACACGTTGTTCTGTAGCCGGTAACTCGTGGTCGGACTAGAGTTACAATATTTGGCACCGATCAAGCGCAATTCGGAATCACCTACGGACCATGCAACGCATATTCGCGGTCAACTCAGTGCTATCTGTAGGTCGAGTTAATGCGAAAATAGCACCGATATCAAGCTGATCGCGTTGTGTTGCCGTGCTAAACGCGTTCACACCGGTGCAAACTACGGTGTTAGCGACTCTGCAACCGGGCCTTAGTATAATATTTGAGGAAAAAAGTAATAAAGAATAACTTGGAAAAAAATTAACACCTTTATACAGTGTAGCAGGTTACAGGTTTTTACGTCAAGTACTGTAGGAAAGAGAACTATGTGAAGAGTAGAATTTTTTTGAACTGCTTAATAAGCAGACAAATTTAGTGACTAGAGTTGTCTGGAACAGCTGTTCTCAACTTTTTAATTACTGCGTACCATTGAAAGAAAAACTCAAATGTTGCCATCGCCATATAAAAAAATAATTCTCCCGTGACATATTAAATTGTAATGAATGAGCAATCTGGCATAATGTATCAAATACTTTGTATTTCGCATACCACCGACTTCTTTCTAAAGTAGCACTGCTGGTACGCATACCAGGGGTTGAGAACCGCTGGTCTGGAACTAAGTGGTTGAATTATCAACCTCTGCCCTATAAAGGGTTAAGCAAAATCTAAAGGAATAAAAAATGAAAACAAAGCTTTTATTTTGTTTTAGGATGTGATATTGAAGAATATATTGCACCCCTGCGTAAGACTTTTGGGTTCAACAAGGTACACATTTCCAAACGGTTCAGTATCACGTAATGTTCTCGCCCGTAAATATTTGGATGCTTTGTACGTTTTGTCGTTGAGAATGGGTGCAGATATGACAAGAAATCATTTAGCCGTTCCAGCACTTCAGCGATTCTTTTTGATATTTGATAAAGCGAGTGGTCGTTTTCCTTATACCGAAAACCCCGATAATAAAGTAAGTTAAACAGAAATAGATGCAATTTTTATAACTGAAAATTTGTGTAAATGGGAAAAACTGGTAATTACGTTAACGTAACAGTTTTTATTATTTTTATAATTAAATAGTATTAATATTCAAAAAATCGCTACATTACAAAATATTTTTTAATTTGACAATATATGAAACAATAGTAGAACAGTTCTGATAGTGTTTTGCTATTAGCCTGCATCTCAGTCAGATATTGGTCTGTTGAAATCCATTGAAGAAACACATTTCATTGAAGTGCGTAGAGATGGCACCACAACAGAATGGTCTATAGGGGGAAAACCTCTACAGATATCTCACGTTCGTGTTAAAGATTCAGAATCAGCTGATAGTTTATCGCCACCTTTACCACCTAAAACTACTGCAGTTATGGGAGATGATGATATTGCAAATCAGGTAATATAAGTATTGTATCAAATTTAATTTTACCAAAATATGCAGGGTGAGTTTTTTTGATGATTATTATATGTATCTAAAAAACTACTATATAAGAGAAACAATTAAATGGGAAAAGAATTATAAACCGAGGGAAAAAAGTTTAGAACGTGAGAACATTCCAAGCTTTTTAGATTTTTGCAAAAAATGCTTTTACATATTAATGTTTTCAAACAGATTTTTCTTGTTTTTAACGGACAATTTTAAAGATAAATTTAAGCTGAATAAGTGGAATTCTATACAGGGTGATTGAAATTCGAGTTTAAGCATGGGGATCTCGCTTGTTATAATAGCAAGAATATAGGTTTACATTCGGCAAAGTTGCTAAATTTCGTGCTCATTAATAATTCAAAGAGAAATTGGAAATATCTCAAACGATATCCGAGAAAATTAGGAAAAACTGGAAAATACGATATTTGAAAATCGTCTATAACTCCCTTGGAGTATGAAATATTTCAAATGTATCAAAACATTGCCAAAGCAACTTTTTAAGCCAAATCGGATGGTGGTCACAAATTTTTCCTAGATCGATTCGTTTTTGTTTTATGACAACCAACTTTAGTTTTTCTTATCGGCGCAATTTTTGCTATTAACATAATCAAATAGCATTTGTTTTTCTGAATTCATTGATGTATCACACATGGTATTTTACTTCTTTATTCACTGCCAAATTTAAAAAAAAAGGTTTTAAACAATAACCATTATAAATCAGGTAGGTCGGTCATTGTAGTTTGTTTTAAGAAGCGAGGGAGGATATCAGGAGATATCGAAGATTTCAATGGAAGAATTAGAAAAATCAATAGCAAAATTAAAGATCGGAAAAGCCGCAGGTAAAGACGGGATTACACCAGAAATGATTAAATACATGGCAGAATTAGGGAAAGAAGCACTAAGGGATCTATTGAACGAAGTAATAAAAGCAAGGAAAGTATTAAGGGGTTGGAACATTGGAATAATCTTACCATTATATAAGAAAGGGGACAATAGGGAGTGTTCTAATTATAGAGGAATAACATTAATGAGTGTTCCAGGGAAAATACTGGCAAGAGTAATGGAAGGTAGACTAAAAGAAAAAATAGAAAGCACACTAGAATCCCAATATGGTTTCAGAAGAGGAAGGAGTACCCAAGACCCAGTCTTTATATTAAGACAAACAATAGAAAAGAGCTTAACAAAAAACAAGGAAATACATTTATGTTTTATAGACTTGGAAAAAGCATTCGATATAATCAAAAGAAAAGACGTATGGAGGGGCCTAAGAAGGAAGGGAATAGAAATAGAAACAATCGACATAATAAAAGCGATGTACGAAAAAACAGTAAATATTGTAAGAACGCAAAATGAAGAATCGGAAGAGTTTGAAACAAAAGAGGGCTTAAAACAAGGATGCGTGCTCAGTCCATTATTATTCTCAGTAGTCATAGATGGAGTAATTAAAGAACTAAACCAAAAAATGAGACTGTTTCACCTAGGCAAGTGGAAAATGGAAAAAATTAACATAACGGAGCTAATGTTCGCAGACGACATGGTCTTAGTCGCGGAAACAGAAAAAAACCTGCAACATAATTTAGAAACTATAAACCTGGAATTGGAAAAAATTAATATGAAAATAAATACCAAAAAAACTAAAACTATGATCGTTACAACAGAAAACAAAGGGCATAGCATCACTTTAAATGGACGTAGGTTAGAACAGGTAGAAAGCTTTAAATATTTGAGTGATCATAGAGAAATATGGAGGAATGGACAAGGAAATAAGCGAAAGGACAGGAAATGTGGGAAGAATATTTAACAGTTTAAGAACAAAATTTTTTGGAAATAGAGAAGTCCCAAAACCAACAAAAGTGGAAGTGGTCAAAAAGGTAGTAACTCCGGCACTTTTATACGGAAGTGAAACGTGGGCACTCACAAATAAAAATAGTAGCCGAGTGAATGCAGCTGAAATGGGATTTCTAAGAAAAATCCAAGGAAAAACAAAAAAAGACAGAATCAGAAACGAAACATATAGAGAACAATTAAAAATAAAATCAGTTGAAACAAAAATACAGGAAAGGCAGCTGGGATGGTTGGGTCACATTTATAGGATGAAAGAAGAAAGGTTAACCAGAAGAGCATATGAAGCAAGAACACAGGGAAAAAACAAAAGAGGTAGACCAAGAAAAACCTGGCACGACGAAGTTAAAAAAGCAGCAGCGGATAGAAACATCAAATGGAAAGACATAAAAATGCTAACACAAGACAGAAAAACATGGAAAAAAGTCAGCACAACACAACTCAACAGTCCTACACCTAACAGTAGAAGGACTCATGACTAAATAAAATAAATATGACAATCAACACTTTTTAGAGAATTCGAGAAACGTCATAATATATACAAAATTTTGTTTTCTCATGGCATGCTTTTTGATTTATAACAGTTCATTCAATACTTCATTAAAATCAATTACAATATCATATTTGTAACACCTTTTATTTTCCATAATTGACGAAAATTATTTTAACAATACTCCGCAATACACGAAGGGATAACGAATAAATAAATAAATTAAAAATGTACTACCAGAACATAGTGAAAATAAAAATTGCGAACAAAAGCATAAATATCAAAGGATTTCTAGCTGGTTGCAAATTATATAATTAATCACGATCATATTAATGTCAAAGTGACAATTTTAACAGAACAACCAAAAAAACAAAAAAATTGGTTTGTTTTTTGTACAAGACCATTTGATTGAAAAATTGAACAAAATGAGTTTTTCTCAAATTTTGTGGTAAAATATCATTTTAGATATTAAGTGTCATATATCATTGAAATCAGAAGACAAAATGCTATCCGACTATAAGATTAAATTTTTTTCGCTGTATTTAAAAAAATAAAGTTGATGATGGTGCTGAAGAGACGAAACGTTGTTGGAAATTCTTTGTTATCTCAAAATATAAAGCGTAAGAAGTTGCCGTGGAGAAGTGCTTCCAGATTGTCGATATCTTAAAAAATGTAGGAAATAGGGCAAAAAAAGAAAATAAATTTTTTCAGTTTTTCTTGAATAACTTCTGAACTAAGAAAGCTATGAAAATTTTCTTTGCAGATATTTGATGAGCATTTAATTTCGCAACTTTGCCTTAATTTAACCGACCTCGTAGCTCTTAAGATAAGCGAGATCCCCATGCATTTACTCGAATTTGGGACACTCTGCATAGTATAATAATAATTGAAATAAACCAATTTAGATTTTGTATTTAATTAAAATCTGTTTTACAGTCTATGGAAGAATTGCGAAAGGTTTTCACTTCAGAGCTCGCACACACAGCTTACATACCATTTTTAAAACAAGTAGGCCTTAACACGCTAGAACTCGCACTCAAAAATCATTTGGTCATACATAATTTGTGTCAAGAGTACGAACAAGAAGTGCAACTCACGTATCCCAGCTTAACACCAAATCTACAATTATCGGATTATGGCAGCAGTTTTAAAGACACGGGAATTTCAACCGGCAGCAGTATTGGTAGTAACGTTGCGCTTGTCGGCAATCGAATAGATGTTCAAGTATCAAGCGAAACAGCAGATACAAATAGCGTCGATGTTTTGAGTTTAATCAGCAACAAAATGGAAAATACTGTCCGACACTTAAGGGGTAACTGGCTCGCGTATTGGGAGCACGAAATTGGAAGATCGGATAAGGACACGATGTTCAATTTTAAACAGATTCGATTGCAAAGCTTCAGTGGCCACGCTAACAGCGTCAAATGTCTAAAAGTTTTGGATAACGAAAACAGTTTTATGAGCGGCAGTCGTGATAAAACCGTTAAGTTGTGGTCTTTACGAAGCCAGGGTGATGGTTCTACTGTTTCGGCTTGCCAGTGGACTTACACGGCTCATAAAAAATCCGTTTTGTCTATTGCATTTATCGAAAGTTTGCGCATAGCCGCTTCATGTGATAGCGTCGTCCATATTTGGGATCCCTTTATGGGGGCTAATATCGGACAACTTGAATCTCCAAAGTTCCCTCCTGTTAACGTTTTACGATGCTTACCCGCTCCTAGCACTCAGTTATTTGCTACGACCACTGATGGTTCAATTAGAGTCATCGATGCTAGATTATGCAGTTATGTTCACGAATTAAAGGTAAGAATTTTTTTTATTTCACCAAGGATGTTGAATATTTTAACCCTTTTGCTGTGGAAAACATTTGCTCATATAAGGTCTGTCGCAAAAATAACCGAACTGTTTAAAAATAACAAAACACATGAATTTTTTTGGGGTAAATATATTATTATATTCAAAATACATTCCCTCTGCAGCAATACAACGATTTGCATGGCCAACTAATGCATCAAACGACTGCGCTTATTCTTTTGTGGAATGCTCTTGAGGATGCTCGTCACTGTCATTTGGATGTATGGAATGTTGTCATAACGCTTTCTTTTCATTGATATTTTGAGCCTTGGAAACAAAAAGTAATCACACGTTGCTAAATTCGGCGAATGTTGCAACACAGTCACTTGTTTTTGTGCCAAAAAAGCAGTTACTTCGGCTGCATGGTAAGCCAGTGCGGTCACACGTTGAGCCAGTGCGTTATTGTGCAACTGCCAGGTTTACGATATTGAGGCCGAACACGATCAATTCGTTTTAACAAACGCTTCTTAACACCTAAATAGAAGTTGACTGTATGACCCTCGAAAACAAATTTTGATCACTTCACGCACTTTTTCATTGTTATCATTAGTAATTCCTGGTTGGGAATCCCTGGGTTAGAATTTGAACTCATTTAAGAAGAGTTACTTCTGGTGTACCTAAATGTTTTGCAGAGTCATATGTGCCACTGACCATTTTCTTCGGAAAAATAGGGGAAAAACTGAAAAGATGAATAATAAAAATAATTTTTGTGATCGCGTTTGCCATGAAACCGTCAGAGATAAAATCGAAATTCTTCTATTTACCAGTTTGCGCATCCTTTGTGAGTAAGACGGTGCAAAGTTTTTGAAAGAATCTTAAACGGCTCCGGAGAAAAACGTCAAAAACGAAACTCCTGCAAAAGCGCTATGATTTGAGAAGTTGTATAACTAAATTTATGTGACTTGCATAGGCGTTTAACATAGGGAAAACCGTTTTTACAAGAACCTCGTTTTTTGCGTTTTTCTCCGGAACCGTTTAAGATTTTTCAAAAACCTTGCACTATTTTACTTGCAAATTATGTGCGCATTGGTAAATAGAAGAATTTCGATTTTATCTCGGACAGTTTCATGGCCAACGCGATCACTAAAATTACTTTTATTATTCATCTTTTCAGTTGTTCTATTTTTCCGAAGGAAATGGTCAGTGGCACGTATAACTCTGCAAAACATTTAGTTTTGATGTTCTTGATGCAATAAACACAGCCTTCATCAGATTCTAGCGACAACTTATCGTGACCCTCCCTTGTTAGTCTTATTCTTAGTTTATTAACAAAAAATCCTGCTGCATAAAATGCTCTCAGTCTCTATTATTGTAGGTGGAATCGTCTTGAAAGCAATTAACATACATCGTTTTAATGAATAAAATACATTAATAAGCTATTTTGCTTCGCAAAAATAGAACTGCAAACATATTTGGATTATATAAACTTTACTTTGCTACGGTTATAACATAATTTGTTTATTGTAAAGCAGAAAAACTATTTTGAAATGAGAATAAAGTTTTTCCATAATTTAATTTAAGTAAACATTTATAATGATAAGTTATGATAATATTACAAACATCTGAACACAAAATAAACGAAAATAACATTTTTTTTATATTCCATGATTTCTGGTCAATGAATACTCATAGGAAATATAAAATACGTTAAAATAGACCGGGATCCCGGGACAGGAGAGAAACCCTAGTACATATTAATATTATCTTACAAAAACACACATGTATGCCCCAAAAGCATGTAGTGTAGTTATCAACCTTAGATGTACCACTTAGTTCAAACCACTATGGAGATCTTGCTTAATATAAGAGATAGGATTTGATAAAATTAGCAGAAAATTGAATATAAAGGAACTTAATTTGTAGTGATATTCAGATGTTCTTCTGATCATGGGTAACTTGATATGAGCAAAAAATGAATGTTGCGATTTTTTAGTTTGTTTGATATCTTTTTACTTTCGCCATATGTAATATAAAGAAAGTATTGCTTAGTTTTAAAAATCTAAGTTTTTAATTATTGTGCAATTTATTTGCCTTAAAAGCATAAACAAGGTATAAAGATTATTCTGTGCCATAAATTACACTATTAACTAACTTCAATTCATTGAAAAGTTGATTATTGACTAATACATTCGACTTTATCGAGTGCTGAACACGGCATCTTAACAGTTGAGGCGGTCGCGTACTAGGTACTGTTAATTTTTACACCTCATGTTGCAATACAGTGAAAGGGTTGAAGACGTCAAAAATGTGAAATTTTAAGGTACAGCTGAAACAAAATTTTAATTCTAGGTCACTTTAAGTCCAGCTGGCTTAATACGCTGTTTAGCAGTATCACCGTCTGGTAACTGGTTAGCAACTGGGCAATCTTCTGGACAAATTACAGTTCTAGATACACGCACTGGTTTCATCATTACCACGTGGCGAGCTCACGAAGGAGAGGTACTGCAGTTGGTACCCGTTGGAGAAACATGTTTGATTTCCAGCAGCCTTGATCAAATTATTAGTGTATGGAATGTACACGATGGAAAACTCAAGTTTCACATGAAGTAAGTGTAATTTTTTTAGTAGTATATTATTAGCTAATAACCTCATTTCTGTCGAACGTTGTTTTTAATGTAAGTATATAAAAAAAATTCTCAGTTCATTTGTGTTTGTTTTTATTAAGCTTTATAGTATAACATGCCAGTAAAGCTGTTTTAATTGTTAAAACAAATCTTATAAACAGCTTTCACCTAAAACTTTTGCATAATTAAGTGGTGTGTGTTTTTCTTTTGTTTTATGTAGAGCTTTTTAGTTTTCACATTCTTTTGTTATTGTAACAGTATTTCCCTCCCTAGGGGAGTGACCGAACCTGTCCACTGCCTAAATACCTACAATAGTGAGCTAATCTCAGGCACCACAGCGAATAGGATAGGAGTTCATACGTCTATAGATATTGAGGCTTCCTTTTCAAGCACAAAATTAAGGTCTGATGCCTTCAGAGGCTTACTAACGTCCATGGCTATCTTGCCTTTAAATAGATTATTACTTTTAGGAGCTGATAACGGCAATATTAGTTTACTTTGTTGAAATATTAATCTATCGTAGAATATACAAGGTTTTTACAGAACACAAATGCATGGTTTTAGTAGTGTATCGACAATTCCATTTTAATAAAAAATAAAAATAAATACGTACTTATATCTCGTGATAAAATTTTAAAAATTTTTAATAATTATCATTGACCGAAATTATATTTTTGTCAAAGAAATTACAATGCATGTATAATAAATTGAAGACTATATTTGTCAAGTTGTTATTTCTTTTAACTTCTTTTAACAAAAAATTGTGGGTATTATTAATTAAAAGTTGCTTTTTTGTCAGTTTGAGTAATGATGTACATATTTTCCGCATAATGGTGTTTACTTTTGTAAATACCTTGTATATTATATATTCACCATCAGATCTAAGCCCTATATAAATATGGTAACTATGCTAGTTACTTTTTTTTTGTGATAAGATTTTTGTATGTCAGTAACTTGGAACAAAAATAATTTAAACGTAATACCAAAGGTGACAAATTATGTGTTATGAGTAGGTTAATGTGGTTTATTTAATTTTAAATTACATTTTTTTATGGTACCGTTTTGACAGTTTATGTTTTAAAAAATAATGTCATTGTGTGAAGTTATGTATTATTAAATTTTATTTATTTTATATCTTCGTAGGTTTAGGACTGTAGTGCAGTATAATTATTTTATTTATTTTAAATTTTAGTACATGATATGATATTATACAGGGTGATTCAAATTCGAGGGCGACCATGGGATCTCGCGTATTACTGAAGATAGAGGGTAGGTTTAAATTTGGCAAAGATGCTAAATTTTATGCTCATCAATAATATCCAAACAGTTTGAAATACCTTCAATTGTTTTTGAAAAAAGTGAAATAACCGAAAAAATGACTTTGTTTTTTTGCTATAATTTTTTTATTTATAAATTTTTTTTAACTCTGTAATTTTTTTTACATGGCCACTTTTTATATTACTTTTAATGGTGCCATCAATTTTTTACTGTGCCGATTCCGTTTTGTTTTATAGGTACTAACTTTTTAATTTCTTATGGGCGGCAAAATTGATAGCACCATTAAAAGTAAAATAAAAAGTGGCCATGTAAAAGTTTTTAGATTAAAAAAAATAAATAAATAAAAAAGTTATAGCAAAAAAACAGTCATTTTTTGTTTTTTCAATTTTTTCAAAAAAAGTTGAAGATATTTAAATGTGTTTTGATATTATTGATTTTTTTTTTTTTTTTTTTATGATGTAAGTGATTAATACTGGTCCGGCTGGGCCAACCATTAATTTTTCTATATAATAAAATGGAAATGTAATAAAATGAAATTGATGAGGATGAAATGATTACTTAATACTAGAGTTCACCCATCGGTGTCCTGAAGATGGCACTCTGTTTCACTAATAAACTATCCTACACTATACAAGTTCAAATGGTTTTTGTCTTTTTAATCTTCTGACCAACCCATGGTTGTCTAGCAGTTGTAGTGCCTCTGGGTTTATATGGTTTTGCAGTCGGGTTGCGTGTTTTTTTGCAAATCGTTTGATTTCACTAGATACCTCTGGGATACAGAGATCACGATGAATGTCCTTGTTTCTTACGTACCATGGCGCGTCAACTGCGTTACGAAGAACTTTATTTTGGAATACCTGTACTTTCTTGATGTTGCACTGTTTGGCACATCCCCACAACTGTATGCCATAAACCCAGACAGGTTTTAGTATCTGGTTATAGATAATAATTTTATTATACATCGATAATTGGGATCTTCGTCCTAGAAGCCAATACAGTTTTCTGTATTTTATACTTAGCTCTTCTTTTTTTATTTTTATATGTGGCTTCCACCTCAGTCGCGTGTCGAGAGTCATGCCTAAATACTTGGCTGTCGTTTTATTCGGGACGACGTTCCCATTAATCGTTATTGGAATTTGTGTAATTTTTTTATTCGTAAAATATATGTGAGAAGATTTTTGATCATTCAGTTTTATACTCCACTCGCTCATCCAATTGCTGATTCTATTACATGCATTCTGCAGTTTTATCGCTGCCTCTTCTGTATCTTTACCTACTGCCATGATTGCAGTATCATCTGCAAATGTGGCTGTTGTAATGTTTTGCAGTTGTGGCAAATCATGTGTGTACAGTAAGTAGAGGACTGGGCCCAGGACGCTGCCTTGAGGGACTCCTGCTTTCACTTCTTTCAGTGCAGAATATTCATTTTCTTGTTTTATTCTAAACAATCTACCTGATATGTACGACATTAACAGTTCTACATGATGTTTTGGTAGTATTCTGTTAAGTTTCAGTATCAGTCCTTCATGAGAAACCCTATCGAAGGCTTGAGCCACATCAAGAAAGATGGTAGAGCAGATTAATTTTTCTTCTAGTGCCTTTTCTATTACGTCCGTTATCCTGTGCACTTGGTCTATCGTAGAGTGTCTGTGTCTAAAGCCGAATTGATGGTTTGGTATTAGCTTTTTCCTTTCTATTACGGGTTGTAGTCTCTTTAGAAACAGTTTCTCGAATAACTTGGAGATGATCGGTAAGAGTGATATAGGCCGGTACGATTTGGCTTCATTTGGTGGTTTGCCTGGCTTTTGTATCATGATAACTTCTGCTACTTTCCAGGAACTAGGAACGTGTCGAAGTCTAAACGCTGCATTTATTAAATACGTCAGCATGACTATGCCTTTCTTTGGGAGTTGTTTCAAAATTTCACCGGTGATAAGATCAAACCCTGGAGCTTTGTTGGGATTTATGTTGGTCTTAATTTCTTTGGCCACTTCTTTGGGAGTTACTAGTTCAATTTCTGTGTCTTCAACGTTTTCAGTTTCGTGTATATAGGCATCAGGGTGGATGTCGTTACATTTGAATATTTCGGCAAGGTGATCGGCAAAAGTTTCGGCTTTCTGCTTATTCTCTCTTGCCCAGGTGCCATCTGGCTTTCTTATTGGTGGAGATAGAGTAATCGGCCTTTTAAGTTTTCTCGTTGCTTTCCATAATGAGTATTCCGTTTTTTTATCGGCTGTTAGATTTTCCAAGAACTTATTAATTGACTCTTCTTTCAATTTTTGGATTTTCCTTTTGAGTTGTTGGGTTTTGTTATTAAGTATATTTTTGTCGGCGGGATCTCTTGTTTGTTGATATCTTCGTCTTGCTCGTCTTTTTTCCTTAACCAGTTCTTTGATCTCCTTGGGGTAATTGTTCGCTATTGATCTGTGAGTGTACTCTTTGGTGCTGTTCCATGCCGCTTGTTGTATAACACTGTTGAACTTTTCCACTTCTGTTTCTAGTTGCTCCAAAGTTTGCAGTTGTATATTTAAATTGATCTTATTTGCTAGTTCTGTTTTGAAGTTCATCCAGTCTGTAGTTTTGTTTGCCAATGTTGGTCTGTTCTCCTTTTTTATGATTTTTTCACTCAGAGTTAAAATTATTGCGGAGTGATCAGAGTCTAAGTCAAAGTTTTCTGCAATATCAATAAAGTTTGGGGAAACTCTTTTTGATATAAAGAAGTCGAGAAGATCTGGAATTTTGTTTAGATCTGTGGGCCAGTAGGTTGGCTTACCTGTGGAGTGATAGGTACAGCCCATTTCCCTAATGGCTTCTCTCAATTCTTTTCCCTTCGTTGTTGTAAGCCTGGATCCCCAATCAACGTGTTTCGCATTGAGGTCGCCTCCCAAAATGAATCTGTCGCCCATATGCCGCAGGAAGTTTTTATAATCTAATTTCTTAAGGTTATATCTTGGTGGGCAATATAAGGCACCTATAGTCAGTTTTTGCTTGATGGACTTAATTCCAACCACTGTAAGCTGGATTTCTGCGCTTTGAATATGGCACTCTTCATAATGATTGATATTATCTTTTATAATGATAGCACTTCCTCCTTTCGCTTTGTTATCGGGGTGAGTGGTTTGGTAAATTTTGTAGCCTGTTAGTTTTATGTAGGACTGATTTGTTGAGTGCGTTTCCGAGACGAGGCATACATCGATATTTTGTGTGTTTAAAAATAGTTCTATTTCTTCTTTTCTATTCTGAATGCCATTTGCGTTCCATGTAGCTATTTTTAATTCACGCTGGTCCATTAATTTGTTCCTCGAGCTGCTGTTCCAGTGTGCTTGGCTTCCAATCTGTCCAGCCTTTCTGAGAATTTGTTCATCAAATTTGTCAAATTCTGCATCATCTGCATTATTGTTTGTTGTTCATTTAGCTTTGGACCAGGTTGGGTTTTGCTAGCTTGGACTGCTTGCGCAAATGATACCTCATTGGTAATTTTTTTGCTTGAAAATATTTTCTGTTGGGTATATTGTGGTTTCTTAGGGTTGATTAGGTTATCTCTTCTCTTTTGAAGTTCTTTTGCAACTAAACAGGCACGATAATTTGCAGGGTGGGCCTCTGCGCAGTTGGAGCACTTTGGTGGATCATTTTTTGGTTTGCTGCATTCGGTGGTTAAGTGTTTGCCGGCACATTTAACGCAATTAGCTTCGCGTTGGCAGAATCTCTGGGTATGACCATATCGTTGACACCTCTTACACTGCGGGATTAATTTGTTATTTTTGAGTGCTTCGATTTTGATCCTCATATGGCATAGGTATTGTATTTCATAGATCTTTTTAATCTCTTCCGAATTTTCGAAGGTCAGCATGAACAAAGGAAGTGGGGTAGTCACCACTCTGCCATGTTCTTTAGTTTTTCTGATTTTATTTACTACATCAAGTATTTTGAAACCTCTACTTGTTAGTTCGTCTTTGATGTCTTCCGGTTTGCAAGTTGGGTGCAAATTCCTAGCCATGACTCTAATGGGTCTTGTTTGTTTGTTCTCATACGTGTGCCATTCTATTTTGGCATCGTTCATGAGGTTTGTTACTTCTCTGTATTCCAGTTCGGTATCAACGTTAATTTTTAATTGGTTATTATTCATTAAGTTGGCTTTAAAGTTCAAGTTTCTGGTCTTTAGGGCCTGATTTATTTCGGTATAATCTTCTATATTGCTCAGAACCACTGGTGGTGGTTTATGTTTTTTTGCAACGTCTGAATTTGGTGTAGGTTTAGAACTAATTACCTTTTGTTCTGGTGATAATGCCATTTTTCTCTTTTTATATTTTGGTAATAGCCAAGCTGTTTCTTTAGCTACTAGTTCCTCTTCTTCATCCGAGTTGATTGGGCTATAATTTTTATTAGATTGTAAAGAAGCGATCATCTCTCTTAATTCTTGTATCTCTTTGTTGGCTGCATTGAGCTGGGATTCTAGGGTTTTTATTTTTGCCGATTCTTCTTTTGGGAGGAAAAATCCTTGAGTATCGTTGTTGTACAGCGTTGAAGAGCCTTTTTGTTGGGATGCTGTTGATAATTTTACATTTTGGTGTTGATTTGTTTCGTTTTGGTTTACTAAGGAGTGACTTCTTGTTCTCAAAGGAGATCTCGCGAGCCTCCTGCTCTTTTGGAAGGGATTTTGAGTGTCCTTTCCGTCCTCATCCTGTCCAGTATTATTATTTAGCACCATGGCCTGGGACTCCACCCGAGGTGCAGGACTTGTTGACGTTCCGCTATGACTGTTCATCCTATACCACGTATGGACAATATGCACATTTTATTTTATTTTAACAGACCTTTTCAGGCTGTCTATAGCTATTATTAAACACGAATTCGTTATCACGAACTTGTTTACAATTACACTTATCTCGCTTCACTTGATTAGAACTCGATCGACTGGCATGCACGTCCGTACCATTCACTAGCCAAACGCACACTCTATATATTATTGATGAGCATAAACTTAAGCAACTTTGCCAAATTTGAACCCACCCTCTATCTTCAAGAATAAGTGACCTCCATGGTTGCCCTCGAATTTGAATCACACTGTATATTTGTTTTTGAGAGTTATGTTCTACCGCCAAGACAGAAACTTACAAGCTGAAATTGTTAAACAGAACAAGTCTGATTAAAACATTTTCTAAATTAAATCATACACTTTTGATTTATCGTTTTATGAATCTGTAAAAGCAATATCTTTTTTTAAGACTTAAACTAGCTCGTAACTCAATTTCACCAGTATTTGGCCAGTAATCGCTTGTTTTGGTGGTAATAAACGTTAATTATCGAGTCTCTGTTGGTAAAATATATTTTTTTAGTGTTGTAAAACAGGTAATTAAATTTTATATATAAATGTGATCGGAAAATTAAACAACTCGAATTTTAAACCAATAACGAATTTTTTACCATAATTAAAAGTGTTGTCACGGTTAAATAAAGTAATTTAACCCTTTGCCTGTCCAAAATTTTACATAAAATTTGTACCGTACGTCCATGTAAATATTTCACATTTATCATGTTCTACGGCTCTATGGGATTATTTTATACGTATAATGTAGTGTCAGGATAAGTGCAAAGCATTTAGCAAGTGCAAAGATATGTGTTTTCCATATGATACACAGAGCGTAAGGACCATTTTTCTGTGTGCATCACCGGTGATGCACAGGACAGGCAAAGGGTTAAGTAATTTCTTAAAGACTTAGTTTTACCCATCCGATTAAAAATTATGTCTTAATTAATCTATCAAGAAAAATGAAGTTTTGGACTTGGAAAAAAAAGTTTATTAATTTTTAAAGAATAATAAAATTGTTCAAGTAATTAACTTCAAGTAGGTTTTACTTTAACTATAACTGCCTCAACATTTGGTAGCTAAATCTTTTACATAAACTTTATAAAATAAAAAGTTTCAATTTCGTTATATTTTTCCAAGTTTTATTATAGATTTTTATTATGTGCAACACTTTTAAACTGTATTTTATAATTGTTAATTTTCTTATAGAGACTGATTTAAAGCAGAGTTCTAACATAAAAATACCGCTTATTTTAAGAGCTACAGCATAGGTTTAAATTTGGTAAAACTGGTAATACTGATTAATAATATCAAAACAGATTTTAAATATCTACAACAAAATTTAATTAACAAAATGACTTTTCGTATTTTTGAAGTAACATTTGATTTGTGAAAATTTTGAATTTCGTTTTTTTTTTAAAGCAACTGTTTTTTTCCTAAATGATCTTATTAATGCGTGTTTTTAAACATTAACTTTCTTATATCTTAAGGGAGCCGTATTTGACTTTCACATGGTTACGACACAGCTTATTACAGCTCGGGCACTCTCAGGCGGCATTTTTGATCTGGTCGTTTTCGATCCACTAGCGTTATTTCTCTCGCCCTTAGCTTAAAAGTCGGGGCTGGACTCAAAATATTTGTATATCATCCCAAGTGAGCGATAATAGCGCAGTATTAAAAACTGATGTTCACGTAACACATTTAACTGTAGAATGATTTCAATACCACCTCTGTGTTGTTTTCATCTCAAAGGCGGGGCTAAGAAGTGGCGCGTGTGGATCGGCGCAAACCGTTCTCGCAAAGAGTGTGGCCGAGCTGTAATGAGCTGTGCTTAAGACTTATTTTTTGTTTTAAAAATATTTCACTTGTTTTAAATATTTATATTAATAAAGAATGGCATTGTAATTATGTGAAAACGGATCTTTTTACAATGTTTGCTTGTTATTGTAAATAATTAGAAATCTGAAATGAAATACGGCATCCTTAAAAAATACAGTTAATGTTGAAAAGAACAAAAACCAATCGACTTAGCAGGAATTTAAGAAAACCATTAAATGAATGAAATAAATAAAAAGGATACAGCAAATACACGACCAGTAGGTACATATATTTTGCAGATTTTTTTCATTGTTTGAACCAACGAGTGGGTTCACAACATTTTTAGACTATAAGCAGGCACGTGTCGTATCTTTTACGTTGAGCAAAACCGTGTGTTTACCTAGTGCATATTGCTTTCATTTGGTTTATTATTGAAAATAAAAAATAAATTTCCAAACAAAATTTTTTGCAGATCATAACCTGAAATTATTTTCATCTATACAGTATTTTGTTTCTGCACACCAATATGCAAATTTTTTTATTTTATACAGGGTGGCCATAATCTACATGTGTTGTATGGGTAAGAGTTACATAATATAAGTTGAAGGTGTAGGTGAAATGTCAAAATGGCATTAAATTTGTCTTGAAATTCTGCCTAACTTTGCTAATTTAACCGACTGATAAGAGTTATCTTATAATAACAAAGTTACCCATACAACACATGTAGATTATGGCCACCCTGTATATTTTTCACTTGTTAGATTCCAGATTAAATTCTCTTTTAAAAATGTATTAAAATATTGTTCACAAAACCAACTGAACTTGTCAAAACAGGGCGTTTGTTTTATTCTGTCAATTTAGCCAACTTTTAAACATTAATTAATCAGTTTTTTTAATAGAACATCCTGTAATTTTAAAATTTTTCTGTAAATAATTTAATTGTCTTTAAAAAACATTAAGGATTGTTCATGTCTTAAACTACTATTTTCCCGAGTTATTGCTGTTTAAATGATCATTCGCAGGGAAACATGCAATATTTGATAAAATTAAAATTTCAAAAATTTTCAATTTAGAGTAAAAAGATTAATTTTACTTTTAGGTTCTACATTTTTATTAATTAATAGGTTTTTCTCTCCTAATCTAAGAATAATTCTTTAACACCAATTGATGAAATAAATGCTGTTTTAGGAAAATAATCGAGTTATTGTGAATCTGGTAGTGTTGGGAAAGTTCATCATGTAAAAAAGTCGTAAAATGTACAACAGTGTGCCCTCTGATTAGTTTAAAAACAGTTGCAGAAATCTGAAATCTGTTTGAACATTACTAATCAGTGCCAAATTTAGCTTCTTTACCAAATTTTAAACCTATGCTTTAGCTCTTATAATAAATGAGATCTTCATGCTGAAATTCGAATTTGAATCAACCTATATGACTATTTTGTTATATTATTATTTTATTTATTGCAATATACTACAATTTTTAATTAGATGAGTGGTTAATAGTGGTGAGTTTACTTGGCTGGAATGTAAATGAAAAAATTGTAAAAAAATAAATACAATTGGGAACTTTCAAGTAACTGTTGAAAATCATACTTTTTTCACCATAATGATGTACAAGAATTGCTCAAATTATTATAAATTACAAGAATATTATACATGTTTTACTAATAGCAATCAGAATTTTACCAAAATAAAGCCAAGAGCCCGCTATTCAATACTACTCAGTGTACATAAATGCTATTATGTTTAATTGTTCTTGTGTTAAGTTTCATATTATTTCGTCCGATTTTTATAGATGAAACACGGTTCATACAAACACTGCTATTTCTTTTAAATTCAAAGCATCAGAAAATAGTTGATAATATGGGCATAAGACAAAAATAAATCAGTTCAATTAATAGTGGTGATAATCAGTCGTAGAAAATATAATAAGTTAAATTGAAAAGTATTATAATATTCCAAAGAAATTTGTATACAATGTTAAATATTTGTAGCGCATATATTGGAAAATCAAATAAAATATTTATTAATAAATAAAAAAATGTATTCTCTCTTTTACCACATTTGTTTTGTACGTACAGTCCATAATAAATACTTAAATAAACTAAGAAGTCAATAAATACTACAATAAATATTTAAAATCAGTTGCAACCACAAAAGCAAAAATAAAATACGAAAGCTGTAAAATTTAAAACTTAATGCCAATTTTTTATGTAATCAGTCAAAAGTAAGTGCTCAAGTTTTGAGTATTCAGTTAAAGTGATATTAATTTATTCGTGCTTAAATTTTACAGCTTTTTATACTAAAAACGCACAACTAATAATTCTAATTAAAAAAAGCCTTTAAAAATCACATCTACAATTATTAATATTTCCGTAATTGTACTTGTAGAAAAATACCCTCGAGATGGGGCAAATATCATAAAGCTCAGCTTCCAATTTTTACTGTTTTGGAGGAGGTTTGAGCATGGCCTTTGCAGCAACTGCTAATTTTTGCGAAACGACATGGGCAATGTGTGAACTTCTCTTCCACAAATATTCTCTTGTTTTATCATGGTTATCGACGCTTTCAACTCTCACCTGGAAAAAAAAAATTGATGTAAGAATTGCACAAAAGATACAGCTTTCAAGCACTTTTAAAGTTTATAATTTCTTAACACAGTTTTTTTTTTGTAAAAATTGTGGTTAATAAATAAATGTACAAGTTTTAACAGTTGGGATATATGAAACAGAAAATGTGCAGGGTGTACCACTTAATTTGGGTCACCCTGGGAATTAAAGAGATAGAGATTTGGTTAATTTAACAAAAAGTTATACTGTGTGCCCCAGTTTGGTGCTTGTACCCCTATAAATACTAAACCATATTTAGGATAATGACAATTGATAGGCTTACATAATAAACAATTTAACATCTTTTGGCACTACTGCAACATGTATTGATTCATTTGTTTTTCTGTTGTGCGGCCATCTTTAATTTTTTTTAAATAGCACCATGAGTCATGCGGGGCATCATTTAAAAGAAAACTTCATTCTTAATACAGCAGTGCAAAAATGATATGTTACATAGGCAAGGGTCAAGTTATGCGGATTTCAACTTAAGTAAAACACATTCACATTAAAATATTACGGTAGTAACTTTGGGTTTCATCAACCAACAAACGATTTGTTGATAAAGTTGTACAGTGTGGTCTATTTTCGATGCCCATACAGGGTATCTCGGTTATTATCAGAGATAGAAAAAAAGTAAATACATAAACTCGATTTATTTTTTCGAGAGAAATTTATTGCCGCAAACAGATTTTTGATATCTTTTTTAATTTTCGAAATATAGCCAAAAACCGATTTTTGGCACTTTTCAAAAATGTTAAATATCTCGTTTAAACGAGAAGATAGAAAAAAAACTTTAAAGACATTTTTCGCATGATTTTTTGTGCTTAATAAGATAGCGATGTTCAATTGTTTTTTACTCATATTAATGCCGATATATTACACCTAACTTTCTTATTTTAAATGGCAACCATAGGCAAATTATATATTTTTGAAAAACGCAAAAAATAAGCTTTCGATTCATGTCAAAGCCAACTATGGTTGTCATTTAAAATAAGAAAGTTAGGTGTAATATATCAGTATTTGTATGAGTAAAAAAAATTGAACATCGCCATCTTATTAAGGACAAAAAACCATGCAAAAAATGTCTTTAAAGTTTTTTTCTATCTTCTCGTTTAAACGAGATATTTAACATTTTTGAAAAGAGCCAAAAATGGTGTTGGCTTAATTTCGAGTATCAAAAAAGACATCAAAAATGTTAAATATCTCGCTTAAACGAAAAGATAGAGAAAAACTTTAAAGACATTTTTTGCATGGTTTTTTGTCCTTAATAAGATGGCGATGATCAATTTTTTTTTACTCATACAAATATTGATATATTACACCTAACTTTCTTATTTTAAATGACAACCATAGTTGGCTTTGACATGAATCGAAAGCTTATTTTTTGCGTTTTTCAAAAATATATAATTTCCCTATGGTTGCCATTTAAAATAAGAAAGTTAGGTGCAATATATCGGCATTGATATGAGTAAAAAACAATTGAACATCGCTATCTTATTAAGCACAAAAAATCATGCGAAAAATGTCTTAAAAGTTTTTTTCTATCTTCTCGTTTAAACGAGATATTTAACAGTTTTGAAAAGTGCCAAAAATCGGTTTTTGGCTATATTTCGAAAATTAAAAAAGATATCAAAAATCTGTTTACGGCAATAAATTTCTCTCGAAAAAATAAATCGAGTTTATGTATTTACTTTTTTTCTATCTCTGATAATAACCGAGATACCCTGTATGGGCATCGAAAATAGACCACCCTGTACATCATAAGTAGAACAAACTACTCGCAAAAATATGTGTTTATAGGAAAGAATGATAAAGATGCAACTACAATAAAAAAGGGATAGCAACAGGGAACCTAAAATATCTTGGGACAGTCGCCCTGAGGTAGTTAAGAACCAACCACTGAGAAATGTACAGCCGGTCGAGAAATAAAGTAGTTTATTGTTAAAATTGTTGTAGTTTTATTTGTTTCTTACTTGCTCTAGACCTGTGTACTACGTAAAACAATGCTTAAGGGTCCAATCATCATACAAAGATGATCACGAGCCATAATTAACAACAATAAATATAAGAGTAATAAGTACTTTTCCCCAACAGTGCGGCCTATGTACAGTACGGTGCGTCACAGGTAGACTATTTATTTGCTTCCAATCTTTTGTTTAGTCATTTATTAGTTGTCAAGGTCATGGCAAATGTATAAACAAATGAAGAAAAATTGGACATGGTTTTAATTTATGGAGAATGTTAACAAAATAATCTCGCAGTACGTTAATTATGTGTTCAGCGTTACCCCAACTGTATTACTCCTTCAGATACAATTTTTTCAAAACTCGCGAGATTAATTAAATAAAATATTTAAGTTTCTAGGGGTTTAGCTTGCTTTTTATATACTAAATAGTTTTCTGTGTGTTATCCAAAAAATTTACTTTACAATAAAAAAACAAAAGTTTGGAAGCAAACAAATAGCCAATGTCACCTATGGAGTCATCTAATGACATTTGCATTTTTTTCAAAACATTCCTTGGGTAACACATTAACATTTTTGCATTGCTGTAATAAGAATAAAATTATCTTTAAAATGATGAAGTTAATGATGACAGCACAATAGAAAAACAAATGAATAATGGGTAGTTCACACGGTGACTTTTAAAGTCGCGATTTTAAAAGTCGCGACTTTAATAGTCACCGTGTTAACTAAAAAGTCGCGACTTCGATTTGACAGTTCGGCATTTGACGTAAGCCTACCATATTTTTATATTTTGACATAACAGACAAATAAGTTAGGTTAACCTAACCTAATATACATTTGTTTGTCATCGATTTCCAATTTATCATGTTCCCAATAGATGTTCCAACGATTTTAGAACATCAACAAATAGCAACTTCAAAATAATTAGTTGCTCTACTACACTCGATGCTGCAATTACAAGAGCGGCCATTTTTATTTTAAAGTCGCGACTTTTAATTTGGGTAGCTCACACGGTGACTTTTAAAGTCACCGTGTGAACTACCCATAAAGTCATCTCGCAGCAGTACCAAAAGATTTTAGATTGTTCATAATATAAGTTTAACAGTTTTTATTACCCTAAGTTAAATGATTTAGTACCTTTAGGGGTGCGAATATTAAACTGGGACACTCGGTATATGTGCAATAGAGCTCAGTTTGTAGCGATATTCAGATTTAAAAAAAATATGCTTAGGTAACCTGGTAGAACCAAAAAATTATATTGTGATTTTTATATTATATCTTGATATTCTTAATCGGACCACCCTCTTGCATCTCTTGGTATTATTTATTCTCTTTTAGATGTAAAAAATCATTTTGTGTGGCAATAAATGCACTTTCGTAAAAAAACTTGTGATGTAGTTTTTCAAAGCACTAAGTTTTGAAGATATCAGTTAATTTTTGATTTTCTTGTAGAAACTAGTTAATTGAAGATTTTTCAAAAACATCTGAATACTGCTACATATTGAGTTTCATATTGAGTTTCTATCTCTTATCACAAAAATGTGTAGTAGTATAGCTGTTATTTCGATTTTATTAATGGTACAGGTATTAAAAAAGATTTACTATGCTAAATATATATTTTTATACCGTAAGAAAATAAGTACTCACTTGTTTTGGCTGTAGTACTCGAATCGAGTGCAAAGTGGCAGCTCCTCCATGTACGATTCTTAAAGTAAGTTTACCTGTCATTTCGCTAGTGCTAGCCATTGCACTTTTAAGTTCCCGTTTTGCTCCTCTTCCAAACTGAAATAGTTTTTTATTGTTACTTAAATGCGTACAAATTTCGTTATAATTATATGATTGTTCATCAATATTTTATTTATTATATACTTAAAATAATAAATGTTTTGTGTTAGTTTATACCTCTTTTTCAACTCTTAAAGTTAAGGGCCCCAGAAGAAAATCAGTCTTTACAGTTGTATGATCAGCCATCATGTTAACAATCACATCACCCTCTCTTCTAATAGAACTAAGCCCATATAAAGTAGCTCTAGCCCGTTCCACGTTCTTAGATGAAGTTTTTGTTTTGTTTTTTTTACTCTTATTTTTGTTTTTCTTCTTCTTCTTGTTTTGTTTATTCGATGGTCTGGCCCTGTTCTCTAAAGTATCATTGTTTTTAACAGCTGCAGTACCATCTCCTGCTTTCGATATTAAAATAAACGTCGGCTCCCTTGCTTCGCTTTCCGTGGATCTTGCGATTGAGAATTCGGCCATTTTATTTCTGTCGTCAGGTGCGACCAAAGACTTATCGGAATTTTTCTTTTTATTCGACTTGCGACGTTTGTTGGTTTTCTTGACATTTTTATTTTCGCTGGGTTGTAGTTTCACTCTGACCGGGTCGTAAGATTTCGATAGGATTCTGTTGATGCGACCAAGAATGTTGTCGACAAACCGATTGTATTTTGTTATGTAGATGCTTGGCATCCGTGTCTGTTGGTTTTCTAGGGCACCTGTTTGTCGAAGGAAGAATTAATAAAAAATAAAGGAGACCAGAAATTTGGGCCATTTTTTTAGCTAAAAAATTTTAAGAGCTTTTATATTTGCTGATAATTTTTACAGTCAATTTTTGTTTACAAAAAAAAATCAGGTCTTTAGACTTGAAACAAATTAAAAGTTTGTATTTCAAATCAAAAAGCATTTGTACAGGATGTTCCAAATTCAACTGTTTTACAGGATATCTCGATTATCATAATTAGTTAGCGAATATTTAATATCGGTCTAGGACTATTTATTTGAGCTAAGTATGCCTAAGCTATCAGATTTTTCATATAACTTTTAATTTTGGCACTACAGAAAAATAGCATTTTTTTAAACAGTTTCAATGCCCTTCACTTTGGAGTTATGAAGTTAACTTATATAATTATTTAAATGAAAAGCTTAGTGAACCATGGCTTAATATAAAAGAGCATTTCTTTAGCTTTTCAAAATTATATACTTTTATTTGTGTTGCAAAAATTACCAAGATATAGCAAATTTTCTGAAACTTTTATTATCACAGTTGGTCATGAGTTGGTAAACAACAGATGTTCACTATTAATAAACAGCTAAACGTCACATCTAAGTAAATTTTTCAACTTTTAAGCAAATCCGTGTATTATTTTGTATTTTGTAACTGTTTAGTGTGGTATTATAAACATGGCTTTTGAACACTTTGAATAGTTTAAGTACTAGGTTTACATTGTAAGTGGTAAAAACGTACAAGCTACTGCAAAATTTAGTTGGAAATGACGTTGAGTTGTTATTTAATTGCAAACATCACTTGTTTAAAAAATCATGGCAAACTGTGATAATAAAATTTTCACAAAATTAGCCATATCTCGGTTATTTTTTGCAGCAAATACATAGAGTATATTGTTTTTAAAAGCTAAAGAAGACCTCTTTCATATTAAATCATGGCCTACTAGATTTTCCAATTAAAAAACATAAGTTTACTGCATATCTCAAAAGTCAATTTCGTTACAAAAATGTTTCTTAAATTAAGCATAAAAATATTTACAAAAAACCTGTACAACATTTAGTTTTATTTTTATATAAAAAGATGCTATGGTAAATTTTTAAAAACGATGAAATTATTTTTTTTTGTCTGTGATATAAAAAATCCGATAGCACAGGCGTGTTTATTTCAAAAATATAACTCAAGAGACCGCTATCAGATTTTCGCGAACTAATTATAGTAACCGAGATATCCAGCAAAACATTCGAATTAGGTCTACCCTGTACATTATAAGAATCCTAATCGTATGTTGATTTTGAACAACACGGTCATCTCGCTTCGCATTTGTTTACATTTTAGGTATCTATACCGTCTTGAAAAGTATTCAAGTCCGCCCCTGACCTTATGTGGCCACTGACCTGACTTTTACCATGACAAGAGTGTCCCGTTACGGGTAAGTCGCCCACACAATCTACACTTAATTTACACTCAATAATTACGAGATAATTACGAATTCAGTTCATGTAATTAGTGTTGTAATGAAGCTGCAATTAAACTGGTTTTAATAATTTGCATCTAGCAATAATCAGTATTGTTACACTTAAATATAGATGTAACACACTTGTTGCATGTACGGAAGTTTTGAACAATTACTTCTGTGCAGTTACAGCGAGTAATTGAATGTGAAAATACGTTTTACCTTGTTGAAAATTATTTAAAAAAATAATTAGCTCATGAAAACTATATTAATATAGTAAATTTAAAAAAAAAAACGTTATAACCTACGTTTAGTTTTTTTTTAACAATGTATTGCTAAAAGGAACTTTTGAAAATACTAAAAGTGTACGCAAAAATTTGTTACCTAAATATTTTTTATTAAGTTATGAATCATTATTTTGAAACTTAAAGAGCAGGAACGACAAATTTTACAAAAAAACTGCGCAATTTTCGTAAAAAAATGTAACACATCGCTCAATAGAAACTTTTCAGCAATTATAAAGCACATTTTCAAAATTATTATTTTCAGATGTTTTAATATTTGTGTAGCATAAAATTTGTCTTAAACGTTTTTAAACGTACTTGTATTACTAACTGAGAAGTTTCAAAGTGCTTAGCACTTAAGACTTCTTCATTTTCAATATTATTTCCTCGTCAGAACGATAGTTATTTGTACTATTATACAGGGTGTTTCAGATCACCCGTACCAGCACTTTTATTCGAAAATGCGACGTCAAACAAAAAAGATGGTTTTTATCATAAACGTGCATAATGTAGAATTGACTGACGCTATAGCGGTTTTCGTGATTAAACCGGAAGTGGCCAAATCCGGAAGTAACTTTAAAAACTTAAATGGAATCCGGTTTTTATTGCATAATTAGAAAGATATTTAATAAAAAACACTTTTTACTTGAAAATTTTTTTGATTAGCAGTGTAGTTTGTGATCCATTCGACCTAAATGATAACAACCCTATTCGCATGTAACTGAGTTCTGGACATTTCCTTTTTTTCTTTAGTTTTGTATTTAAATAAATGAAATTTTAGACATGAGATATGTGTGAAAAACCTGATTCTTTGAACATATGTACACTATTGTTTCACTTCCGGTCTCGTCGGAAATGACCCCAAGTTTGTTATTTCAAATGGAACACCCTGTATATTTCAACATTTTTGGAAATAGGAAGCAATTTCGAATACAGCTGCACTATTTTCGTTAATGTACCACTACCATTCCGTTAAAAAAAAATGACTCGCACTCAATAAAAAAAAAATTTCGGCCAAAAATTATTTGATGTTATAAACATTATACAAAATAGTGCAGTATTGTATTCGAAATTGCTTCCTATTTCCAAAAATGTTGAAATATACAGGGTGTTCCTTTTGAAATAACAAACTTAGGGTAATTTCCGGCGAGACCGGAAGTGAAACAATAGCGTACATATGTTCAAATAATTAGGTTTTTCACACATAGCACATGTCTAAAATTTCATTTAATGAAATACAAAACTAAAGAAAAAAAGGGGGTGTCCAGACCTTAGTTACATGCGAATAGGGTTTTAAATATTGTTAGGAGTATGATTTAGGTCCAACGGATCACAAACTATACTGATAATCAAAAACATTTTCAAGTAAAAAGTGTTTTTTATTAAATATCTTTCTAATTATGCAGTAAAAACCGGATGATTCCATTTAAGTTTTTAAAGTTACTTCCGGATTTGGCCACTTCCGGTTTAATCACGAAAACCGCTATAGCGTCAGTCAATTCTACATATGCCTTTTTGTGATATTTTTTTCCCCCGTTTTTGTCAGACGTCGCATAAATACATATAAAAGTCCAGGCTGACTGTGTGACTCTGTGACTCTGAAACGCATAAATATAGCTACAAAATATCTGTAACGCAGTAAACTACTAAGGGTTCATTTGACCGACTGAGTTGTGTCTAATGAACCGTAAATTTTTACTCACCGGTAACATAACAGTGTCTAAATTGCAGCTCACGGTATTATAAAAAGTAATAGTTTAAATTTGATATACAATATACCGGACCTAGGACGGGCTAAGTGCTAGTTTTCGAATAAAAGTGCTGTTACATGTAATCTGAAACATCCTGTATAATTATAAATTGTATTGACATTTTTTATGATATTCATTTATAAAGCTCTGTATGGCTCAAATTTTACAAAGTGTAACAAGATTTAATTAACTGTTTAAATCGAAAGTTGCCTTATTGATACTGCTAAAGCTGTTCGTTCGTTAGTAGAAAAAAAAAACTACCTACAATGTTAAGACTTCGTATAGAGCACTTAAGTTGTACCGTTTACCATAAAACGTTAGGATATGTCATGTTAAGTTTAATTGAGCCTCATTTAACATTTAAATATAAGTGCAATGAAAAAATAACGGACTACAAAATTGCAACTAAACAAACACAACTCTTACATAATGTTCTGTGTTCTGTGTAGTAACGAGAATCATAATATCCGTAGTGCAACCTTTATTGTTTGCTCTATATTTCATGGTTTCATTACAAATTTTTAAGTGCACTTTCAGTTGTTGTTATTTTTGAAAGAATAATTTTAAATAAAAACATTTGAGTTCAAAAATATATTCATAATGGACGATTTTGGCCCAGCGTTTAAGTTGAATTTTAGACGTTTTTTAAAAACACTCTTGCAACCTGCAACTGTATTTTCTAGTTTAACATATTTTGCCAATCAAAGTTTGTGTTCCACTAGGTCATTTTATGCAAAATAGTCATTTATGTGTACGAAGTCGTTTGATTTTCACGAATTTTAAATTAATGTTGCTGATTCTTCATTGTCGGTGCTTTTATGCATACAAAATGACAAATATAGACCATATTATTGGAAGCATATCGCTTACTAATCAAGTATGCCACTTTGTAGTTTAAAAATAGTCGATTTAAAAGGCCAGGAAGAAAGTTAAGTTGCTTATTGCGTTTTTTTTTTTGCAACACAAATTCTAAAACCGTTTCGGAATTTCGCGCTACTTCGTCAAGAAACAAAATCTATTTTCATTTGAACAGTTGCGAGGACATTAATTATTATGAGTTTGCATGTCAAGCAGCTATAGCTTTTTTTTAACAGGGAAAATCTCCAAGAACCTTAAATCTTTGCAAATCATGCTTAATAGTCAAGCTAGAGAAACGGTTAAATTACCAAAAATGTGCAGTTTTTTGAGACAAACTCTGAACAGTTCTCAAATATATTCTATCATTTCCGGTTTTTCTTGTTTTCTTTTTTGTTTTCACAGCCTACTTTTTGTTTTTCATCTTTAAAAAAATTAAAAAACCTCCGTAACTTGCATATTATTAAAAATAAATACACCAACCCTTATATGTATATACAGGGTGTCCCAGATTACATTTCCAGCATGGGGATCTCGCTTATTATAAGAGATACAGGTTTGTTTAAATTAGATGAATTATTCCTTAGTACGAGAGGAGCCACAATCAAGTTTTAAAAGTACAAAATTTGTCGTGCTTCAGATGTTATAGCAAAAAATATGAAAATGTCGAATTTCTTTTTTCTCTCATAACTTTTTTGTCTTAATCATTACAACAATTTTATTTGTACTTTCTTAAGGTACTTTTTAATGGAGAATGTAACTGTTATTTTAGATTTTTTTTAACACCTACCATTTTTGAGATATTACCCCTAATTTCATTTTTTCTTATGGGCCGCGAAGTTGGCTATGGAATAGTTAAATGTGCTTTTTTTTCTCCTTTAAATAAGATATTACTTGCTATACCTATTTTTATAAACAAGTCACAAAATGAAAAAAAACGTATTTTACCCATCACTTATCAAAATATCTATGAAAATAAAAACAAAAAACTAATTAAATGCCAAATGACAGTTACTATTTGTCTGCGGTATCATTTATTAGAATTTTTTATTATTGTTGTGTAATTCGATAGTCTTTGTAGTAATCGGTATAATGATGGCTACATTTAAAAATAGCGAAAAATTTGACATGTTGAGATGCTACATTCTTTACCATAAAAACTGTGTGGAAGCTGAGTGAATATACTTAGAGCTATATCTTGAGAAAAGGCAACCAAGAGTGTGTAATTACAGAAATTTGGAAATAAATTTAAAAAATATGGTTTCTTCAAGAATTAGAATTATCTATTTTACACAGTTTCTATTGTAAAGAATGTAGCATTTTAACATTAAAAATTTTTAATTAGTTGTACAAGTGCCCATAATTATATGATAACAAATTTGCTACGAAGACTATCGAATTAGACAACAATACTATAAAATTCTAATAAATGATACCGCAGACAAATAGTAACTCTCATTTGACATTTAATTAGTTGTTTTTTGTTTTTATTTTCATAGATAGCTTGATAAGTGATGGGTAAAATTTTTTTTTTTTTCATTTTGTGACTTGTTTATTAAAATAAGTATAGCAAGTAATATCTTATTTAAACGAGAAAAAAGCACATTTAAATATTCCATAGCCAACTTCGCGGCCCATAAGAAAAAATGAAATTAGGGGTAATATCTCAAAAATGGTAGGTATTAAAAAAAATCTAAAATAATAGTTACATTCTCCATGAAAAAGTACCTTAAGAAAGTACAAATAAAATTATTCTATTGATTAAGACAAAAAAGTTATGAGAGAAAAAAGAAATTCGACATTTTCATATTTTTTGCTATAACATCTGAAGCACGACAAATTTTGTACTTTTAAAACTTGATTGTGGCTCCTCTCGTACCTAACTAAGGAATAATTCATCTAATTTAAACAAACCTGTATCTCTTATAATAAGCGAGATCCCCATGCTGGAAATGTAATCTGGGACACCCTGTATATAATTTAATAGGTCATAGTCAACCACAGCTTCCATTTAAAAAAAGGTAAGTTTGTGTCATAACTTTTTAACGGCGAGCGTAAATTTTTTTTATTTTTTTTAGTACTAATAAAATCTACATAATAACTGAAAAACCGAAAATGATAAAATATTTTTGAAAACGGTTCTGAGTTTGTCTCAAAAAACTGCACATTTTTGGTAATTTAACCGTTTCTCTATCTTAAATATTAACCGAGATACCCATGTAATCCCATCGAATTTGTACCACCCTATACAGGTTATAAACTGTAATTTAGAAAAGCGATCGTGTTTTGTTTTGTCAAATTCACAGATTGTCACGATTTTGCGTAAAATCATAAATACCTTTTGAAACTAATGTGTTTTTGAAAAATGTTCATGTATTTTTTATATACGGCCATAAATGAAATACATTTATGTACCAAAATAAGGAATAAAAAAGTTTGTTGTGTGATTTACGAAAAAAAAGTTGACTGTTGTCAACATAGACATTTTGAGCGATTACAAAAATATAAGGTTCGTTGGGGTAATTTTCTTGCAACAACAAAGTTGGACATGGACATGAACGTTGAATTATCCGGTATAAAAATATTTTAAGGATATTTTCTTTAATACGCAATAATACTTAACGATCTTAAGAAGTAAAAAAAGCGCGAAGCTCTCACGGAAACCTGCAAAATATTTTATTTGTGCGTGGGGGAATATAATGTTAGCGTATTACATATCGTTGAAGTAATAATTTTCCGCATCCACGCTTTTGATGTATTTAATGTGTGCTTTGACTCACTCACTCACGTATACGTAATTAGAACTTTTTCTTTTATAGACTTTTAACACGCACAATTTAGAATGAGATACGTTTTCGAATCAATGGAGCACACATCGGAATCTAATAATTACCGACGACGAACACAGCTCGACCCTGAACAAGAAAGTCAAGTAACACGGTCAATGGGTGACCCACATCTTACAAACTGTGTACAGGACGTGAACAGACTCTTGATTAACATCCGATTTCCCGAAACTTGAACGCGTTCTTGTTAGCGATTCATAAGTTTATTCACATCACTTACAATTATGAAATGTTGCACATACCGTGCCGACACAAGTGCATGTACGGCATCTGTTACGTTACATACATTTAGACATCATTAACATTTTATGTTTCACGGTTCGTTCGGTTATTGTACTTGACTTTGACCTTCAAAAAATTATATTCAATGTTGAGGCTTGTTCACTTAACATCCGTGTGCATCGGATATATAATGGAAAGAAATCGAAAAATGGGACTTCCGATGAAAAGTAAAACACGAGTGAGTGTATGACGAAGCAAAATGGCAAAATCCGACGTTTTATCGAATGCCTGGCGATGCCTAGCGTGAATTTGGCCTGTTGCATACGAGATTAAACAGATTTGACTTTCTTCCTGAATATAAAAATCTTTTAGTTAAATGGTAATGCGTAAGTACGACTAGGCGTTTAATAGTATAACTGTATACGTCGAGACACTTAGTAAAATATTGGTCAGGTGAATATATATTTAAAGAAAACACGAGTGTATTGTCGTTTTAGTGTCCCTTATTATTAGACCAAGTTTTAGTCATTGTCTTCGCGCACATCTCTATTGGCAGTTTGTTTAGGTCAGGAAGTATAGGTCAGGTTTAGGTCAGTTATTGGTTTTCTTTATAATGCTGTGTAAAACAGAATGACAATTGTTACCGAAGACCGAAGAAGTGTGTGCGATGTCAATGCCTAAAGCTTGGACTGTTAATAAGGGACGGTAAAACGTTTACAACTCCAGTATTCGTGACATATCTAATTACATGACCAACTAGGTGCCTAGATGTTATTGGTCGTAATATTAGACGCTTGGGCATACTTACGCATTTAACTAAGCGACTAAAATATTTAAGCAAACAGTCAACTTCGTAGGTACATGAAAAACTTTTTGTATTTAGTCAAATATTAATGCATTTGATAATGACGGATTTTACGTATGATTTTCAAAAAATATACCAGCTACAGATCAGTACTTGCTGAATCTAAAAATAAATTTAAAAAATAAGATTTTCACTTTTTTTATAGACTCAAACGTTATTAGTTCCTATACATTCTTATTTTAATTGTGTCTTTTTTTATTAAAAAAAAATCTCATGCAAACGTTTTTCAAAAAATATGTGTTCTGAAGATTCTCGGACCGAAACAATCATCTCAATCGGCCAATTACAACAATCCAATAGTCGTGGTAATCTGAAGGTGCAATGGGAATGAAACGTCGGTTCAAGAAACATCGAAAACATTTAAATAATGTAAACAAACTGTAGTTACGGATGTCATGGTAAAAGGACAAACTTGAGTAAAGAAACATTTAACTCGCGAAAAGTGCACATTTACTGGTAAATATACACATTGACTATTATATTAATGGTGGTATATGTTTACATTTACCGGCAAATATATACATGTACCTGGTAAATCTATACCGAGTGTAAACAAAGTGGGGTACATCCCCTTTTTTTCTTTAGCTTTGATTTTAGATTAATGATATTTTAAACATATGATACCTGCAAAAGACCGGATTTTTTAAGTACATGCACACAATTCTTTCACTTCCGGTTTCGCCGGAAATTACCCTAACCTTGTTTTTTTTAAAAAATGGAACACCCTGAATATTTTTGAATTTTTGGAAAGAGAGAAATTAAACTTTGTTTAAAAAAAATTTGAGGTTATAAAAATTAACCAAAATAGTGCAGTTGTATCCAAAATCGCTCCCTCTTTCCAAAAAATGTAAAAATATACAGGGTGTTCTATTTATAATAACAAAGTTGGGGTCATTTCTGGCGAAACCGGAAGTGAAACAATTGTATGCATGTGCTCAAAAAACAGTTGTTTTGCACATATTATACGTCTAAAATCAAAACTAAAGAAAAAAAAGGGGTGTACTACACTTCATTTACACCCGGTATAATTATTTACTTAATAATGCACATTTACCGAAACGTATTTGTAAGAGAAAACTACTTAATTTGTGAATTATAAATATTAATGACTGTAACAATTATTCATCAAAATATCTGAGGAAAATTATCAAAACTTTGGAAATTTTCTCAAAAATGGCTCAAATTTGTTTGTACGTTCGTGAAATTCAATAAAATATTTTATTAAAAATCCCACCCATTTTATATTTTAGTTATCAAGGCATGCCAATCATGCTCCTCGATTTCAACTACAGTGCTGCAAGTTCATAACTTCTACTTAACAACAAAAACAAAAATAATTTAAAATGCACAGTGTACTAGATTCTTATTAATATATTATATTTGTACGTTATTATTGTGAAGGGTTAATTGGCATATGAGCATGTACTTTAAAAGTTGCATCAAAACTATGTTTATATGTGAGTGATTGATGAAAAATGGTACTATGATTGTAACAATTATTAATTATTGTGGTACAGGGATTAATTTCGTTAACTCTCATGTTAATGATTAGCTTGTACCGTGTACCAATGCCCTACGATGTTTTTTTTCCTGAATCTAGCCGATACTGTGACACTTCAAAGTATTGTTGTTTATCAAGCCTCTACAAGTCGACGACAGTCGCTAAACAGTCTAGTCAAGTCATAAGTCATGCTGTTAACAGGCACATCCGCCATGTTATCATGCGGCAAGACAATCTTGGATGCTGCTTCATTACGTTCTAGTTTACTTACCATGGACTTTAAACGATATCATGCGAACTACAAGGCATTCCAATTTATTTTCCACGATGCACAGTAGCAAAACACTAGCGTGTGTTGATTACAGAATTAAATTAGTCTGATTAGGAAATGGCCCAACGTTATTAAATATTTCTGTTATACAACTGTAATTATAAATAAAAGCATTCATGCAGTTTCATTAATAAATTAATTGATTAATTACTCACACAATTAAAAGCATTTAACATGCAGTTTGTTAGTTAAACAATTAACGTGCATTATCTAAGTAGATGTCACAGAAATAACGGTATATACATGGATCATATGGTTGTATTATATAGAAATAAATAAATAAAAACACAATTACAAATAAGGTTTCTATTTTCATATAATTTAAATATTTTGTACATTTCATTACATAAAACAGAGACAGTTACTATAAAATTTTTTGATTGCCACTTTTTGTGTGACATATACCTAGGTCAATGCAGAAATATTAATAAATTAAATAAATAAATAAGTTGCGTATAATTCTACAGACTGGCGCGAAATCTAATGAAAGTCGCTGCGAAATTCCGGCCTTCTTATACAAACATACACATTGTGTATGTACATGATAATATAATATGTGTTTACTTTGAAAATTTTACGATGGTGTGTAGCTGTAACGGTTATTCAAATTTGGCAAATATGTTAAAACGTGCACTAATAAGACTGAGACGGGAGATGGCCACTTTGAGATGTATGTAAACAGAGGCGCAGCGAAGGGGGACAGATGAGGCAATTGCCCCCCGGGTGACGGTGCAAGGGGACACCAAGAATTTTTAATAAAATTTTAACTTCCACCAAAGCTCGAATTTTAGAATATTACGAATGATATTGGCATGGATATTTCTTAAACGGAAAGACGTGCATAAAATAAGATATTTTGAAATGCCTTTTTAAATAGTGCCGCTATTCATGTTACTACGGACATGAGCAGCTCCTGGGGGCCACGTACCCTCGTTACGCCTCTATATATAAATAAATAAAGTCAATCATACACATAAATATGGTCACTGCATCTATCTCACTTTATGAATTTTGTGGGATTTTCGCTGGTGTTTGCGGGATTTCGATTTCTTACTGTGTGATTTATTAGATTTGGACTCACGTGATCTCTTGGCTTCAATGACATCATCTAGATCGTCGTCGTCGTCGTCATCGTCGTCGTCAGCTTCGTCGTCGTCGTCATCGTCATCGTCTTCAACGTCAGTTAAGTCGTCAAGATCGTCATCGTCGTCGTCGTCGTCGTCGTCATCGTCATCGTCGTCAGCTGGTACAGGTTGTACCACTACTGTAGGTTGTTGTACTGTGTTTTGTACTGACGCCGCTACTTCGATTGGATCCTTGACAACTACACCACTTTCACCCCCGTCAGTTTCGACTATAGCCCCATCGTACGGACCCTCAGTTTCACCTGTAGCTTCATCTGCGACCACATCGCCTTGATCTTCGACGACTTCTTCAACGGCTGGAGCTGGTGCTGCGGCGGCTGGTGGATTAGCAGGGGTTTCATCTTCGTCATCGTCGTCATCATCGTCGTCATCGTCATCTGTAATACAACTCTTAGTACCACGCGCAACACATAGGTAAATAAATTACATACCTCCAAGGATATCGTCGAAGAAGCTATCAATGTAGTCATCATCGTCGTCGTCGTCGTCTTCATCATCATCGTCGTCATCATCTACTCCCAAATCCAAATCGTCATCGTCGTCATCATCGTCATCTTCATCTTCTTCGTTGTTGCTTGTCGTCGACTGTCTTCCGCTTACTTTATCTTTTTTGGGCTCGCTTACAGCCGTTTCTTTTGCCGCACCATCAACTGGTGTTTTAGTTTCTTCCTTAACTTCTTCGGGTTTGACTGGTCCCGGCTCAACTTTTTGTTCCTCGGGTTTGCTCGACGAGACTTCGACAGGATCCTTTTTGAAAACGCCAACCGTCTCTTCTTGCACTTTACCCTCTTCGGCGACCTTGGCGGGTGATTCGTTAGATCGGCCTTCGTCGTGCGCCGTAATTAAAATTGGATTTGCACTACATTGTATCACAGCTAGGCAGATTAATGCCGAAAATAGGTATAACCTCATTTTTTTTACCTGAAACGAACAACGAATTTAACGAAATTTTGAAGTAACTGTGATTTCGGATACAGTAATAAACGCACGTACAGTTTTAATAAACTCAAAACCGCAATTCTACATAATAAACCGTTATTTACATTTTTATGGACTTATATTTTGATAGCACACTTACATATGACTAATATTAATTTGAATCATTTGGTCAGAAAAACAAAATTATTAGGAAATTGCAATTATATTTTACATTCCGGCAACAATTTTAATAATATTTCACCGTAAAATTTCGCAAAAAATGTAGGTTAACATGAAATGATATCGAGTTGAGATACTTCAAGAGATTTTAACGTCAGGTTAACAAAGCAAACGTCGACACTTTTATCATAAAATTAGTCAAAATAAAAAAATGTTGTTTCTGCACAGATCTATTTCATAAAACTAAAATACTTTGTTTATTAACTTACTTTAAAAGTTTACTAAATTGCTTATTTTACGTATTTTTTCAGCAATAAACGTGTTTACAATGAAAACATATTTGTATCACATTAATCTGATGGAAAAATGACGACAGCTTTAAAAATAACTCATTAATATTAAAGGATCTAATTCCAAAAGGTAAACAATGTTAAGGTTTACCTAAATAATAAACTTTGATCATTAAGATTATATTAATCTACAAAATAAAACACCCAAGGAGAGCCAATAGTTTGTTTTCTGGCAGAAAATTGCAACTGTGAAAATTTCTAAATGAAAAACCCAAATATTATAATTTTTTAATAATACACTGTCCTAATTTAATACTAAATAACCATCAGCTACTAATGAGAAGTCACCAATAATATACTAAAATACCTCGTATGCTAATTTTGGACTGGGTAACGGGGATATCTGAAGACAGATGAGGCCTACTTTAACAAGATAACACGGTTCCAATATTTGTTTAATTAAAAACATTACACGTACATGAGAACTTCACATTAAAACAGGTTCAATGCCTCATTAATGTTTTAATCTCGTGCTAATATTATCTATGTAGGTATCTCTCATTTTTAAAAAGAAAAAAATTCTTTGCTATGGTAAAATGCAGCTTGCATGTTCTTTGAAAAAAAAGCATTTATTTTTTATACATACACACGGCAAGGTTAATGTCGTAATTATTTAAACCCGTTATTGCAACATTACGTAAATAGATTTAACGGAACTTCTGGTACAAATTCAAAATAAAATGTGTCAAAGTTAACTCCTACATTGAAATGATATTTCCTAATTTTCAGTTAATAAATATATAAATCTTTTTGTACTTAGTGTCTGGTGCACTTATCTTCATACACAATGAATGAACGAAAAAATCCACTTTTTATGTAAATCGCTGAAGACACTTGACAGCCAGCAACTGGAGGATTACAGGTACTCACCGTTGTAGGTCACCAAAAAATAATCACACTGTCACTAATAACACTTGAAGAGCTATGACCGAACCTGACCGCACCGGAGCGGATTGGACAAACAACTCGCGGTCTTCCTGAACACTGTTCTTATACAGCGAGTGACGTCATCCCGGCAATACATGAGGATGTTACAAGAAAAGAACTCATTATAAGACATTTGTACTTTTATAAAATAATGGGCGATGGAGAAAGCCTCCACAGTGTCCCTTAATTTTCCAAAAAATCGATCACATCAACAAACAAAAAATCAACACAAACAAAATTAAAACAATTGAATCAAAAACGAAAAAAAGACCGTCATGAAAGTTTTGCGTCTTTTGTTTCGATTTAAAAATTCGTGAAAATTAAGTGAAAACGGTAATTCTGACGGGTTCAATTTAGGGAAAATTGGAGTCAATTAGCATTCGCGGTCAAAATTTGACCTTGATTTTGGGGCCCCACTGTCACCCACTGCAGTTCTCTTTTTTGTTGCTTCCTTCGGAAGGTTACACCCTAAAAATCATTCTTGAACAGACGGTTTTACTTTTATATTAAAACCGATATTACAGGTTTGGTGAATGACCCAAATCCTTGAAAAAATATCGAAAAAACTATTAATTGTACGTAATATACCGCCAAAGAAGCCCGAGCTTGCAAAAATAAAGTCAGTTTGTGCCATTTTATCACTGTCATACAATTACAAAGTACTATGATTAATGATTCCCGTAAATTATGCCTAACAATCTTAATTGTTACAAAAATTGTAGCAATATCTTAGCGAAACTTCATAATTTTGAGCTATAAGAAATGAGTGCTATTTGTTCAAAGTTTTTTAAAAATATAATCGACTTTATTTCACTCTATCGTTCAATGTTTTCTTGTTTTTTATATGGCGATTCGTCACTCATAAGCAACATGTTTAAAATGGTAAAGATAATATGGTCAAAATGAATAAAACAATGAAATGTGGAACTAAATACTTTTACTACACAAAACGATGAAATAAACATCAATATTACCTGTACTTCTCGTTTTGGGAAAGTTCTCTTATAAATAATGTGTGATGAAACACTTTTAAGGGTTATTGATACATTTTTTAAAGTTTACAGGTCATAATTTGTTGACTAAACAAAAGAAAATGTACTTGAATGGTTATAGTAAGTAATGTACGATTGCTTTCGTTGGAGAAAACGCTCTAAATAAATACATTTTAACTGCACACAAACGTTTTGTCATATAGGATATAAATAACTGTGTAAATAGTCACAGCTTTCCTTGATCTTGTACACAGAAGTTTTGTTATGAATTAATTAAAATGTATTCTTTGTAGACATGTGAATCAGACGCTCAAACTCAGGATTAAATTAAGTAATATTGTAGCAACATTTTTATGCACCATAAAATATTATGCTATTATCTTTTATTACTTGTTTGTTGATAATTAAAATATTTTGCAAGTATTTTGGGTACAAAACTTGACTTAAATTTGAGAAGTATTTTTGGTTTATTTTATAGTAGACATAATTATATTTAGACTAATTGTTTGAAACGTGTGTTTTCTTTGACAATTCTTTTAAAACAAACGAATTCTCTAGTCGTTATTTGTCGAGGCATTTAGACCCGATTAGCTTAGAGGCTTAGACCAATCAGCAAATTTTTTGAGTCACTGTTCTAATTATGTGCTTAGGCAAAAACCGGAAATAGTTTCTAAAATTGTTTTTATTTTATTAGTATTAGCAAATAAAATCTCATAGTTGTGACCTGGATTGTGAGAACTGTTGGAAGATGCGAACAAAGTATGGCGATAGCAGGAAAAAGCCCAAGTGTATGATGCTAGAAAGTAGTTTGTTTTTATTTCCTTTTTCCTATCAGATATTGATTTATTTTGATAGAAACCGAGATTAAAACTGATACACATTCTCAGCCTATTTTAGTTACTAAGACATCTGCTGTACAACATTTAATATAAACTTTACAAACCATTAAGGGCAAGAATTTTTATGAAAAAGTGGACGGTAATTTCACGTTCATTTTAAAAGAAAAAGTTTTCCAAGAACAATAAAACTGCAATTTTTTAAAGACCTTGACTTTTCGAATATGAATTAAGCTCTTTTTTTTTTAAAAGGAAGTCTAATGGCCATGATTTTTTTTTATAAAAGAGCATTTTTTAGTTTTTCAAAAATATTTAGTTTCATATATTTTTTGCAAAAAATAACCTAGATATGGCTAATTTTGTATAAATTTTATTTTTAAAGTTTGCCATGATATCGCAAACAAGTGATGTTTGCAATTAATAAACGTAAATGTCATTGTCAAGTAAATTCTGCAGCAGCCGCTACGTTTTTATCACTTACAATGTAAACTTCTAACATAGGAGCAGGGCTCGAAACCGAAAAAATTTTTGGTTAACGGTTAACCGAAATCGAGAACTTTATTTTTATAACGGTTTTTGTTGAAAAACCGGTTTTATTCGTAAAAAACCGGTTTAGAAAAAACGGGTTAAATTAACCGGTTTTTAAAATTATTTTGATCAGGAATGCAAAGTATGAAATGATATTATTTATTTATAATTTTATAATAAATGTACAATCAAGAGTTCAGTAATGACTTTTGGTAAACTAATCGCATTTACTACAGATTTTGTATTTTTCATCGTAATTTTTATTAAAAAAAAGACGTTAAAAAAACCGGTTTTTTATTATTTTGGTTAAAGGTTACCGTTTTTTTTGCCTTTAAAAATAACGGTTTCGGTTTCGGTTAAAAATCACTTTTTCTGACAAAAAATAACGGTTAACAGGTTTTTTAAACCGGTTTAAAAAACCGGTTTCATGCCCTGCATAGGAGTATTAAACTTTTTAAAGTGTACAAATTTGTCTATGCTCTTCTAAACAGTTATAAAATACAAAAGAATACACAAATTTGCTTACGTTTGAAAATTTACTGGGATATAATGTTTAGTTGTTTATTAATTGCAAGCATCACTTGTTTACGAAATCATGGCAAACATTGATAATAAAATTTTCCTCCTTTCGGTTATTTTTTGCAACAAATATATAACTACAGATCTTTGAAAAGCTTAAAAAATGCACCTTCATATAGTCACGATCCACCATTAAAAAATATAAATTTATTTTATACTTTGAAAGTCAAGGTCGTTACAAATTTTTAAAATATTATTTTAATTAAGCATATAAATAATTATAAAAACCTATATGAAAATGATAGAATATTTTTAAAAACGATTCTAAGTTTGTCTCAATAACTGCACATTTTTGGTCATTTAACCTTTTCTCTATCTTAAATATTAAGCGAGATACCCATGTAATCCCATCGAATTTGGACCACCCTGTACTTGATAGTACAAAAATATTTTTGGTGAAAAAATTGTAGATCTTTCTACGCACTTTTAGAAGAAATCATTCATTTGTTTCAATATTGTTTAAATTCATGGCACTCTATAGCTTCATAGGGACTTTTTGATGGATTTTATTTGTTTTGAGCCTAAATATCAAAATAAATACGTTTAACTTTATATTGTTATATTATTGAACAGAGGGGGAAAATATGCTTTTAAATGGGGTCATAGCCAACTATGGTTTCAATTTAAAAAATGCAAGTTTGTAATTTCTCTAAGAATTTAAACAATATTGAAACAAATGAATGTTTTCATTTTACTGTGCGTCAGTGGCGGCGCGTGACCTAAAAAAGTGGGGGGGCACAACTTATTCATGTATATTACCTATACTTTTTTTTTTTTTAAATCTGGGTTTACCTTAATAGTGTGGTTTATAATAAACCACATTAAGTTAAAAACATAAAATAAGCATTATTTAACAAAAATAATATCTGAAGCTCCAGAATATCAAACACTTTATTATAAATCATACAACAAAAATAAAATAAGTAGATATTATTTAACAAAAATAATTTTTAAAGTTCCAAAATATTAAAAAACTAAGAAACAAAGAATATACCCTTCATAATAGTAAAAAACAACAAAATATATCTTAATAACAACACCATTCTTCTGTTTTTATCAGCAATAAAATTATTAATTAATTTTTCTAAATGCGATTCATTTAAAATCATGTCAGCCACAGTTTCTTGTTCTATGGCCATTAAAGCCAGGCCATTTAATCGTTCTTCGCCCATAGTACTTCTGAGATAGGTTTTTAGTCTTTTTAATGTGGAAAAAAATCGCTCGGCTGAGGCAGACGACACAGGACAACAAAGAACAATTTCAAAAAGTTCCCACACACAAAATAACATTTGTTTTAATTCATTGTTAAAAAAAATTTCCGCACATTCCTCAATACTTAATAAATTGTTTGTTTCTGCCAGTAAAATATTTCTATATATATTTATTTGATTAATTAAGGTGTTGTTATCAGTAGTTAACTTGTAAAAATTATTTATAACTTCAATATCAGTGTAATTTATTTCACAATTCAAATCAGTTAAGAGTCGGACAATTTTATTAATCATGCTGTAGTCGTTTTCAGAGAAACGCTTTCGCAAATTACCAACAACTTGATCAATTCCTGCATACAGTATATCAACGCGTATTAGATCTTCGACAGATTGAAATGTAAAATTTTCTTTTCCTCCAAAATCAATTTTTTTTGGAATTTTTCTTTGCCGCGGTTAAGCAAGTTCATTTAGGTCAAATCCCAAATTTTTGATTTGAGTTCCAATAGATTTCATTTTTTCGAGAAGCGTCTTAAACGCTTTTTCGTTTCTGTAACTAAGTATAGTGGTGACAGTTGCATTAAATTTTGGATATACACTGGTTATCAGCAGAGAAGCTGATTGAAGTTCTTTTGATAACGAATCGGTTATATTTAATATGAATTCCAAGACAATTAAAGAAAAAATAAACTTCTCATCTAATATTAATTTTAGTGCACCACTAGCTTCTGCTGCCACGTTTGGATTATTTGAATCTTCAGATATTGTTTTTAGTGTTTCTACTATAGCTGGTATTTAAAACAGTTTTAACAGCAACGTGTCTTACTGTCCATCTTGTTTTAGAGAGACTCTTTAATGTTCATATGTTCGATTTTGGACAAACTTCTGTTAAAACATTTTGAAAAATAGCATGGCGTTTGGCTGATGCTTCAATAATGTTATATAAAGAGTTAACTATACCTAAAGCGTCTCGAAGATGTTTTATGCTAAATTGTAAATACGATATACGAATATGATTTTTATACTATATAAAGTTGTGCAGAAAAAAATTCCTAGTCTGATCTATTAATACTCGTAATTATGTGAAGATTGTGAAGTTTTGATTTTTAAAAAGTGGGGGGGGGGTGGGCCCCCCCAGGCCCCCCCGATGCGCCGCCTATGCTGTGCGTAAAATAATCTACAATTTTTCCCAAAAATATTTTTGCACCATCAAGTACAACTGAGTTATCAACAATTTCAGAAAATGCCAATTTTAATTTTTGTTTATTATCTAGCGTGTCATGGAACTTTTTAAAAACATTAAAGCATCACTTATAGGCAGGGCCGTGCAAACGGGGGGTGCGGTGGATGCACCGCACCCGGGCCCCCCAATCATGGGGCCCCCAAATGACCCATGCTCTTAAGTGTATTATATGTAGTTATTTAATCTGCATGTTGGATTTCGGAAGATTTCGATATAATGGGTTAATGGGTAAAAAATCGTGTTTTAAGTAACACTTCAGTGGCACAGTGGCGTAACTGCAGTGTCGGGGCCCACGCAATTCTTTCTTTTTTCCAGAAAAGTGAAAGTTTAACCGCGCAAACTCGACTAAATAGCCAATAGCGGGTGCGCTATAACCTATAAAACAGTAAAGTTGTCACTTGTCAGTTGGTATACTCGTACTGTCGTGAATATTTATTGTTTTACTGTGATTTTGTGCATTATTTTTCGCACATAGGTCCTTTAAGGTAGGGTGATCATTCGTCCCCGATACAAGACTCAAGTCCCGGATTATTCTTGTCCCCGATTTTCATAATTTTCCAGTACACATTAAAAATAACGAATGTATGGTACTTTCACTGTTGCCAACTTATGCAAATCTGTTAGTCTGGCAACATTGTAACAGTGTAACCGCTTATTGGCCACGAAAACTGGAGTGGGGAGGAGTTTTTGTACGTAGCTGTCAGCCACCACCGATAAATAAAGTGTCAAGTCCGATTAGGTTATGTTAGGTTAGGTTACTTAAGATTACCAAACGTCCTCTCTCCTGGACATATCCTCTTTTTTTTGAAATATGCAAATATGGGTGGGTTTTAATTTCCGCTCTTTTAATTTGAATTTCGTTTATTAAAATAAAAGTTGTGGTTTGTAGTGTACGGGAAACGGAAAAATAGATTTCACGAAAGTTAGTTGAAGAACTTTTTTAAGCCTAGCTTAGTGTCCCCGAAAGTCCGGGGGAATTTTTTTTTTTTCTATTATTACCATCAAATAGGGATGAATGTACATATGTATTGGGTTGAAACAGCTTCGGGGCCCGCAGTCACAAAAGCACCCACCCCCGTCACCGATAAAAAAAATAAAAGGGGCCCCATCCACATTTTTGCACCCGGGCCCCCGAATGTACTTGCACGGCCCTGCTTATAGGTCTCAGAAAGGGAAACAATTTGTCTAATTAAATTTCTTTGTAGCCCTTACCGTTTACGGGATCCCAATAGTGGACCTTTTATGTGGACCACCCTGTGTAAGGTATTTTAAGAGATTTATCAAATTCACAGGTACCTAATTTTTCTTAGAATTTTAGTTAGAATTAGAAAATATTGAAATTGACTAAATATTAATCAAAATGCCTGTTCCCAGAATGTTAAAATTTGACATAAAATCAAAGGTAAATAATTTTTTTTCTTTTAAGACAAAATAACACAAATTTTAAGTGGACCTATCATGTAGCCTCAATTCTGTGACATTTTAGTGTTAAAATTGACATCGGACTGTGTACCTACTCTCTTGAACATATCATACATGTGCATTACTTTATTATACAAATCTCGTTTGTTTCAAGTGCGATTAAACACGCTATTTTAATAAACCCAACACTATATTAATAGACACATTGCTATGCAGACATGCGTGTCGCCAAAGTTCCACTGACCTTAAAAATGAATATGTCTTTAGTTTCCTAGACTTCTTTAGCCAATTTTGTCACATAAAAGCGGCTAGAATTTGTACAAAAATGTCACTTCGTTATCAAGATAGTCGCAGATGATAACCTTAATTAATTAAAACGATCTAGTAAAGATGTGATTTCGACGTTAGGGCAAGAAACGAACCCGGCCGCATTTTTGATGTAAAAAGTGATGAACCGTTTGCTATGATCCGAATTATATAACTTAAAATGTGTAATAAATCTATAAAAATGTTAACTTGGTAAACATCCCACTAAGCAAATCGGTATTTTATTAGTGGAACACGATGAACAGTAATGCATTATTGAGCGAGTATATGGACGACCTAGAGGTGTTAAAAGAGTGTAGAGAAAGTTTTGGTCATGAATAACGGTCACCTCGCATAAAAACGATAGCTTCCAGTGCCAGATAATCAAAATATGATGGCTGCCAGCATAACACTGAAAGTTAACTTCTTTTGTGTTTACCAAAATTCTCATAGTTTTCTTCCATTTTATTATCAATTTTTTATGTTAAAATCGTGATGAGAGTTCATTACTTTTCGATGAAGCTCTATTGCTATCTCCGTAAATAATGAAAATACAAGGTTGGCTACGTCATTACGTGGGACAAAAGTTAGGTAGCTGTTTAGGAGTGTATTTTAACCAAGATTTTGTTTTGTTTAAAAATTCCATGGCTGATATAACGAAAAAACCGAAATCGATCAAAATTTTTAAACTCAAATATCTTGGCTATCGTTGGTAATACACAGTAATGCCAAAGGTATAAATTTGGTTAGATTTGTTTTGCTATAAAATGGTGATAGATAATTTTTATTTATAAATTAGGGTAAGTCCGGGATAGATGCCCCACCTTTTTAGATGCTAATATTTTCTGGACAAAGGAGTAAAAAACTATGGTTGTAACTACGTTGTATGTGCTATGTATATTATTTTATTTAAACATGAAAATTTACACTGTTATAAGCTTATATGACTCGAAAAATTAAAAACTTAAAATATGAGCATTTGCCATCTTCACCAAACTGTCGGGCAAAGATGCCCCACTAGTCATTGGCGTAGTTAGCCCCGAGTTCCAGGGGGGGCTGCAGCCCCAGGTGACTGAGGCTGTGAGCTAAAAAAAAAAAGAAAAAGGTCTTCGCTTTTGAACTTTTGTTGAATCCGGGCCCAATTCTGCTTAATATTAAGACAATTTAAAAAATAATGCTAGATTGGTGCTAATCTATAGGTCGAAATTCATCTTTCTGTTTATTTAACAGAATACGGTTTCAATTACGTTTGGTGTTTTGTTTAAATGTTTTATGTTTTTTGACCAGGGGGGGCTAATGAGAGCTCAGGGGGGGCTTAGCACCCCCTGGTCCCCCCCTAACTACGCCAATGCCACTAGTATAGGTATAGATGCCCCTACGAAAATATTATGTAATTACAAATTAATAAACAGAAACTAAACATATTAACAATTAAGTACTTATTTCTTTTTTAATGTCAGTATTTTTCCACACAAATTACAAAGATTTTCATATTTAGAACAGCCTTCATGGGACCATTTGTTGCAATGCATGCACTGAACCCACTCATCATTCCATTTTGTGTTTGTCTACATTTCCCCACACCCAACACATGTAGGGCATCTTCTCCTATCGTCCGGTATAGATGCCCCAGCCAAATATCAAATTTAAATTTTGCGCCAGAATATGTATTTTGGGACGGACACTAACCTATTGTATGCCTAAATGTATTGCACTACAAAAACATTCATAAAAGTACTTTATCATGATATGGGTGTACAAGCAAACCATAGTGATAAATTTTGTGAAGCTCTAAAAATGAATTTTTGCAAATAACTTGCCCGAATCAGGTTGTTTTAAAAAAAAATTAGCACTGCACACAATCACATACGCAATACAAACCAACCCTTAAAAAGCCAGCGCAACTTGTCCGTTAATAACGAAATTATTTTGATGGGGCATCTTCGCCGGTGGGGCATCTATCCCGGACTTACCCTACCGTGCGTGATATTTTTAATTAAACAATTATTTTTTTTAATGGCACTAGGCAGTAGGTGATCAGCTGATGGCAAATATAAAGATCATTGTTTTCTCTTAACTATAGATAATATTTGGTATGTTTATTTACAAATAAGCGAGATAACTGAAAAATCGCGAAATCTGAGATAAAAATCAACGTTGCCATAGATAAAACAATAACCGACTTCTTTTGTTTTATTGTTACTCTTGCTAGAGTGGTACTCCTTAGACGGTGGCGTTAAAACAAATAATCATATTAATATCACGATGCTTCAAAACATCCAAGAGATGTCAGGAAGAATAAAAAGAGCACATTAAGATGTTACTTTGGAGCTTTTGTCAAAATGTAGTAGATAAATGTTATCTATAGATGTTGTATTTGCATTGAAAATTATGGTTTGTTGTTTAAACAGCTTCGATGAAACATATCTTAAAACAAGTGAAATTTCCCAAGCTGTATTAGTTGGACGTTTTGTCATTATAAAATAATACAAATAATTATTTATTATGAGTAATATAAATCAACTTATGTAGGTAAATATTTAAAAAGCTTTTTTGCTAATGTCTTAATAATAGGTATAAAGCAGCGGTGGGCAAACCGCGGCCCGCGGGCCGCATCTGGCCCTTGATAGTGTTACATGCGGCCCTCCATGAATTACTATATTTGTAAAATATGTATGGTATAGCTTTTTATATAGGTACCTTAATTTTTTTTTCGATCCAATATAGGTACACATAATTAATACATTGTTATTACATATTAGGTTTTTTATTTTTTTTGTGCGGCCCTTTTAGTCACACTATTTACGCAAACTGGCCCTTTTCAAAAAAAGTTTGCCCACTGCTGGTATAAAGTTTATTCTATTCATATACAGACAATTAATATGATTATTTTAATTTCGTATTACATTTGTTTTAATGTCATCGAAAGGATGTCGGATAAATTAACAAGGGTCGAAATAAAACAATGGAAGTCGGTTGTTGTTTTTTCCAGGGCAACCTTGATTTTTATATTAGATTTCGCAATTTTTCAGTTATTTCGCTTTATTTTTGTAAATAAACATACCAAATATTACTGTAAAGAGAAAAAAATGATCTTTTTATCTAAGTTATCAGTCATCACCTACAAAGACTGCCATTAAAAAAAAAGTTTTATTAAATATCTAGCACAGTAATTTATGAATAAAAATTTCACTATCGCCATTTTATTATAACAAACAAAATCTAGCAAAATTATTTCCTTTGGCATTTTTGTATACAGGATGGTCCACGTAGAAGAGCCACTATTGGAATCTCGTAAACGGTAAAAGCTACGAAGAAGTTTATAATAGACAAATTGTTCCCTTTTTTGAGACCTATTCAGTGATGCTTTAATGTTTTAAAAAAGTTCCATGGCACGCAAAATAATAAATAAAAATTTAAATGGGCATTTTTTTTTAATCGTTAATAACTCTTTTATACTTGATGGTACAAAAATATTTTTGAGGAAAAGTTGTAGTTTTTCTTACGCACTGTAAAATGAAAACATTTATTTGTTTTAATATTGTTTAAATTCTTAAATAAATTACAAACTTATATTTTTTTAAATGGAATCGATAGTTGGCTATGACCTCATGAAATAGTTATTTATGTATCAAGGCCAAAAAGTACGTTTTGGCCGAGGTGCATATTACATTTTTTGTGCGATCGAATTAAAAACAATTTAAATTTTTAATAATTTTCAAAATTATAGGTTAGAAACTACGTGACATTCTGTCACTGACAGATGACGGCGTATGTACTGCATTACCGGCCCTCTTCTTAGCAACGGCCGTAAAAGTTACTTTTTTTGTGCGATCGTACTAGAAACAGTTGTTTGACGGACGCGTTAGCAAACATAAAGTACTGCATTTCCGTCCCTATCCTTAGCAGCGGCCGAAAAAGTATTTTTCGGCCGCTCGGCCGCTACAGCGTACGAAAAAGATCATTTGCATTAAGCAGAACGGAAAGCGCATGTGCTTGTCTGAATATAAGTTCTCTGAGATTATGGCTTCCCCGCTAAGGGTAGTGACGTAGAGGTCTTTAGGTTGTTAACTGACAGGTAGTTTATAACCTGATATTTTCGTGTTGATACTGTTACTGAATACTGAATAAAAAGATAGTGTTGATTTACGTATGTTCTACGTTAAAGTTATGGAATTAATAATTAATCAATGTTTAAATTTAGGAATAAAACATTACAATCGCACAAAAAAAGGTTATTTAAATTATGTACAGAATTATGCAAGTACGTTTCCACCGCTAACAGCATACGCTGTCATCTGTCAGTGACAGAATTTTTGTTGTTTTTAATTCGATCGCACAAAAAATGTAATATGCACCTCGGCCAAAACGTACTTTTTCGGCCTTGCCTGTTTGCTGGCCTCGACTACGTCTCGGCCAGCAAACCAGACGCGGCCGAAAAAGTTACACGTTTTGGCCTTGATACATAAATAACTATTTTCTTCTTCTTTTTAATAACATAAGGTAACAGAATTCATCAAAACGTCCATAAAAAACTACAAAGTGCCACGAATTTAAACAACATCGAAAAATGAATATTTTCATTACACAGTAAAAAAATCTAAAACTTTTTCCCCAAAAATATTTTTGTACCAACAAGTGGATTATTAGCGATTAAAAAAAAAACTGTCCATTTTATTTTTCGTTAATTATCTAGCGTGCAATGGAACTTTTATAAAATATTAAAGCATCACTGCATAGTTCTCGAAAAAAAAAGAAACAATTTGTTTAATTTAAACTTCTTTGTACCGTTTACGAGATCCCAATAGAGGCCCTTCTACGTAGACCACTCTGAATAAGCAACGATAGCCAAGATATTTAAGTTTAAAAATTTTGGTCGTTTTCGGTTTTTTCGTTTTATCACGCAAGCCATTGAATTGTTAAACAAAACAATATCTTGTTTAAAATACACTCCTAAATAGCTATTAACTTTTATCCCATCAAACCAAGCTTGTATTTTCATTATTCATCGAGATAGCAATAGTGGCACACCAAAAAGTAAACACCCTGTATAATATCTCTACTTAAACGCAAACGAATAACTTGATTTAAATATTTTCTATGCCTGCTTATGTTAATATATTTAATTTTTTTTTGTAAGAAACACTTTAAATGTATAATATACAGGGTTCTCGTTTTTCGCGGGCCACTATGGGGATCTCGTAAACGGTAAGAGTTACGACTTCGGTTAAATTAGGGTAAAGTTGTATATTCAGGTGCTTAATAATTTGACGCAAACAAAACTTATCTAGCTCTTTTAGTTTTTGAGATATAGGGGAAAAAGTAAAAAAGTGGATTTTTGTTTTTTGCCCGTAACTTTTTCATTTGATGTCGAATGTCATTTTTGTAAAAACATTTTTACGGCCACTTTTTGCAAGGAATCAGAATCCCCAATTATATTTTCCGAGCTACGTTTTGTTTTTTAAAACCATCATCAGGTCAATTTTTTCTTATGGACGCTATATCTGATTTTAACGCCAATTTGTAAAGCATTTTATTCTGAATTCGACAATGTATAACAGTTGGCACTTTTTTGAAACTATTGTTGTTAAAAATGGCAAAAACAAGTATTTTATTTAAAACAAATCCTAATCGGCATGGTAAATAATTGTCTTTGTCCCTTTTTCCTTGGAAACAGGTAAGTAAACCGCATGAAATTACTGATTAAAAAAATAGGTATTAATAAATATGTTGGGAATGCATTAACATTGTTCACTTATTAACAAATATTTTTAGAATATTTTTTTCGGTTAAGTAATACATTTCTTTAAAATGTGTATTTAATCCTTCTTTGGCATACAATTATTTGTAACAAAAAATAACGAGTTATGCCTTTTACCTGCGTTAATGACTTCTAATAAGCAAAAAGCATAAACAGATTTCTAGACGTTCTTTGTAAACTATGACACTTATATTATTTGATTACGAAAATTTTGTTACAAATAATTGTATGTCAAATAAGGGATTAAATACACATTTTAGAGACATTTATTACTTAACCGAAGAAAATATTCTAAATATATTTGCTATTAAGTGCACAATGTTAATGCATTCCTAACATATTTATTAATACCGATTTTTTAATTAAATCCCTTTAATAGTAATTTCTTACGGTTTACTTACCTGTTTCCAAGGAAAAAGGTACAAAGACAATCATTTACCATGCCGATTAGGATTTATTTTAAATAAAATATTTGTTTTTGCCATTTTTAACAACAATTGTTTCAAAAAAGTGCCAACTGTTATACATTGTCGAATTCAGAATAAAATGCTCTACAAATTGGCGTTAAAATCAGATATAGCGTCCATAAGAAAAAATTGACTTGATGATGGTTTAAAAAAAACGAAACGTGGCACGGAAAATATAATTGGGGAAATTGATTCCTTGCAAAAAGTGGCCGTACAAATGTTTTTACAAAAATGAAATTCGACATCAAATGAAAAAGTTACGGGCAAAAAACAAAAATCCACTTTTTTACTTTTTTTCCTATATCTCAAAAACGAAAAGAGCTAAATAAGTTCTGTTTGCATCAAATTATTAAGCACCTGAATATACAACTTTGCCCCAATTTAACCGAAGTCGTAACTCTTACCGTTTACGAGATCCCCATAGTGGCCCGCGAAAAACGAGAACCCTGTATATTACGGTGTACCGGTAAAAATTACCACAATTTAAAAAAATATGCATATTTACATGCAGCCGATTTTATAACGATGTTGACTTAATGGAGTTTGTTTTTTCGGCTATAAAAATTTTATTGCAGCTTCAAGCGTTAACAGGAAATTACTTCTATTATCATTTGCATAAAAAGTTTATATGCCGTTACGGATTTATTTTATCAAACAAATTTAAAAAAATTCTAACTTAGCAAACTTAGTTTTTAAGTTTATGTCATCTTATTAGAAAGTTTCCATTGATAAAACAAGCTTACATTATAATAATTATTGAATATTGGTTATGTTACTATCGTTCTTATATGTAGATTCATTCAAAATGCTACTTTCTTCTGGTTCATTCCGTTATTTTTTACTAAAATTTGACAATTTTTATTTAATACACACACCATTAAAAGTCTTCCAAAAAAGTTGTCTATTCCAAGAAATACTGTACAGGATGTTCCAAAAGTAACCATCCTTATTCTTTAGCGTATGTAAGAGTAACTAATGAAATTTGTATTCTGGTATAATGGCTATTATTATACGAATGTATAATAAAGTACAGTTTTTTTTACACAATTGTTTGTTAATTTTTTAATTCACCTTTCACACATTTCATAGATTCTGAATGTATTATAATAAAAAACAATGAAATTAAAGATAATGAACATACTCTTGTAAAAAATGTATACAGGGTGAGTCATTAGTGCGGGATCGGTCGATTGTGGCTAAACGGTTTGAGATAAAATTTTGATTCAAACGCTATTTCATACAGTTTTTTCTTCCGAACACGATACAAATATTTTCAAATATACAGGGTGAGTCACCTCTCTGGAACTAATAGCAACTTTTATATTTCATATACAACACCCCATTTTGCATTTAATATTTTTGACCGCCTTTATTTTAGCTTTGCATCAATATAAAATACTACAGGTTTTTGCGCGGCGTTGTCACTAAAAAAAAATAATTTGTTAAATTTTTCAAGGTTTCAAGTCTTTATTTAAAAAATTCTCCTGAAGTTATTTTTTGAAGTAAGGGTGGTCCAAATTCGATGGGATTGCATGGGTATCTCGGTTAATATTTAAGATAGAGAAACGGTTAAATTACCAAACATATGCAGTGTTTTGAGACAAACTCAGAACAGTTTACAAAAATATTCTATCATTTCCGGTTTTCGAGTTATTGAATAAAAAGTGTTTTTTTTGTAATATAAATAATGTGTCATATATCCGTTATTGTTGTAAATATCAAAAATATTTATGAAGATTATTTTTAGATATTTTTATGTTTAATTTAATTATCCTAAAAAAAATAGTTTTACGCTCGCCGTTAAAAAGTTATGACACAAACTTACCTTTTTTTAAATGGGAACGATAGTTGGCTATGACCTGTTTAAATTCCTTATTTTTTTCTCATTCCAAATATATAAGGGTCAATGTATTTATTTTTAATAATACGCAAGTTATGAAGGTTTTTTAGTTTTTTTTTTCTAAGAAAATCATAGTAGGCTGTGAAAACAAAAAAAAAAACAAGGTGTAAAACCTTATAAAACTCATGTGGTACAAGTTACCAAGGTTTTTAAATTTGATGATCTTTTGGATACAATCTAGTAGACTGATTTCGATTATGTTAAAGTTTAACTAAATCCAGCGACCCGAAAAATTTTACGATCGGATTAACCGAATTCCAAATGGTTCAAGCCCTAAATGATTTTTTAGTTGTACCTTATATAATATGTTAAGCTAACTTAATTTATATTAAATACGTTCCTTGAAGTATATGCAAAACAATGGCGAACTGAATTTGCTAGAATCTAGGGTGTTCACTGTTCACATACCAAAGGAAGAATTTCAAGAATTCCGCAATGCGCCCATTTTACTGTGCATAAAATAGAACCAGCATTTATACGAATTGTCTTATTTTATTTTCAGTGGGAAAAGACGATTTGAAAGTGGTGTTATTCATTAATCTGTATATTAATTTCTCCAGTTTACTTTTAAATTATTTTCAAAATAAAGTAAAATTCAAATAAAAATATAAACCGTAATATCCTTGTAACATATTAAAAATTTGTTAAGTGTTTGTTAGTTTAAAAAAAAATTAGACGGCAAATTGAAGTTCTAGGGTCCTTGCAAGCGCTTTAAGGTTCTATAATTAATGAAAATATTAGTGCATAATATAAATTAAATTTTATCACTGTATTAAAACGCGTATACATTTGCAAGAACGTGAAATTTTAAGTCATCATTCAATACGATACTTCGATACTTGTGTTAGATTTAATTCGAATTGAGGACTAAAAATGCTTCGAAAAGAATTCGGCCTTGGTCTTAGTTGTTACCATATATGTTTCTAGGTCATACTTGCGGCAGTAGGTCACATATTTTTCAGTTTCTATACTAGTTTTGATTTCATTCATTTTTTTATCCCAAGAATTATCGAAAATCGAAATGACATCATCATATTCTTGCACCACCGAGTTAAAAATTATATTTTTTTTAGTTAATCTGTGTAATAAATAAAACTACAGAAGAATATTCATTTTAACTTTAAGTTTACCGCGCTAACACTAATAGTTCATTTTGTTGTTGCGAGAGAACGCTACTATGCCAATAGTTCATTGTTTGATTGCGAGGGAGCGCCATCAATCAACCGCGTGATTTTAACCTCACAATTTCTAACTGTCAGTCAACAAAAAGTGTCAACAAACACATAAAAACATGTCTTTTTCATTTACAAACAGTAAAATGTTTCCTTCAAATCATAAAACAGTGTTCGTTTTGGACCATACGCCTTATTTTGGTATATCGTGTGAAAGTTCTATCGAATTTGAATTTTTAAAGTCGTCCCGAACATCCGGCTTTATACCTTTAAGTCCAATTTCTAAGTCGCTGTGGACGTGTAGTGTTGAATCGGCAATAGAATATTGCAGGATTGTTTGGGATTTATTTCCTCAAGGAAAATTAGTGAGTTGTTTTGTATAGTTTCAGTGTAAGTTCTGGTAACGAGTTTTATTTTTTAAACAGGTTCGTTTTATTGCTAGCGACACAGTTGCTCATATTTTAAATACATGGGGTCATTCTCAACAAACTTTAAGTCATGTAAGATCAAAACAATTATACTTTCAGTTGGCAACAGATAAATTGTAAATTTATAGATTATGAACGGAATGTCTTTAATTGGTGTTCCACCACCTCCTGGTATTCGATCTGTTCAACCAGGACTAGATTTTACAGTTTTACATGGTTTAAGAGCAGCCATAGAAGCTTTAAGCGAATGTACCGACATACAACATGATAAACGTAAAGCTATTGCTTTAGGAGACGGTCAGGTCAAATTACTGAATAGGTGTCGTGTTGTTTGTATTACTTCAGCAAGAGATAATGAGAGCATGAAACGATTAGAAGAGATATTTCAAAATGTTTTGCAGCAACAAAATAAAGTTGCTGCTGGATCCGATAGGTAAACCAAGTTTTCAAGTTTCATAAGTAAAAATAACCTACATGTGTTGTATGGGTAACTATAGTTACATAGTCAGTGAAGTTAGCAAAGTCTGGTAGAATTTCAAGACGAACTTAATGCCACTGTAATATTTAACCTACCTCTTCAACTTTTTAAATATTTTTAAAACAAAACATGATTTTTTAAGTGATAAACAATTCCACCTGTGTTTTAACTAAAATGTGAACTGATTCCTATAGATATTTTTAATTGAAATTAGAAACAAATTAAAAGTCATCACCCACTCGTTTGTTGAGATATAAGATACAAGCCAAACTTTTTTTTTTAAATTGGCAATCATAGTTGGCTATTGGTTTATTAAAAACCTTATTGTTTTCTGATTTTAAAAATATATGACTTGTCATATCTATTTTTATAAGTTTTTTCAGAATTTGTCAAAAAAAATGAAAGGGTGCCTTGGATTTGGACATTAATATCATGTCTTCTTGCTTTACATCCCATCATCAGAAACAGTGGCGTAGCGAGGGTAAATGGCGCCCGGGGCATATTATTTTTTTGCGCCCCCTCCCTCGTCTTTATTTTTGTTGTAGATTTAAGTTTCAAGTAAAATAATGTTCTAATATTAATTTAAATACACTGTAATGAAAATTCAAACAAATTTTAAAACTATAATTGCATTTTAGTTTTCTGGCTTTATATAAGTAACATAAACGCAACATTTTTTTTGTCTTCGCGGCGCCCCCAACGTTTTAATATTTCACTTTCTACTTTTAATAAAGTATTATGTCTGACTTCTGGTATAGCTGCTCTTGTATTGGTTTTCGGATCATCAACTTTATGTGGCTTTTTTTTGTAAACTTTGTAATAGTTCCCAATAGAAAAAAATCAAGAGAGGCAAGGCCCGGAGACCTGGGAGGCCATGCGATGGGACCTCTGTCATCGATCTAGTTAAGAAATTTTGCTAATAAATACAATTTGTGTATTGTGAGAAGAAAACATGACATTTTAGACCAAATTCAAGGCACCCTTATATTTATGTAGTAATGATTTCGTTTTTTTTTTCTGTAAATAATAAGAAAAGTAATAAAAATAGGTGTAACAACCCAATTATTTTTAAAGTTAGATAACAATAAGCTTTTTAATGAACCCACAGCCAACTATGGTTTCAATTTAAAAAAATCTAATTTGGCTTATATCTCAAAAATGGAGTGTGTCATGACTTTGTAGAATTTTTTTCTAATTTCACGTAAAAATATCTACAGGAATCATTTCACATTTTTGTTTTAACATGTGGAATTAATTACCTTTGAAAAATTGTCCGTTTTTAGTTTTTTGAAATTATTTAAAAAAGTTGAAGGTGTATGTCAAATGTTAAAATGGCATTAAATTCGTCTTGAAATTCTGCCCAACTTAACTGACTATTTATAGTAACAAGGTTACCTGTACAACGCAACATGTAGATTGTCACCCTGTATACCAGTTAGTTTTTTGTGAAAATGTAATAATTCTTTTTAAGGTATTTAACAATTGACCATTGTCATTTGGTTATTATAAATACATTTCCTGTAAATATTGACTCTCAAGTTAGTAATCATCCACCAAAAAATGTGAGTATCGATTATTAAGCATAGTTAATCTATAATTTCTTTATAAATATTACATTTTCATTGTTTATTTCAATTACACACTAAAAAAAAATGCATGCAACATTTTCATTTTTTTATATTCTAGCTTTCGTCAATATTAACAACTGAAGTTCATTCTGTGAAAGCCACATTAATATCCCACAAATTATCAACATTAATATTAGAACATTATAAGTTAGCAAGTACAACTGTAACGGGCATCCCCATGAAAGAGGAGCAAAATGCAAGCTCATCGGCCAACTACGATGTCGAAATTTACCATTGTAAAGACGCCCATACAGCAATACTTAAAGGAAATGCTTCAGATTCATCTGCAATACGCACGATTAAAGAAGGTTTAGAATATGAAACAGTAAGTTAAACTATTTTTGTTTATATTCAAGCCACTATGACAGTCTCGCTTATTATATTATAAGAGATAGAGATATGGTTAAATTAGCAAAAAGTTACCTTCATGTAATATAGCTTTAAAACGTTTGTCTAATAAAGATAAGGCAATGGTTTACCTTGCTCTTTTTCGTAACTCATCTTCAGTAATTAATAATGCAAGTTTGGTAGCGCTGGGTTTCCTGAAACCGAAATAATTATTACTTAAAAATTCAAGAAGTGTAAGTGACTTATACAGTATGTCCAGAATTCGAGGCTCACCATGGGTAACTTTTAAACCGTATAAGATACAAGGTCGGTCAAATGGGACAAAAGTTACCAACTTCATAGAGCAATACAGCGATGCTTTTGTTTTTAAAAAAATATTCAAGGCTAATTTGATATTGATAAAAAACAAAAAATGTGGCATTTTTTTACATGAATTTATCTGAGTTCCTATGAGATTTAGCAAAAAAAAGTTTTTCACAAAAGTGGTAGATATTTTTGATCGCTATGAAATGGCGGCAATCAATTTTTTTAATATTGCATACTTTACGAGATACAGCATAAACTTGAATTTTTTTAAATGCAAACCATAGTTGATTTTAGTGTCATTCGAGAGCAAATTTTTTCTTTTTTTCAATGATGTGCCACATGATACATTTATTTTGAAATTTGAAAGCTCTAATATTAAAAAAAGATTTTGATGGAAAAAAGTTAAGCAAGCCATGAATTAATAACGTCGGGTTTCATTTATTAGCTGATAAGAAACAAAAGAACGTGTAAACAAAGCAAAAAATCAAGGTATAAATGAATTATTTTATTTACAACACAACACTTAAATTATATCATATTATACTTGTAAGTACAATTATTTTTATGTCATAAATTTAGTACGCAATTTTGAATGTCTAAATAAACATTTACAACCAAAAAATTATAAACCTTGGTTATTTTCACAAAAAAATTAGTTTGAAGTTTGAAGTGTTATCTCCTCCAACACTAATTGATTTTCTACAGTAGCTTCTTAAAAGCATCTTTGTTTTTTCTTATACTATGTGCAATCCTACATAAGAGAGTTCTTTATGTATAAATTAATAACACCTTTTCCATTTGGAAAGACTATTTTAAAAATGTAAAAAAGTTAATTATAAACTATCAATATGATGGCCAAACAACAAAATATTCATTAAATTAACAATAAAATTCTAAATCGGAATGGCATATTCAGTGAAATGGGTTCTTTTTCAACAGTTGTAGCAGCATGCAGCAAGTACTTCTATTTCCTGGATCTCTTTGTTTTGTTTATAATTTTTGTGTGGTTTTTTTTATACGAACCAATTTCTCTGAGATTTTTGTCCAATTTTGAAAATACAGTTCTGTGAGGTTGTCGCCTCTCTGGATACAAATTCATGTAATCAGCACATGCTCATTTTGAATTCATTGAGCTTTTAATATAAAGAGAAAACATATCTGTTTTTTCAGAACTGGAGAAACCCATATTATCGTAGTATTTACAATGGCAGTTAAAAACTGACAAAACCTGAATTGGATCTAACAAACATTTGTTTTACAGCCTACTTAATTGATTTATTATCTTTGGTTTTGCTATCAAAAATTACAAAATAGTATTACCAATATTGGATTTTTTGCTTTGTTTACACGTTCTTTTGTTTCTTATCAGCTAATAAATGAAACCCGGCGTTATTAATTCATGGCTTGCTTAACTTTTTTCCATCAAAATCGTTTTTTAATATTAGAGCCGTCAAATTTCAAAATAAATGTATCAGGTGGCACATCATTGAAAAAAGAAAAAAACTATGGTTTGCATTTAAAAAAATGCAAGTTTATGCTGTATCTCGTAAAGTATGCAATATTAAAAAATTGATTACCGCCATTTTATAGCGATCAAAAATATCTACCACTTTTCTAAAAAACTTTTTTTGCTATATCTCATAGGAACTCAGATAAATTCATGTAAAAAAAATGCCACATTTTTTGTTTTTCATCTATATCAAATTAGCCTTGAATATTTTTTCAAAAACAAAAGCATTGCTCTGTGAAGTTGGTAACTTTTGTCCCATTTGACCGACCTTGTATCTATTACGGTTTAAAAGTTACCCATGGTGAGCCTCGAATTCTGGACACTGTATAACATCGAGACAGGACTACTAGTTCCTTTAGAAACATAGCTGGAAGACAGATTACATATGTCCCTCCAACACCAAGATTACCAGGATTGAAGATCTGCTAGGGTTTCACAGACCCACCGCTACTACTGCAGGGTTAAGTAATAGCTACATAATAAAAAAAATTTGAGTTCAATCAGAAAAATATTAAAATTTAATATTTCACGATGCCCATTTATTTATGAATCAATATTTTTTGCAGGTAACTTTAAAGTGGTGTACACCCAGAGGTTGTTCAGCAACAGAATTACAAAATTGTACTAGTATGCATAGAATAACTCCCGTGGATGTTAATTCGAGGCCATCCTTATGTCTGATTAATTTTCTTCTTAATGGAAGGTCAGTTATGTTAGAAATGCCCAAGAAGACGGGTGGTAAAATTACTAGTCACCTTTTGGCTTCACATGGTGGTGAAATTTTCATCCACACGTTGTGTACAGCTAGGTAAGTTAAAATTATTGCAAAAGTTTTACATGCACTAACGATGTTAATTTATTTCCAAAAAATATGTTTAAATTATGAACATATTTCAAATAGTTTTACTATGTTCACCCTCTTAATAATGCAGGGACATTATACGCCCCAAAAGATGTTTGAAAAATTCTGAATTGTGTTATGTCGCTTTATAATGCCTGTGGATGGGATTTGTTAGTAGTTCTGAGCTCACGCTACATGTGAATCACTTTAATTTGTATCAGAAATACATGTGGCTCATCTCCGTCGACTTTTGTTTGGCCATGTATGTCTTCATTTATTACTGCTGGGTGAAATTTATCCCAAGCGTACAATACTGCTGGGACATATGTATCCCAAGGACTTCTATTAAAAAAAGTAACTGCTAAAAATCTTTAATTTTGTATACATATGCAGGGTTGACCAAATTCGAATATTTTACGGGCTATCTAGGTTACCGTAATAGTTAGCGAAAATCTAATATCGGTCTCTTGGGCTATTTTTTGAGAAAAGAACGCCTATGTAAACAGATTTTTTGTATCGCTTTGCATTTTGGCATTCATAATTTTTGAAAATTTGCTTTACCTTCTTTATTTATTAAAACAGAACAAAATATTATGTAGGTTTTTTATACAGATTGTTATTCTTAATTTAAAAACAAAATTAAAATTTTTTAGCGACCTTGACATGCGAGATATGAATTAAACTTATATTGTTTTAAATAGCAACCCTAGTTGGCCATGACTTTATATGAAAGAGATTTTTTTTAGCTTTTTAAAAATATTTAGTTTTATATATTTGTTGCAAAAAATAACCGAGATATGGTTAATTTCGTAAAAATTTCCTTATCAAAGTTTGCCATGATTTCTGAAATAAGTGATGTTTGCAATTATTAAACAACTAAACGTTATTTTCAAGTAAATTCTCTAGTAGCCGCTACGTTTTTATCACTTACACAGTAATATTTTAACATATTAAACTTTTCAAAGAGTTCAAATTTAGCCATGTTCACAATACCACAATAAACAATTATAAAATACAAAAGAATACACGGATTTGCTTAAAAAGTGAAAAATTTACTTGGATGCGATGTTTACTTGTTTGATAATTTTGCAAACATCATTTGTTTATGATATCATGACAATCTCTGTGATAATACAATTTTCACTAAATTAGTCATATCTCAGTTATTTTTTGTAACAAATATATAAAAGTACATATTTTTGAAAAGCCAACAAAAAGCTCCTTATATTAACATTAACTCATGGCCAACTAGGGTTGCTATTTAAAAAAATACAAGTTTACTTCATATCTCGAAAGTCAAGGTCGTTAAAAAAAATTTAATTTTGTTTTTAAATTAAGCATTGAAATCTTAATAGAAAACCTGTGTAACATTTTGTTCTATTTTAATAAATGAAGAAGTTCTAGCAAATTTTCAAAAATGATGTAATTTCATTTTTTGTCTGTAGTGCCAAAATGGAAAGCGATATTAAAATCTGATTACATAGGCGTTATTTTCTCAAAAAAATAGCCCCAGAATCCGATATCAGATTTTCGCTATTACAATAACCGAGATACCCGGAAATATATTCGAATTTGGTCTACCTTGTATTTTTTAACTATAGCAAACAAAATTTTCTTAAAGACACATAATTACTTCATTGGCCAAAAGTCGTATTGAAAAAGTTGAATAATAAATAAAATATTGTTTTTTTTATTTGAAAAATTAAATTGGAATTTTGTTTGAAATACAATTAAACTTTGTAATCCTAATTTGTTTTGATGTCGGCAATAATTAATATTACATGAGGCCATGGCCAGCCTAGAAATTTGCTGAATTGTTTGCAAAATTTAAATGTGTGATCTTCTTGTATAACAATTAAAAGTTTTACTCAAAATTAAAGTTTAGAATACATCTTTATTATATTTATTTTCTTAATTCTATTTTCATTATGTACACACTTTCCACAAGTAAATTAATTTTATGGCTCTTCTATTGGAGAATAAGCTTTTTGTATTCATTTCTTATTGATAAAATCGACAGTGCTAAAAACTTTTCTTGGCTGATGGTTGGCCTTAAATGATTTTTTATTATTTTTAATTATGACGAAGCTTTCCAGGTTATGCCAATGTATTTGGTTTAGTCAATATTACTTTTAAACTAAACCAAAATCTGAATGTACTTCTATTATTGTCACAAATATTTTTTGCAATGCTTTAAACATTGTGTATTTTAGTGTAATGAGTTTCTTACACTTACTTATTTTATGGGCTAAGCCAATTGCATAAAAGTTTCCAATGCTAAATTCAGATAATGGGCAGCTTTCAAGAGGTTATCTGCATCTATAGTCTTAATTTTTGGATATAAACAGAAATCAAAAACTTATTGAGTGGTGTTCATAACTTAAATCTTTTCTTTAATGACACATAAGCAGTGGCTATGGTTTTAAAAAAGTAATTAGCTAATACGAAAGATTTCCTGGTCATTTGCAAGTTGTCGTGGTTTATCCAACTACCTTTTGTTTAGTTTCAGTTGTTACTAAGATAACTACCGTTTGTTCAGTTTCATTTGTTATTTTCTGAATCTCCTGTCTGAAAGATTTTTAGCATTGATGATAAAAGACAAAAATCCAGGTATTCGATATTGTTCTAAAAAACAAAAAAGTGCTTTTTTTTAAGCAGTATTTTCTTAGTGTTTAAAGTTGTGAAGTGCGTATTAATAATCTACAAATTGGTTAAAATTTTTATTACCAATTTATTTATTTTTTGCGCAGATCCGTTTTAGAGGATCCGCCATCAATATCTGAAGGTTGTGGCGGACGAGTTACAGATTACAGAATCACCGATTTTGGGCTCCTAATTCAACAAAATAAACTTGTACCTGTCAAACCTAATTATATTCCTGAAAATTCAAATTCGATACCCAAAGCAAAGGCAAGATTAAACAGGCATACAAAATATTGGCCTCTTACAATTAGTTCTACGTTTATTTTTAATGTTAAAAATGTGAGTAGTGCAATTAACTTTCCGTCTTGTGTATTAGAAACATGTTCTTTATTCTTTTAGTACGTAGATCCATTACCGGCAATAATAACAAAAGAAAAAATTACAGACGAAGAAGTCATACAGTGTAAACAAGTGATATACAGTTTAATATCGTTGGAAGCGAAGCACGAATCGCTGCATTTAGCGAACTTGGGCCAACGGACAAAAGGCCAAAAGCGAGAAGAACAATATAAGATAATGTGGAACGAATTAGAGACTTTGCTGAAAAACAATTGCCATTCCGAAAATCACAGGGCTGTGTACAATTGTTTGATCGAATGTCATAAGTTTAGTCCAGATGATAATGATAAAGTTGAATTAGACCAAGCCCTGCGTGAACTAGATCAACTGGGTAAGATAATTTACTGTTAGTTACTTAATGCAATTCGAGTGTTTAGTTTATTAAACTTTCGTTGCGGGAAGTATTACATGGCACACTTTGAGGAAATATTTAAAACTGTTTTATAGCTTGACTGCATTGAATTAGCAGTTGACTTTAGTTGTGCAAGATGCTTTTTTAGGTACTCATTTTGTATAAAGTTTCGAAAATATATGCTTTAACAGTATTTGTATACTTTGCGCTTAAAAATTTAAATAAAAATTGTTTAAAATTTTGTTTTCATTTGTAGCTTGTAGGTAATCACATTTTTAGCACGGTGAAGGTAAAATTATTTGATTACCTGATTATCTATTTTGATTTAATTAAAATACAGGGTGTCCCAGTTAACTTGAACAGCATGGGGATCTCATAAACGGTAAGAGATACAGAGTTGGTTAAATGGGTGAGAATGATCTATGATATAAGAGCAACTATTTTATGAAAAAAAATCTTGAAATTTTTTTACAGTTTTTGCGCTATTCGTAAAAAACAAAAAATGACGTTTTCGATTTTTGCTCATAACTTGCTTATTTAAAATTATACCCAAAATATTTTTCGACATTTTTAGGACACTTTTTTGCGTAGAATTGAAAAATTAGTTAATAAATTTCACCTATCTTCATTTGTTTTTGTTATTTTAACATCAACTTTCTTATTTTAAATACGAGTCGTAGTTGGCTATGACACCATTAAAAAGAGATTTTTTCTCTCGTTTCATTGATGTATGGGTTGTTAGGTTTATATTTAAAAATAAGCAAGTTATAGCAATATTATTGTATTTGTTAAGTTTAATCGAAGTCGCCATTGGAAAACAAAACAAAACGTCACATAAATAAACTAGCTGTACATGATTAAACACAAAGATTTAAGATATTTTTCAAATTACATAATAATTTATGATTTTTCAGTTACTATTACTATTGAATCTAAATTATAACATGCGTTCAAAGTGTAGTCCACCCTCCATGGGCAATGCAAATTTGAGATCTGCACTTTGTAGATAACAATTATTTCCTAAGCATATTACTTTCTGTTTGATAAAATGTTCTTAAAACAGCTATCATAAAAAGACAGTTGAACACAATTACAAAATTAAGATTGGCTAGTTTAACAAAAGTTTATCAAATAAAAAGAAATATGCTTAGGATACATTGTTATCCACAACGTTCAGATCTCAAATTTGTATTGCACATGGAGAGTGGGCTACACTTTGAACAAATGTTATAATTATTTAGATTCGACAGTAATAGTAATTGAAAAATCTAAATCAAATAATCGCAAAAAAAATGACGTATTTTCAAAGAGAAAAATAAGGGGAAAACATACAAATGGCATATGATTGTTTACTCACTACTCGACCAACAAATGTAGTAGAAGCCGAAAGAGCTTTTTCCGCGGCTGGATTATTTTGTACAAAAATTAGGTCGCAATTAGGAGACGATAAAGATAAATTATGTTTTCTACATGCTTATTTTTTAAGAAAAGTTTAAAATAAAATATACTGTTAATAATTTGACAAGATATTTTAGATTATATCATTTTATATTTTATGTTCAGAATAGTTTTATTTTCATGTATTTTTTGTAATGCTGGATTATATTTTTTGTAATATTTTTATTTTATATATTATTTATTGTTATTTTATATTGTATTATATAAATATTACATAAAAAAATATTACGTTGATGGCTGTTAACTAATATATTGTATGAAACTGATTGGGATAGTTTAGGCTTCAACTATCTCAATCAGTTCCATAATAAATAAATGTATGTAAATATATTTATTTTTAATATGGTTTTCGGAGTTTATCCGGGTAATATTTAAATTGGCTCGACGTTTCGGCAAGTTCTCACTATAGGGGAGACGCGGATAAACTTTGAAAACTATATTAAAAATGTTAGTAACCGCAAAAATCTAAAAAGAAACAATATAATATAAATATATATAATAATATGGTTTACCGCTAAATTACCGGTAAACCGGTTTCGATTGACAGTTTTACCGAATTACCGGTAATTCAAAAAGTCGGTAAATTTACAATCCCTATCCAGCACTCTATAGCAGGGGTGGCCAACCCAAATGATCTTGCGGGCCACTTTGGAAATGCATCATAACTCCGCGGGCCACATATAAAATTATATATCCCCATATTAGATTTAGATACACTATAGACATTTTTTTGGAGTGAAAAATGGAAACATAATGAATTATTATTATTGTGTTTGCTATTATTCTTACATGTAAACATAGATAATATTATAATAATGATACTAAAGGTACATTGTAAAGAAATATATGTATAACACTAAAAATTAAATATAAAAAATATATAAATATAAATGAAATAAAAAAAACTAAATCATTAAAAAATATTTATTTTACTAGTGCGATATTTGTTTCTCCACTCTTTCACTTAGCTTTTGCAAATCGATCTCAATTTGGGTATTTGCACATCGTAATTGGTGTTGCAGGTTAGCGTCCGTTATGTTTGAGTGTGTTTTGTGTTTGGTCAATTTCATTTTCGAAAAAAACGATTGGCAGGTGTAAGTTGAACCAAAAGCACTAACAACTTTTTGTGCCAGATTTCTCAAATTGGAAAATTTCTCTTTTGTGACGTACCTAACTAAGTGTTATAAATATCTATTTTTGATTCTGATGTTTCAAAAATGTGTTTTAATTCAATATTGCAATGTAAGTCAACCAGTTCCATTTGAAGATATTCTGGGGCCGACTCGATTTCAACATGAAAGGGAGATGAATATATTTCAAAAATTTTGTTGTATTTGTCTCTCTAAATGACTGAATCGGCTTTCAAAAGCAGCTTTAAGTTTTCTTATTTCTTTTGCATATTTGATATAATTGTTACATTTTGATTTCTAAAATTCCTTCAACAATGGAAAGTTGTGAGCATTATTACTTTTCAATTGCGATTCAAATAACAACAATTTCTTAATTTTTGAATATATGGATGCACAAATAATGTATTTTTTTAATACGTTGGTTTTCACTACTTTGGCCATTATAAAATAAATATATTTTGTAAAAGTGTGATGAATCTCGCGGGCCGAAAAAATGTTCACCCACCCCTGCTCTATAGCTTTATCACTAGTACAGCTAACCACTTTTAAAATTAAATTTTTCAAAAGCTGATCATATGACCAATATATTCGATTTTATAACAACTTTTTAACAGTTTAGATGGCTGCATACTATCGTTGATTTTTTTCCGCCTCGTGTGATGAAACTGTGGCAGTGAGCGGGTTAAACAATCTGAACAATCTCTTTTTTTTTTTGTAGTTAAACTTGAACCAGATGTGCAAAGAGCATCAGTCATACGAGCCACAACGGATTCCCCGATGTCCCCACCCCCACTAGCAAGTATCGCTCCCCCACTTTCCAGAGCATCACATAACCGATCTGGAGGTATTTATTCGACACCAAAATCATTATACGATATCTTCACGGCTCAAGATAAAAGTAAATTTAGACCAGAGTTTGCCGGACGAATAAACAGTGATGGTCTAACAGCAAAATTGTATCCAGATCTTAAAGTAGATAAAGACAGTCGGCCTAAAGGTGAAGGAATGGAAGTTGAGTAATAACAAATTTTTAATAAAGTATTGAATGCGTGTCTCGTAACAAAATTGTTGAAAGATGATGTTGTCTGAGACAATTTTAAGTTAATATTAAGAACAACTGAAGTTATTTACAAAATGTAATAAAAGTTACAGACATTATAATTTGTTAATTAAATAAATATATTTTACATTTGCATTGGAGGACAACTTCATTTGGTAACCGTTTTCTCCTCTATTTATTTTATTGTACAGGATGGCTTAAAACTAGAGCACTTGTAGGTTATTTCTCTTATTATAATGTTAGCAAAAATGTTATTTAAGGCTCGCGAGCTGCTTTTTCGACATAAATTCAACAAAAAGTAAATTTTCATGAATTTGAAAAATGACTCATTTTTGAAATTTAACAATATGCTTAGATAGGGTTATCAGACTTCGCTATGCCCAAAGTAGGACACATTTGTATAGAATGTTTCAAAATAATTGAAGATTAAAGATCATAATAACCAACATATATAGCAATATACAGGGTGATTCAGTTTGACTGTTGCACCTCTATTACTTTGTTATTTTAAGAGGACCCTATAAACCTTATATTTTTGTAAATCGTGGAAAATTTTCTATCGAATGATGTTCAAATGTTTTTTCTGTAATTACATGTCAGTTGGCGATTGTTAACTTTTTTTAAAAATTACATGGTATACTTTTTTTTATTGATTATGATAGAGAATTGAATTCTAAATCCGATAGTGCATTTAATAAATAAGCATATAAGGGAAAATTTTTGAGAAAAATTAGTTTTATTTGTTTTTCAAGATTTTTTGAAAATCAACAGTATAATAATAATAAAATAAAGTAATACAGAAAAATACATAGTTAGGTGAGTTAAAGTTTGATAAAACGTTTGAACTTGTGCCTTGCAAATTTTTTTTAATGAAATTCTTATTTTTATTTTTATTGGAAAAATATAAAGTAAGACATTGTTTTTTTTTTTTATTGGGGAGGTAGGACAAAGGACAAACGGTTTAATTGTAGGACATGCACTCCCAAAGGCTTAGAGGTCATGATAACTATTTAAAAGTAGAATTTGATAAATGGTTTAGATTTTTTGTGAAACAAACTATTAGTTATTTATATGGAACACATGGTAGGCAGCCTGGCCCAAGGTACGGTCAAGCCGTGCGGCTGAACAGGGTAGGGGTTAGCGATATATCGAAATATCGATATGTCGATATATCGGAATATCGATATATCAGAATATCGATATATCGATATTCCGACATTCCGATATATCGATATTTTAAGGGCGAGAAGCTTTTTTTTTTTTAGGTCACCAATCTCTTTTTTCACTTTTTTACCGACTTTTTTAGCTTCGCGCCGCTTTTATATCGAAATTTCGATATGTCGATATATATCGATATTCCAATATATCGATATGTCGATATATCGATATATATCGATATAATTTCGATATCGATATTCGATATCGAAATTTGGATATCGCCCACCCCTAGTCACCAGCCTCTTTTTTCAATTTTTCACTCACTTTTTTAGCTTCCTGTCCCTTTTGACATTTCGATATATCGATTATAGAGCCGGCCCTGATAGTAGACCATGAATTTTAGACTTTTATTGATAAAAACATTTTCTCAGCGTTCAGAAAAATTATACTTTTATGTGTTGTGAGGGGCCATCCTGTACATTGGATCGCACTGTTGATGAAGAGTTTACACAATATACAGGTCTTGAAAAATTTTACACAGTAAGAACCTAATAAAATCATAATTTTAACATCAAAACTTTTTTTTTCAATTGGCTATACATTTCTCGGTGGTGGATTCCTAACTACCCAAGCCCGTAAGTTCTCAGATTTTGGTCCATGCTGCCCTCCTTAGTCTTTGTATGTATATCCTTGTTATTCTTCCCTATAAGCACATATTGTACGAGTAGTGTGTCCTACTTGTATAAATTTATCAACAAATTGTTCGTTGATTGACAAAATCCAAACATTGACATGGCCGTAATTTTTTGACATTAATTTGTTTTACTCAAGTTGAAATCCTCATACATTGGCCCTTTTAAGGTTTTACATGTTTTAGTAAATGATGCATCAGTATTTGTTTCATGTTGTTCATTTAAAAAGTAAATGAAATAACATTAAAGTACAATCAAAATCGCTGATGCTAGGCATCACAATATGTTTATCAGAATATAAATTACATTGATATTATGTGTTCACAAATATAGATTAACTTTGTTTTAATATTTAATTCTTTAACTGGCAAATTAATGTATCATAGTTGTCATCAAAAAATGACATTTATTGAAAAGGGCGTATCTCTTAAACCGTTAGGAATATCCGGGTTCTGTTTGTTGCAATAACTTCGCTAATATTTTGTTACAATTTCGTCTCAGTATAGTAGTGACCTATTTATAAAAATTTAAAAAGTCCTCACATGTGACATTTTACGCTGCACGCGCTTTCCAAAATGTACAAAATGTAAACTTATTTGACAAGTTATTAAATCTCGTGAAGAATAATTTTCCACACAGTGCGATTCAGCCAGTCGAAGAGAATAATTTAATGAAAAAATCGCTGAAATACGCAAATAAATAAGCAAGTTATTAAGTTTTACGAATAAAAAAAAATGAAAAACGCATATTTTTCAAATTTCATAAAATTACGGTTTATTTTTATTTTGGCAACACTGCACTACTTCGAGCATCTGTAATTCAGATCCAGAGGATTATTCTGCTATAAAAACTATCAGTTTATGATGCATATTGTTAGATTGCATAAAAAAAACAGACGTTTTGGTGACCAGTTCGGGCACACAAAACCCTTGACGAACTGAGTTCTTCAGTTAAAGAGCAATTTTTGATTTCTAAGCATATTTTGAGTATGAAAGCTAAGAAAGTGTATTTTTCAATTTAGTGTGGTTCACGTGTGTGTTCCGCTCTCGCGGTAGACTGCTATAGGGAGGTTGACCTCCTCTTCAGTCGTAAGATTTTGTGGGGCCCCAGGCGCAACCTGATCGGTAGGCCCCCTATTGATCCTACTAAGAATGGAATGGTTCACTAAAATGAACAATGCAGAAAATCATAACGTTTTTTATTTTTGGAATCAACAAATATATAAACACAAAAATAAGATATGGAAATTTAAAAAAAAATTATTACGCTCGCCGTTAAAAAGTTATGACACAAACTCACCTTTTTTTAATTGGAAGCTATAGTTGGCTATGACCTATTTAAATTCCTTATTTTTTTCTCATTCCAAATATATGAAGGTTGATGTATTTATTTTCAATAATACGCAAGTTACAGAAGTTTTATAATCTTTTTAAAGATGAGAAACAAAAAGTAGGCTGGGAAAACAACACAAAAAAAACAAGAAAAACCGGAAATATATTTGGAAATGGTTCTGAGTTTGTCTCAAAAAACAGCACATTTTTGGTAATTTATAGGGGTCTACTCACCTACCAATTTGTCGGGAAAACCGGCCGACCATTCCGATAAATTGTTTAATGTGTAGTATGTCACCCGACAGTTGGAACGGTCGGCTGACCAGTCCATCCAACAAGCCAACCGCCCCACCACATTCCTTTAGATAAGGACTATTAAACCGAAAATTTAACATCAAAATCAATAAAAAGCTATGTTTATGCTCTGTTGGTTGGACTGATCGGAAGGTGTGTAGACAACACCCAACTCGGAGTTCCCGACTGTCGGCTCCGACAAGTTGGCTAATGAGTAGAGGCCTTAAACGTTTCTCTACCTTGACTATTAAGCGAGATACTCATGTAATCCCATCGAGTTTGGACCACCGTGTACACTGTAATCAGATGCAAGCAGGGTTGCAAGTTTTGGCGATTTGGAACCAAATTGGCTATCTGTTTTGTTTAATTTACCATGTATGTTTTAATTGGCATCAATTACTATTACCCAATACCCACTATGAAAATAGGTTTTAGAAGATATTACAGTTTGCCTACAATTATTATTTTATAATTCTCATATTAACGGAATCAAAAATTAATTTTTGTTTTTGAGGATGAGGCACCCAACGATTCTGAGGCCTCCGCTTTGCTGAGGCCCCAAGCGGGTGCCTCATGCGCTTGTGCGGTAATCCGCCACTGGATATGGGTAAGGATGTGGATTGTCAAGGATAGGTGGAAGTACTGCCACAGCATTTGACTTAACCGTAGAGGAAACCTCCTGAAACCTCTACAGTGACAATCGGCCCTGGGATTCGAACCCATGACCTCCCGATTACAAGTTAGGTTGTTAACACAACCAGCCACCAAGCTCGGTTTCAATTTAGTCATGACCATAGAAAAATATGAATTGCTTCATACCTATGAAATTACAGTTGTTACAAAAATTGGAATCATTTGTCAAATGCTGCTTAAAAACCATGACACTCTTGGTAAAAATTTCTATCCGTAGCTTAAAAATGAAAACGTTACAACACATTTGATAACACCGATTGAAAAACTAGATCAATCAGATATTTGTTAGTTTTAACAGTTACCGAGTGCTTCTAATACTTCAAATTTCGACAACCCTGTATTTTTATTACATTATTGCAAAATAATATAAAATTGTTTTAGCTGCATTTAACCTGCAGTTTCGTCTACTATTTTGTGCTGATTAAATCAGAAATTGACTAAAATTCTGGTATTACTTACTCTGTACATTTTGAATTTGCTAGAATAAAACTGGCATATTATTGTAAACATATAGTTTATTATATAAAATTTTGTTTTGCTTTACTTGCCATTTGTCGATGCAGTAACTTACAAATATATTTCCATATATTTTAAAGTTCGTTATTAGTACGAGGCAGGGTTGATAAAAATCATGAATTTAAAAAAAAAAACAAAAATCAATTATTTTTAATCATGATTTTTTTGGTTTTTTTAAATTTCATTATGCATAATTACAAATTGATTAAATTGTAATTATATGTACCTACTCCAGACGCAAAAGAATAGAATAAGTAAACAAAAGCAACATTACAATGAAAAAGTTTCATATTTAAAAAAAATTAAGCTGATCTGATAGTTATAGTCTCGTACAGTAACTCTAATTATTAATTTATTTTTGACTTTTCACTTTTTAAATATTTAAAAAAATGTTACTGCGGTTGAGTGGTTGAAGTCCCAGAAAGATGTTCCTGACATTGCAACAATTTTACCAATAGTACAATAACTATGCAGTGTCGCTTCATCTGCATCGGTTGAACGAGTGTTTTCGTTTTTCGGTTTGGTACACTCAAATTTACGAAACCGGTTGGGTATTGACAGGGTCTATCACAGGGGGGGGGGGGGGTAGACGGGACTAATTCCCAGGGCCCGGTGTTGCCAAGGGGGCCCGGATTCGGGCTAATATACAATATTTTGTTTACAAATACTATTAAAATTTAATTAAAACCTTTCTAAGAGTAATGGGAGGGCCCGTTGTCTATTGCTTCCCCGGGGCCCGAATTTTCTGTGAACTGCCCTGGGTATTGAGAAAGCAGGAAAATTTGTATTTCTCTTTAAATATTATAATGATAGATAATAATTAATCACTAAAATCGTGATTTCGAATCTTATTTTTTTTTTAAATAAGCAATAGGTAGATATAAAATGTGTGTATGAAATAAAAAATTGGAGCATAGACGTATATTTTTAATTTTTAGGGAATTTATGTTTATATTAATAAATAATTTTGAATATATGAAAAATAAATTATTTTTTACCTTCATCTTGTAATTACTTAGATTTGTTGTTTGATACACTTAAAAAATCACTTGATTTAAATAAAAAAATCATTTGATTTAAATCAGCTCAACCCTGGTACGAGGTAATAATAAATGAAACAAATAATAGCCGTGAAAGATTTTATATTTATGAAAATATCCTACAAAACCTCAAACTCATTTCTATAACTGATATCTTTACAATACATAGGTAGAGATCATGAATATCTTAGTTCAGGATGAAGCAGCAGTATGTAGAAGACAAAGCGAATCAAAAATATGATGATACAAGACTGAAAAAAGATATCCACAATCGCTGGCATAAAATTAACACCTCACTATATTAAATAATAGAGTGACTAACTATCTGTTTTGTAAAAGTGTATACGTACTACAATATTATTCGTAAAGGCATTCCGTTATTTGTTGTTTCTCTATATATAAATATTTATATTAATATTATGGAGCACTTCGAGATTACAAAATCGTTTTTAGTTTTGTACTCCGTTGAAAGACGATTTTATAACTTCGAATTTTGAATATTTACATTTGAAGTCCGTCAAGTTTATTTTATAACACTGCGCAACAGAACTGTATTTGTACCTCTAAAATACTCGGGACTTAATTTTTTTGAACGAAAACGGTACAGTTAAAAACAAACCAATTACAGTTAAAATATAAATAACACAAATTAAGACTAATCAAAGATTAATACGATTAATTTAACCGCTCCAAATGCAAAAATTCTACACGAAAACAAGTGACATGAATTGGAATGTACCATACATAGCGCATAATTAAAATGAATGCCTAAATTTAAGGAATATAAAACAATTAGATGAAAATAAATTACTTAGATATATCATTCTACTCTACAACAGTAAGAAAAAAATGTTAGTCATTAAGAAAAGACAGTATCAAAATAATTTTTATACCACTATATGCGATAAAAACAAATAAACAAGGAATTTACGATAATTTTTTTTAACAAATAATTTAAGCAATTTGCCTGAATTTATGTTGAAATGTGCAACCATCGTCAAAACAAAGCTAACTGGTAACTACGTAATTTGATAAATAAGCATTGCTTTAATCATTTATGTGTTCAAAAAATTTACTATAATAAAATTAACAACAGCCACTTTACTAGCACGACCCGCGCTATAATTCCCTTATTTCAAATGGAAACGCCATTAAATCGTCACTTTTTTCCTACGTTTGTTATAATTGAACTAAATCAGGCCCACGAAAACATCAGACAGTCTATTAATACATTCGTAATTCAAATTACAATAAGTCCGCATCAAGAATGCCAAACATCCATCATATACAACATCACATTCTCCAACAATACACAATATATGGACATGGCAGCAATGTGATTTATTTGCGATTATCACATTTTGTAATACGACAAAAGATGCATTCATCAATTAACGTGGAAAAAAATCGAGGAGGGCCGATATGTGAAAATTGCAGCAACAAAATACCTATTTATCAAAATACAAACTTAAGCTATGATCGTTTAAAAGGTTTTGATTGTAACCTATATATGTAACATCCATCCAAAAATATTTATGTATGAAAAAAAAAAAAAAATAAGAAAATGCGTACAACTGTGCACGTTTTGGGTGTTTTTTTGTTTGAAATCAACATCGTAATTCTTATACATTTTTATAAATTATATATTCGCTTGCCTTACATACTAAGTTTTAAGTGGAGTGAACGGGCATTCTTCATAGTAAGTACACAAAGATTACCATGTATCAGCAATAATTGGAACGACTCGTAAAAAAAAAAAAACAAAACAAAAAGCACCAAAAACACCCAAAAAGTCGCACAAAACTTAAGATTATGCAAATATGTTAGACGTGTACGATAATCTAAACTTACAGTTAAAACTTACGGTAAAGACCGCAGTTGTCACTTATCTCCTATATCATCTTTACTTTTCTTGCTAGAAGGCTGATCCTCTGAATTGGTGGAGTCTTCGTCGAGTGGTCGTTTTAGCTCGCCCGTAGTTGAATCGTTTGTTGAATCAGAAACGATGCTATCATTTGTTTCTTCATTCGCGATTATCGGCGTCGATGGTTTATCTAAACTGTCTTCTGTGAAAGATGTTGTCGTATCTTCGTCTAAAACTGCCGTCTTTCCATTTAAAGGTCCCTGATTACTTTCGTCCGATGTTGTTGCGTCTAATGAATCTCCATTTTGATGCACAACTGCTGGTACTGAAGCTACGGAATTGCCATTTTCAACTGGCATATCTACAAAGAAAGAAAAAAACATACATTGACAGATGCATAATTAAATCGAAACATATTTTTTACAGATTTTTACAAACGTACATAAGCCACAAATCTAGAAACACAACTGTAACAAAAAGCATATACATTTATAAATGTTCAGGAAAGTGTTGCACAAAAAGTTTTTGGTAAATTGTTAGCCACATTTTGACGTACGTCAAGTTTTTTTTAGTTAGTTATACAGGGTGTCCCAAATTCGAGTAAATGCATTTGGGATCTCGCTTATCTTACGAGGTACGAGGTCGGTTAAATTAGGGCAAAATGCGAAATTAGATGCTTATCAAATATCTACAAAGAAAATTTTTATAGCGAGCTTAAGTCTGTTTTATACTATACTATTTTTTCGTTTAAGAAAATCGTATACGATTTTTGATACAAAAATTTCGTTGAAGAATTTAGCATGGAAAATATGAACCATTTACATTGTACTATTTTTTGGTACGAAAACTCCAATATATTTTGGTTACCTTTTAGTAACTTTTATCATATTTTGTTGGCACCTTGAGTAACCATGTCAAATGTTCAATTTGAACACAGAACAGAAAGCGAATCATTTTCAAATTTAAAGCTTGTTCCATTCTACATAATTATTCCTACAAAATAAATTGTGAGGGATTATAACGGTAATAAGTAGTACTAAACATCACTTGATTGTTTCAGTTAACCTAACCCACAAATGACAAACGGTCAGATACAGTTACAGTTTACAGTAGAATACGCATGCGCGCATGCTAAAATTGGACTCATTTAGGGCAGGTAGTAATTGCGTACGAATTTTTCGTTCAAGATTTTTAATTTCTGATTGACACCGTACTAGAAAATCGTATACGATTTTCTTAAACGAAAAAATAGTGAAGTATAAAACAGACTTTAGTTCAAAAGTTATTCAAGAAAAACTGAAAAAATTTATTTTCGTTTTTTTTTGCCCTGTTTCCTACATTTTTTAATCTGGAAGCACTTCTCCAGGGCAACTTCTTATGCTTTATATTTTGAGATAACATAAAATTTCCAACAACGTTTCGTCTCTTTCAGAAACATTATCAACTTAATTTTTTTAAAGACGCCGAAAACATTTTAATCTCATAGTCGGATAGCATTTTGTTTCTGATTTTAATGATATATGACATTTAATATCTAAAATGATATTTTACCACAAAAATTTGAGAAAAACTCATTTTGTCCAGTTTTTGAATTAAAAGACATTATACACAAAAAAATAAAAAGCAAAACAATTTTTAGTTTTTTTGTTCCGTTAAAACTGTCACTTTGACATTAATATGATCGTGATTAATTGTATAATTTGCAACCACCAGCTAGAAATTCTTTTAATATGTGCTTTTTTAAATTAAATATGACAATCAACACTTTTTAAGGAATTCGAGAAAGTTCATAATATACATATCCACAAAATATTGTTTTCTCATGGCATGCTTTTTAATTTTCAACAGTTTATTCAATACTTCATTAAAATCAATTACAATGTCATATTTGTAACACCTTTTATTTTCCATAATTGACGAAAATTATTTTAACAATACTCCGCAATACACGAAGGGATAGCGATTAAATGAATAAATTAAAAATGTACTGCCAGAACATAGTGAAAATAAAAATTGCAAACAAAAGCACAAAATCAAAGAATTTCTAGCTGGTTGCAAATTATACAATTAATCACGATCATATTAATGTCAAAGTGACAGTTTTAACAAAACAACAAAATAACAAACAAAATTGTTTTGTTTTTTATTTTGTTTGTACAAGATTCTTTGATTCAAAAATTGGACAAAATGTGTTTTTCCCAAATTTTTGTGGTAAAATATCATTTTAGATATTAATTGTCATATATCATTGAAATCAGAAGACAAAATGCTATCCGACTATGAGATTAAATTTTTTTCGCCGTATTTAAAAAAATGAAGTTGATGATGGTTCTGAAGTGACGAAACTTTGTTGGAAATTTCATGTTATCTCAAAATATAAAGCGTAAGAAGTTGCCATGGAAAAGTGCTTCCAGATTGTCGATATCAAAAATGTAGGAAATAAGGCAAAAAAAACGGAAATCAATTTTTTCAGTTTTTCTTGAATAACTTTTGAACTAAGACAGCTATGAAAATTTTCTTTGCAGATATTTGATGAGCATCTAATTTTGCAGCTTTGCCCTAATTTAACCGACCTCGTAGCACTTAAGATAAGCGAGATCCCCATGCATTTACTCGAATTTGGGACACCCTGTTTTTTTAAACAACCTTCATTTTTTTTACACTACTAGATTTACCTACATTTTTTGGCTGAATTGCATTGAACTTGTTAAAATTATTTACTATTTGACTTATAGTTTTTTTAAAGAAATTAAATTGCAGTCTAGGTACCCCAAAATTTCAATTGGCATAAAAAAATGTTTTAGTGAAACACTTAAAAAAAATTATTAAACTTGAAATGAGAAAAAACGTTAGCAGTTGTTGTAAAAAATCTACTTTGCTGTTAAAAACAAAACAAACACAAAATTATGTCAGTTTTATACGGTTGCCGTAAAAATATTAAAGTACATCAAAATGTAGCTAATAATTACCAACAACTTTTTCCATTAAAATGTTTCTAAACTTTTGCCCTACCATGTATAATAAAGAAACTTACTAGAGAGCAACTCGGGTTTTAATTCAGATACTACGTAATGTGTCCAAATAGCCAACTCTACTTTATGTGGTGACCAGCTGACGATACCATTTTCTGCCGATCCTTTATTCAGTCTGTCCACGACCGTCTGAATATGGTTGACAAACTTCAGGTATTCCTTGGTGGTATAGTCGATTCCTTCTATTTCTGGTATTGCCATTAAGCATTCGTCGGCCATAAACGGTGCACGTTCTGGACTTGCTGCTGCTAATAATGCTTAAAAAGAAAACAGATTGCTGTGAGTAATAGCTGTGGTTTGTGTAAAAAAAAAAAATATTATTTCAAAATGATTTAAGCTGGATGTAACCTTGGATAGAGCACTTTAATAAATACTAATTAAACTGGCAGTGAAAAATAACTAACCAGATGCCATGGTTGTTCCAACTCCCTTAAGATTTGATAGTGCAGTAATGGCTTGTTCTAAATTTGGTAGTTTTCGGAAGGCCTTTTTGGTCTCCTGCATAACTGCTCTTGGAGTATTCACTTTTACGAGGTAAGACAACTGAGGGTAGAATTTTCCACGGGTCTGTTTCCATTTCATAGTCTGTACTATCTCTTCATGTACCATATGGGCGTCCTTACCTCGACTTTTAATTCTCTTGGGTAATTCATTTTGGTACCTAGAAACAAAAGATTGATTTAAATACGCTAATATTTTGTGCATCTTAGTAGCTCATGGGAGGCAAATGGGACCAAAACTTTTGTTGCATGACAAACAGGAGTAACAATTATTATAAATGTAATACTATTCCTATGAATTCTAAAATCTACCTGTTACAACCAAAATACGTTTTTGTGCATATATCGTGGATTATGGGTCTGAAAAAAGTCTTAATATTGCAAAAAAAAAACGCTTTACAACAACTCGTTTTCCGACGCTTCGCTCATACGACACTTGTCAATTGTCAACAATCTCGGATTTGCGACTTCTGATTCGCCGATACGACACTTTTGAATCGTGATAAATAGTTGAAGATGAATAAAGACAGTAAGGCGAAATAGCAGTTTACCTAAGTTACAAATGCTGTATTAAGTCAATTTTGCATGCATATTGTATATGACGATTCCACGGTAGCACATACAGGGTGGTCCACTTTTTGGTAGCAGGACTTTAACAGTCGATAGAAAAACTTATTTTAAAGCGAATAATCCATATCAACATGGGTCCAAAAACGCTTCATTTTAAAGATAGTGAATTGAAATTTTCAAAAAAATATCGATAATGTTTAACCGTTTCTCAACCAGTAAATATATTTAAACCTAATTGGGTATACCTACAGCATCACCTTACAGGTTACCACAATCAATGAAAATTTCAAGTCCCACAAGCAACCAGTGGCGGAGTTGTGAGGGTTCAGTTACAATAAATGTATAAAAAACTAGTACGGACCTGTTAAAAATCAAACTCGAATTTGTTTCTGGGTAGAACATTCAATTCTAAACAAAAAGTGTCTCCTGAGTTTTCTTCGTATCTGCCCCCGTTTGGCGCGGAATTAGATTTATTTTACCATTTTCGCGAAAAAGTTGCTCCTTCCCAAGTTCGATCTAAAAATATCGCGAAAACCAGAAAATTGTAACTTTCAAAGTAAATGCTCATTAATATTAATTTAACGGAACTTCTGCCCTCATTATTAGTATATTCTGTAATAAAAAACTGCTAAAATCGGTAATTACTTCTTTATTACGAATATTAGCTATATTTTTTAGATCGAACCTAAGAGCAAATTTTTCGCGAAAATGGTAAAATAAATCAAATTTCGCGCCAAACGATGGCAGATATCAAGGAAAGTCAAGAGACACTTTTTGTTTAGAATAAAAGGTTCTACCCATAAACCAGTTCAAGTTTGATTTTGAACAGGGTCGTACTAGGTTTTTATAAAACTTATTGTAACTGAACACCCACAACTCCGCCACTGGTTGCTTGTGGGACTTGAAATTTTCACCGATTGTGGTAACCTGTAAGGTGCTGCTGTATACCAAATTTGGTTTAAATATATCTACTGGTTGAGAAACGGTTACACATCGATATTTTTTCGAAAATTTCAATACCCTGTATCTTTAAAATAAAGCGTTTTTGGACCCATGTTAATGTGAAATATTCGCTTTAAAATAAGTTTTTCTATCGACTGGTAAAGTCCTGCTACTAAAAAGTGGACCAACCTGTATATTGATAAATGGGACAGAATCAGTGCTTCGCAAACCGACGGTTTTTGTTTTTTGAAATGCATAATATTTCACTAAAACGCCGAAGTGCTTTTAAGACTTTTTTATATTAAATGTTATACAAAAAAAAATACTCCTAATTGGTTTAAACGATGATTAAAACAGTCACAAAATTTTAGAAATTTAGCGGCAGCGCCTTTCTACCATGAGTCATAACATGCTTATTTTCCTACTACATAAAACTTCTTTCAATTTTTTTTTAAATTTTAACTATGTAAATAAAACCGTAATGAATGAATAATCATCTACTTTTACTGGAACCTGAACAGTTTGTGCACGTTTAAAATTAAAATTAGACTATAAAAGTAAAGGTGATTTCTCTATTGTATGTCGTAAATGCTTCCCTTAAAACGCGCACCCGTTGAATAAAATATCCCGGAATTTTGAAGGTGAACTTTACAAAAGCCACACTGCACTTCACATTCAACCTCAATGGAGCCATTAGAAGACAAAATTTATTGCGAAATGTTGGCAGAACGCGTCAACATCAATATATTAACGTAATATGTCATTTGGGAACACGTTAAGGGTTAAGACCGGTAATAGTCACTTAAAATCGAAGTACACGTAAAATCGAAAATCGTCAGCAGTATTTACGATTATTGTCACTTATACACACTTATAAAACAAAGCAAGACAGTTGAACTTAAAAAAAAGTCGTTTATGCGCGATTTAAGACGTAGAAATTGTGGAAGTTGATACCACAGAAAGAATGTGATAAGCATTTGATATAATCAGTTTCAATGGACATTTTTGTAAAATAATTTAACGCCAAATTCTGATACATTGCTAATTCAAATGTTTAAATACCGAACCCACGTGAATACGTTCAGAAATGCAGAATACTCATAACTGATAGTTTTTATCGGTAAAACATGAAACGAAAAATGAGCCTAAAACACTCAAAACGGCACGAGCTACACCTTTTAACTGTTGCTGTGATAAATTAAAAGTGTTTGTATAATACAATTTTAAACCAATTGTATTTAAACTTTGCATATTTAGAAGTGTTTGATTAAAAAATCACTCGCTTACTGTATACAGGATACAGGGTGTCCCAGCCAAGACGAATTATTCGATAGTTCTGTTATTAGTAATAATATTTAAAAAAGTTAAATATAAAAGTTGTTTGTAATCATTTACTACATAACCTAAAATTATTTTCAGTTATACACAGTGTTTTGTTTTTGCGCTCTGATACTAAACATTGTTTTTTTATATGGAACACCCTGTATATTTTGTAATTTTTGGATGTAAAATTAAATTCTCTTTCAAAAATATTATAGGTTGTTTTTGTGTAAAATTAACCGTTTTTGAGTTATTACCGTTTTTTTGAAAATTTTGACAGATGCAGACCTTTATAAAAATATTTATATTTAATAACATACGAACACCAGAGCAATTTACTCCTGGTAATTTATTAGACAATAGTGTCATAGTGATTGTTGACTAGTTACATTTTTAAAATAATATACAGGGTGTTCGTTATACTCGGTCCATTTCGCTCAACTTTAAACGCATATAAATCTTTTTTTTTTAATGGAACACCCTATATACCAAAACAAAACACTGTATAGTTGAAAATAATTTTAGGTTTACTGATTACAAACAACTTTTACATTTAACTTTTTTTAATATTATTACTAATAACAGATCTATCGAATAATTCGTTTTGGCACCCTATATATTTTTTTATTTTAATTTCTAAAAAGTTCCACAGCTAGCGATACCGATACATAAGTAGAAAACGTTTTCGTTGAAGCAACGCAAACTGAGAATGTACAGGAATTACCGCTAAATTACGGTCACTATGCAGATCCCTTTAAATATATGTATGCCAAATAAGGATTAAATACACATTTTAGAGAAATTTATTACTTAACCAAAGAAAATATTCTAAAAATATTTGCTAATAAGTGAACAATGTCAATGCATTCCTAACATATTTATTAATACCTATTTTTTTAATTAAATCCCTTCAATAGTAACTTCATACAGTTTACTTACGTGCTTCCTAGGAAAAAGGGACAAAGACAATTATTTACCATGCCGATTAGGATTTGTTTTAAATAAAATAATTGTTTTTGCCATTTTTAACAACAATTGTTTCAAAAAAGTGCCAAGTGTTATACCCACATCGTCGAATTCAGAAAAAAATGCTCTACAAATTGGCGTTAAAATCAGATATAGCGTCCATAAGAAAAAATTGACCTGATGATGGTATTTAAAAAAACGAAACGTCGCACGAAAAATATAATTGGGGATTCTGATTCCTTGCAAAAAGTGGCCATGAATTTTTTTTACCAGAAATTAAATTCGACATCAAATGAAAAAGTTACGGGCAAAAAAACAAAAATCCACTTTTTTACTTTTTCCCCTATATCTCAAAAACTAAAAGAGCTAGATAAGTTCTGTTTGCATTGAATTATTAACCACCTGAATATACAACTTTGCCCTAATTTAACCGAAGTCGTAACTCTTACCGTTTACAAGATCCCCATAGTGGCCCTCGAAAAACGAGAACCCTGTATTTGGAATAAGAAAAAAATACGTAATCTAAATTGGCCATAGTCAATCATGGCTTCTATTAAAAAAGGTAAGTTTGTGTCATAACTTTTAAACGGCGGGCATAAATTTTTTTTTTTAGTATTATCGAATATTACATAAAATTATCTAAAAATAGTTTCCTTATTTTTTTTCGATATTTACAACAATAACGGAGATATGACACATTTTTAATATGACCAAAAAAAAAACACTTTTCATTTAATAACTCGAAAACCGGAAATGATAGAATATTTTGTCTCAAAAAACTGCACATTTTTGGTAATTTAACCGTTTCTCTATCTTGAATATTAAGCGAGATACCCATGTAATCCCATCTGATTTGGACCACCCTGTACAGGAATTAAAATAGAAGTGAGATTTTAATTAAAGCATACATCGTTTTTGTTGGTGGCAAAATAAAAATAAGCCAAAGAAAAAATAAATATACCCACAGAGCGCGGTATAAACAAAATTTTTTACAAAATTCCATCACAAAATAAAGTCACAGTAGTGCACCACAAACGCCACGTCTGATTTGACATTTTCACGGTGCTTGTGTCGATCTCAGGCGCTTGTACATAAAAAAATTATTCACGCTCAGTAATCGAAAAATTATTATTTTCAATAACGCAAAAAAAAAGAAGCGGGACCTGACAAAGCGACCAAAATGATCCCTTATATCGAGCATTCGCTTGTGTTCCGTCGTTTTCATGGCAGAAATAATACACAAAAGTAATTAAAAAGTAATTTTGTAAATTGTAATATCGAAAAAACAATAACTGAATTATTTCGTTGAAAATGAGTCTCGCCATTAAAGTTTCATCATTAAAAGAAGTTATTCACAAATTACCGAACTAAAAAGTACCAAGCTTTATTAAATAACAGTAAATTAGGCAACTCTAATGATCAAATACCTCTTTAGCATAGATTAGGATTGAATAAAACAAATTGCCAAGACCTACCAAATAAAATACACTATACAGATTGGTTGAACGATTATTAAAAAACTGGTTTCAAAGAGCACCTTGTTCAACAACAAATATACACAAACACTAATCTTACTAGCCCTGGACACTACGATTTTTTTATTTTAAAATTTACCGCAGACATATTTATAAAGACGCTTAAATGCAATAATTCTCTGCGAAACAAACTCTTAGCAGAATTTTTTGAATTCCCGTCTTAAGAGAGATATGTAGTATTGCATAAATTTCTCTTCCATTACAAATAAGTGCACTTTAATACATGCTAGATTAAATAAAAATACAATTAAACGAAAATTTTAATTGTGTGTTACAACTTGATTGAGTGCAATAACAATGAAAATGGAACATTTTGAATTTTAAACGTTAATTACTCTTTTTTAATGTAACTCCCTTCAGTATTATCAAATTCGATTAAAGTTTCCCAGTTTTTACGTGTTGAGAATGTTCCTAATTATATTAAGAAATGTATTGTGTATGAATTTGCGATTTTCTCCAATTCCCCCAGTTGTGTCAAGTACAGTTTGCTACCCAATAAAATACAAAATTCATAACTATAATTTGATAATCGATAGCGGGCGTTATTCGATTAGCCGTTCAAAAATTTATTCTCATAAAACATAAATATCCCACACTCCCCTAACGTAAATAACCGATAAATTTTGCAAAAAACCGCCACCAAAACACGAAAATACGAACAACAGCGAAGAACTAAAAATATTGCCGGTACTTTTCCACGAAAAACAGGTGTCGATATTTCATATTATCACTACAGCAGCGAATAGTAGTTTGGAGGGTAATTCGTTTGTTTTTGGAAAAAGGCAACAATATAATTTTTAAAGAACTAAGTTCGGTATTACTTAACTAAATTTAAAGCGACAAAAATAAAAGGTAGTGGAACTCCCCACTCTGCTGATGTCTAATGTAGGACTGCAATTAATTATTTACATTAATAAAACGCGCGATTATCGAGTGCGTTTGAAAAGTAAACAAAGTTTGGAACCCATACAAGGTGGTTCTTGAATTAAAGTTCGAAAAAGTTGAGGCGAAAGCGAAAAATGGAAATATTTTTTGAGCCAACGTCTCTGGCTTTGTTTGATCAGACACCATTTTGAAAGGCTAGATTGTATGTTGGCATGTTTTGTTAAATTCTAGGATTGAACACGTTTCGCCAACATATAAACACATACATACACATGTACGCAGGTGTACACGTCTTTATGGTGGTAAGTTATAGGGGGTTGTTAAACAAATACGGCCACAAAACGAATTTACGAAGTAAGCACGTAGCCATGACGCTATACGGGTACAGCCATTGCGGACGATCCAATTAAGATATTTAAAAAGGCCGGTAAACAACGAAAATCGGTAAGCACGGTGTAGTTGTCATCGATTATCACGTGACACCCGTGATTTTAATGACCGTCCGCTAAGATATCGCGAGGGTGTACTCACTCTGCGGCCGACAGCGGGCACATATAAATGTGGGTTCAATGACATGGGTAAACTACTTACCAATTGTCTAATTTGATCAGTTCTTCGGGTTTCTTGGTTTTCTGTTCAGCCTTAAGTTTCAAGGCTTGTTGATAAAGCTTTAAAACTTGCTCAAATTGCGCGGAGGTACCATGCTGAAAGAATGTAGCCGTATCTTTCGCGGAGGCCATGGTGGGTCACAAACTGCCACTGCTCCGCTGGCGTGCTGTACAATAGTGCGCTCGTTCGCCGTCTCTCTCCGTGGCAGCACCGGCGTGGCCTCGATGTTTCCCCTAGCTTGGCCTAACAACGTCTGACATTCCCCTCCGTCGTTGCCAAGTTTCCAACAACGGGATTGCTACTCAATGCTTTAAAATCTGTATGAACAAGTAAAATTAAGTCAGTTTTATTCACTGCACGTGGATGACCATATCATCCACCGCTTATTCAAGAAACACATTCATTTTTTGATCCCCTCCTTATTTTTTTGAACACAGTTTTTTTTTACTGTTTAAAACCTCAAATTACACGAGCGCGGTTACGAAAAAATCGTCGAATTTTTGAGCTCTTGCCCTACCTACACCACTGATCATGTGTGCCTAGGACACCCCTGACCTAGGCGAAAAAATACCCCTTAAGGCTGAAAATGATAACATTCGCTCAGATCAACAAATAAAATTATTAACTCACAATTTTTTTACTGCTAACGACAGATAATCAAATAAATTAATGAGCTGTGAATATTTAAGAATTAAAAACATTTACAAAAGTATTTAAATTATTAAAAACTATGCTTCAAAAGAGGTTGTTAAAATACTTTAAAACATTTACGATTAAAAAAATCACATTTTTCTGTTTTACGATTTAAAATAATTTGTAGAAGCGCAAAACGGTTTAAAAACAACTACCTATGAGCTTATATTATGCAAAAAGGTGAACATAAAACAGTAGCATATAAATTTTAATCGTTTCCGGTGTACACCCTTTGTCCTACAATCGCTTACCCCCTACTTTAAATTTTTAAACATATATGCTTAATATAGAAATATGAAAATTTCTTCACATTATTAATAAGGCTAGAAACTTGTAACATAAACAACCAATTATTTTCCTATTACCATTTATACGGTTAAGAGTTCAAAGCGTAAGTTAATATTCCTTACAGAAATGTAACTAATTTACAATAAAAGGTCTTAAGCCATGTTTGCACTAATCCAACTTTCTCTTAAACACATTTACCGTTGTTTTTGAATTGGAATAACCAAGATATAATATAATAATAGTACATATCAACGTTACATCAAATCGAAGATTACAGTAACAAATTTTCAAGTATTTTAAGGTAATATCAAACACAAATACTTACATTATTTTAGTGATTCTTTTATGAATTTAATTAAGTTTAATTAAAAATTATTCATCCTAGACCAGTTTATAGATTAATAGATTCTCATTACTTCGTCAGTAGCTATTTTATACAGTATTTCTGGTTAGAATTTGTGCATGAGGAATTTATAAATAGATAGATTAGCGATATTTAATTAAACTTTTTTATATTTAAAGACAATTCTGGAAAATTGTGAATTAAAATTTAAACGTTTTAATAATTTAAAATTTCGATTGTGTGAGCCTTCGCATTTGAAGTACATACAAAAACAATATGAAACCGATATGATATACAGGATGGACAAAAAATGATACATCATAAAATGTGTTGTAACTTACTAGTTTAAGAAATTTCCTTTATTTTGAAATTAAATAAAAGCTGAAATAACAACGAATGTGTACAAATTCCAACAAATTCAAAAGAGGTTAATATTTGACAGTTATTTGCCGTTTTAGATTTTAGTTCGTAAGTTTTAGTTCTCTAACAAAGCGAGCAGGTTTTTTTTGCAATACATTAATACCAACATAAAACAAATCGCTCCAAAAATGCACAAGTTAGAAGTTACAACGTTATCTTCCGCTAAACCACAAGTTTATTTTTTATTATGATGTATTTCATAAAAATTTCCATTAAATTATTTATTATTACCATCTAAACAAGGTTTGTGGGAAAAATTACGATAATTTGGTAGGTTATCGTGGAAAATGATCTTTTTCTAACGGTAACAACATAACAATACCACCCACCAGTTGTTCACTTGTTAAGACACACGTGTCTTGAGTTTTCCCCGGATTTAGTGAAAAATTAACAAGTCCGGCAACACCGCTCGCCCGTTTCCTGCTATCGTGTTTGCTTGCTGCTCGCTCGTTCGGTTATATACAGCTTTTTACTACACCACAGCGCTTGGTAATCAACGAAATTATCAGCCGTGTCCATACCTGTTATATTCAGAGTTCCCGATATGCTTTTGCAGCCAAGTTTTGAACGTACCTTGTTTCCTGTTAACAGGAATTACAGGATATCACATTCAGTCTGCCTTTTTTTCGATCAAATGTAACGAAATACGATCTTAGTCGGCGGATATGATTGGTATTTTCTCATTATCAAAACGCGAATCGCTAGTAGCAAACAAGTTGGTGTTGTTTTGCCATGAGTTTGATCAACAAATTATAAAGTTGTGTACGTTTAAACGTACTAAATATGTTAGTACTTGGTCGTGTTAAATTAACGCGAAATATAACGGAGAACTTCCGTAGACAAGTTTTGCTCGTTGCAACATTGATAAATAAGCACTTTAGCATTCGTTATGCCCTTGCAGTGTTGAATTGCGATACTTTAATTGTGAAAGCTTCGTTGTAACAACTCAGCACGTATTTGATGCTTGTTGTGTGTATCTATGTACCTGCGAGCAATCAAAATAATTTTTTCCTAACAATTCTGTTTGTTGGTCTAGCTCTAGGGTCTGGCTAGGCGTTGCGAATTGACATTAGGACAAAATTAGGACAACTTTCCACCAAAAAAAAAAAAACAACCAAATATCGAACCACATTTTTCATTACAATAGATTTATTAAAAGTTGTCTCTTTGCAATACTTAATATTTAAGGTATGAAGTAGAGATCCTAGACACCAAAAAAAAAATAAAAATAGGTCAGTGTTTACTAAAATTTGCTAATTCAAAAATCTTCCCTTCTTAAGACGCTTCTCTACACGCGCTCATTGTTACGCCACTGGCAGGTACTTAACAGATCAAGAATTTGCAACAAGTTGCTCTTTAGTAAGGTTGAAGTAGCCTGCAGAGCGACAAACGACAAAATCTGGGAAATTTTATCTATTGCTGTTGAATATTTATTGAAAGCGTTCCGTTGGTAGTTCGCACACATTTTAACGAAACGAATGTTTATAACCAAAATTTGGACACGCATTAAAAAATGTTTATTAAATTATAACAACGGAAGTGTAGCAACGCTCGCGGACGAAAGTTCATCGATTTAATGAATTTTAATGATCTAGAAATGATTATTTTGGGAAAGATTTACTTTTACAAAACAAATATACGCTTACGCGTTCGAATATAAAGGGTAATTGAAATTCAAGTCCAACATGGGGATCTCGCTTATTATAAGAGTTAGGGCATAGGTTAAAATTTGCCAAAATTGCTAAATTATACGCTGACTAATGTTCCACAAAGATTTTAGACATCTTAACAGTTTTAGGAAAACTCGAAGAATCTGCAATCGTCACTAAACTAGTTCAATCTCCAATAGTACCTAAACGCGGCTGTTATAATCATTTTCACTGCCTAGGCAGTAAAAAAGTAAACTAGGCAGTAAAAAATACTTTTATACTGGCTAGGCAGTAAAAAAGTAAAATGCGCCACGCTCATTGGTTGAATTTAGAAAAATTGAGCGTGCTTTTGTTCATACATATTTGATAGGAGAATGAGAATCTGACAGATTAAGTTAAACTTTATGTATTTGCTTGATTTTTCGCTATTTCTTTGACGATTGCAGAAATAATTTCATATGCACCTCGGCAGTAAAGTTCTTTTTTATCACTCGCGCCGTTATTTGCCTCGACTATAAAAAGTCGGACTTTACTGCCTTGGTACATAGATAACTATTAATCAGAACTTCTATTGCAAAAATATTAGGGATTTTTCTGACTTATTTTGACTAGAGATTGTTTAGAGATAACAAAATAGAATTAAGTTTATTGTTATCATTTACTTAATTTTTTCAATAATGGACTTATAAATGGACTAATAAACTTTTTTGCCTATAATATTTTAAAATTTCGATAAGGATAACACAAAGCACTTTAAAATATTTCTTACAAATGCCCCCCCCCCATTATTGCAGAAATAATAGATGATTTATTAAAAACAATAATGCCAAAAATATCTGATAACATCCCTTTTTTAAAGAAATATGTAGACGATTTAATTTTAGGCGTTCCAAAATCCAAAGTCAATAACATTTTAAACTTATTCAACAGTTACCATCCAAAAATTTAATTTACCTGTGAGACAGAAACAGATTATTCAACAAATTTTTTGGAGTCGCTCTTTTCAGAGATAACAATAATGGTGCAATGTATACAAAAGCAAATCTAATCATGTCTAAAACCCTTCAGATTTTAAACCAAAATCGTAGCGTAACGAAACAGCACGATCAAAAATTTTAACAGCACACGCCAGCACAAGGCTAGCACAACACATCTGTCCAAAAAATTTTTTTAAATTACTTGGTGGGGGGGCTATCATGTCTACAGCCCCTCCAATTTAAAATCAAAATTGTAGTGTAATGGAATCAGCACAATCAAAAATTTTAACAAAGCACGCCAGCACAAGGCTAGCACAACATATCTGTCTAAAAAAAATGTTTAAATTACATGGTGGGGGGCTATCATGTCCACAGCCCCCCAAATTAAAATTGAATTTATAGTCTAACGAAACCAGCACAATCAAAAATGTTAACAAAGCACGCCAGCACAAGGCTAGCACAACCTTCTACATTAAAAAAAAAAGTTACATTTCAAATGTGGGGGGCCCAGGACATGGACCTAATTTTATAAGTGATATATTTTTAAGACCAAAAAAAAAATCCTAGCAAACTAAACGAAAATCGAATATGGCGCCCGTGAGTATTGGGAAAGTTAACGCAAAAATAACAAAAACGAATTGACTCAGTAAATATTCACTACCAATCAGTGGAGTAGGCAGGATGCTTCCATGGGGGGGGGGGTTAATAAACGTAAAAAGAGCTGAGGACCTATTTTTTTAAGTCACCACTCTCTTTTTAAGTTTTTTTTTGCAGCACGATGTTTGATGGTTTCACCATGCGGGGGGGGGGTGTTAATAAACGGTAAAAAAAAAGCCGGACCTTGTTTTTGGCACAAAATTTACAGTTTTCCGGCTTTATAATGACTTATTGCGAACCTATGGGAGGGGGGGTTCTGCCCCCCTGGCCTCCTTTTCCTCCACTGCTACCAATAAATGCAGAATGTAAAGTTGCTGCTGTTAATGAACAAAGAAAAGAAACAATGTAAAGACGAAAAGTAACTTTTCACTTTTTTTCTGTCAATAGAAACGGCTGCAGATGTTTAATTAAAACCGGCACAAAATTTAACAGCTTTGTCTAATTTGAATCTGTTTTATCTCTACTAATGAGCGAGGTCGCAATGGTTGCCTTCGAATTTGATTTACCCTGTACAAACCACTATTTATCTAAAATGGTTATAAATCATTGACATTCGCAAATTAATTAACGAACATAGCAATTTTGCTCAATGAAATGTAAAATTAAATTAACATTCCGCCAACTACAATAGTATTATATTACAGGTTTTAAAATTAATTAAATTGTGCATGTTGAAAAATTACATATTTATAATTACGTTGGCAAGATATTGGTTTACTTAGGAATAATGAAATGTTTCATTTTGTGCCATTTCAATAATTAAAATGTAAAACATGAACACAAAACTGCAGTTAAATATTTCTTTTTTAAAAGTACTAGGTAACAATTAAAGTTATTAAGTAAAAAACACGTTCAGTTTCAATGTTATTTTGCTATAACCTGTCGACTTATTTGTAATTATATTGTTATCATATCCAGTTAAAAAACTGCGAATTTAATTTACAATATATTGATTAAAACAAATATAAATTAACTTATCGATTCCGTTAGTTTATTAATTTTTTTTTACGTAAACAGAGTGTGCTTTTCAAAACTAGCTTAACAAAAATCGCTTGTTAAATGTCGAGAATTATATAAAGCTCTTCATGAAACGCAACTCGACTAACTTGAGGTATTTTAAAATTCAAAGCGTAGCTTTGTTATAGGCAAACTTTAAAGTTATGTACATTTCGCAGTCAGAATCTGCATGCAGTTTAACTATAAAAGTTTAAATGATCCCTCGCTGCCCTGGGTGATACAAAAGACCACAGAACTTCGTTTGTGATTGATGGCACTATTCGAACTTGTTTTTTACAACCGGAGAATATCCATCACTATATGTACAATAAAATATTTTACCAGCGCAAAAAGTGAAGGTTATATAATTAATAACGAAGATGTTTAGGTATAATATTGTGTGGTGGATGGTTCATGTGAATTAACGAATTAAACATAATAAAATTTGTTTAAATTGGACGATTAACTTGCTTAAAAAAAATTCGAATAAATAAGGCTTACAAATTATCGAAAACAAAAAAATGTATAGTCCTCGACAATTTTTTTTTGGAAAATTATTTTAACCATTTTATTGTTTCCGGTGTATACGACCCGTAACGCATTTGCGCTGCTTTGCTTACAACTGCTTTTACACGATTGGTATCAGTGGCGCGCCGTTGGTATTAATCGCTGGGGTGCCTCATTTCTGGCGCCCTAAATCCATATTGTTAATGTCACGGATAAAAAATGTACAATTGGCAACATTTGATAGAGAGTAGAGAGAAGTTAGTGTTATTCGCTTCGCAAGCGCAAACAAAAATGAAAATTGACATTGTTATTTTACTTTTACGTAGTAGTAAACGTAGGTTCGGAGTTCAGAAGCCTGCTGAAATATCGGGAACTTTTCGACATAAATTTCCGCTAGATGGCGATAAGTCTACGAATGAAATTTAGATTGACAATAAATTAATTAACACTTTTCTACATTTTTAAAATATCATACAGAGCGCTTTTTACGCATGGTCAAAATAGTGAAACTTTAAACATAGAAACTCATTTTTTTTTTAAATACAACACCCTATATTTTCTTAGTCTCATAGACATGTCCTTCAAAAACGATAAGACTGTTTTATAACTAAAATTGTTGTCCTTAACCTTATTAAACATTTTGGATTTTATTACATTATTTTTTGTTTATTACCTATTGTACATTAACCCTCCTATGGTGTTCGGTAGGGGTGGGCGATATATCGATAAATATCGATATAATTTTGATATTCCGATATATCGATATTTTGATATTTTATTCCTAAGGACAACAAAATTAAGGGCGATAAGCTTTTTTTTAGGTCACCAGTCTCTTTTTTCACTTTTTTAGCTTCGCGCCCCTTTTATATCGAAATGTCGATTTGTCGATATATCGATGTCGATATATCGATATATCGAATATCGATATCGAAATTTGGATATCGCTCGTTTTATATATTCTGACCGCTATAAATTGTTTAATTATCGAAATATTTTATTCTTACACTATGACTTTCACTTTTTATTAGTGACGAATACGTACACAATATGACAAAAAATATGCCTTAGTTTATTTTTATAAACATATATTTTACACTTATTGTGTTCGGGTTAATATAACCGGATGGCCAAATTGTGTTGGTTTATAAACTTTTATGGAATTATAAACTTAATATCGTTTTATTCATATTTGTAAGATCAATTCGCACAGCTGGGGGCGGTTATTGTTGTGGAACAGAGACGCGTTCGTGTAAGTTTCGGCGCGTCTGAACGAGTGTCCACTGTCCACGTTTCAGCAAGTTAGAGCTTGTGTTTTATTTTGGTTTTGGGTATACAGTAGGGGTGAACGATATATCGATATATCGATATCAAAATTATATCGATATATCGACATAGATATATCGACATTCCGATATATCGACATCCGATATATCGATATTGTGAGGGCGAGAAGCTGTTTTTTTAGGTCACCAGTCTCTATTTCCACTTTTTTACTCACTTTTTTTTTAGCTTCGCGCCGTTTTTATATCGAAATTTCGATAAATCGATATGTCGATATATCGATATTCCGATATACAGGGTGTCCCAGATTACATTTCCAGCATGGGGATCTCGCTTATTATGAGAGATACAGGTTTGCTTAAATGCGATGAATTATTCTTAAGTATGAGAGGAGATACAATCAATTTTTAAAAGTACAAAATTCCTAGTACTTAAGATGTTATAGCAAAAAATATGAAAATGTCAAATTTCTTTTTTCTGTCTTAACTGTTTTATTTTATTAATTAGATCAATTTTATTAATACTTTCTTAGGGTACTTTTCAATGTAGAATATAACTGTTATTTTAGATTTTTTTTATCACTTACCATTTTTGAGATATTACCCCTAACTTAATTTTTTCTTATGGGCCGCGAAGTTGGCTATGGAATAGTTAAATGTGTTTTGTTTTTCTCTTTTGAATGAGATATTACTTGCTATATCTAATTTTATAAATAAATCACAAAATCAAGAAAAACCGTATTTTACTTAGATATCACTTATCAAGTTATCTATGAAAATAAAAACAAAAAGCAACTAATTAAATGTCAAATGACAGCATCAATTGTCTGCGGTATCATTTATTAGAATTTTATAGTATTGTTGTGTAATTCGATAGTTTTTGTAAAAATTATTATAATTATGGCTACATTTAAAATAATGAAAAATTTTACATGTTGAGATGCTACATTCTTTGCCATGGAAACAGTTTAGAAGCTAAGCAAATATACTTAGAGCTGTATCCCAAGAGAAGGCACAACTAAGTGCGCGTAATTACAGAAATTGGGAAATAAAAAAAGAAGATGGTTTCTTCGAGAAACCAACCAAAAATCCAAAACAAATCAATGAAGAATTTGAATTATTGTTTTTACACAGTTTCTATGGCAAAGAATGTAGCATCTCAACATGTCAAATTTTTCATCAGTTGTAAATGTGCCCATAATTAAATGATAACAAATTGGTTACAAAGACTACACAACAATACTATAAAATTCAAATAAATGATTCCGCAGACAAATGGCAACTGTCATTTGACATTTGATTAGTTGCTTTTGGTTTTTATTTTCATAGATAACTTGATAAGTGATAATAAAAATACGTTTTTTCTTGATTTTGCGACTTATTTATAAAAATAGATAAAGCAAGTAATATCTCATTAAAAAGAGAAAAATAAAACACATTTAACTATTCCATAGCCAACTTCGTCGCCCATAAGAAAAAATTAAGTTAGGGGTAATATCTTAAAAATGGAAAGTGATAAAAAAAATCTAAAATAACAGTTACATTCTACATTGAAAAGGACCCTAGGTAAGTATTAATAAAATTGATCAAATGATTAAAACAAAAAAGTTACGAGAGAAAAAAGAAATTCGACATTTTCATATTTTTTGCTATAACATCTGAAGTACGAGGAATTTTCTACTTTTAAAAATTGATTTTATCTCCTCTCATACTTACATAATTCATCTAATTTAAGCAAACCTGTATCTCTTATAATAAGCGAGATCCCCATGCTGGATATATATCGCCCACCCCTAGTATACAGGGTTCTCGTGTTTCGAGGGCCACTATGGGGATCTCGTAAAAGTAAGAGTTACGACTTCGGTTAAATTAGGACAAAGTTGTATATTCGGGTGCTTAATAATTTGACGCAAACTTATCTAGCTTTTTTAGTTTTTGAGATATAGGGGAAAAAGTAAAAAAGTGGATTTTTGTTTTTTGCCTGCAACTTTTTTATTTGATGTCGAATTTTATTTCTGTTAAAACTTTTTCACGGCCACTTTTTGCAAGAAATCAAAATCTTCAATTATATTTTCCATGCGACGTTGTTTTAACCATCACCAGGTCATTTTTTTCTTATGGACGCTATATCTGATTTTAACGCCAATTTATAGAGCAATTTATTATGAATTTCGACAATGTGTAATGGTTAGCACTTTATTGAAACAATTGTTGTTAAAAATAGCAAAAAAAATAATTTTATTTTGAAAAATTCCTAATCGGCATGGTAAATAATAATTGTCTTTGTCCCTTTTTCCTTGGAAGCAGGTAAGTGAACCGCATGAAATTACTTTTACAGGGATTTAATCAAAGATTTAACACAAAACGAAAATAGGTAGGTATTTATTTATTTATTGAAGAAGAAAAAACAGCTATGCCATCCATGCACGGTCACCCAACCAAGAACTAACTTAACTTGTCAAGCAACCGCATTGGTTACATCTTCAACGAGTTAAGCCCTTTATCTGCGTTAATGGCTTCTAATAAGTTAACAGATTTTTGGACGTTTTTTAAAAACTATGAAAACTGATATTTGGTTACGAAAATTTTGTTGCACATTCTTGTATGCCAAATGAGGGATTAAATTTATAAGTGTATTTTATTACTTAACTGAGGAAAATATTCTAAAAATATTTGTTAATAAATAAACAATGTTAATGCTTTCTCAACATATTTTTTAATACCCCTTTTTTTAGTTTCGGGCCAACCTGACGCCAACACAATAATCGTAACAAAAATGGAATTTAAATTTATTTAGAAAAACAGCAAGTTCTTTCTAAGCGCTTTTTCGTCTACCCTTTTCATGTTTTGTAGCGTCAGGTAAATAGCATGAAGCAGAAAATTGGAATAATTATGGACTTTTAAACGAACATCTGAAATTAAAACTGTTTTAACTTAAAAACTACTAACGCGTTTAACAAGATGCCATCTAACATCTAACAGTTTATTACAGGAAATTTAAAAATATATCCGTAACAAAAACCTATCATTATTAGTTAAAGGAATAAACCTTACATGTAATTAATGAGTAATTATAAATGCAGCAAGGAAATTGAAATATATGTATACTCGAGTAACGCGCAATTATGAACCTTTAAATTAGAACTAAGATGTTAGTAACTGTTGAGGGAAATTCCCACTGCACTAATTGTAGAAGCTAGAAAGATTATATTATTTAAAAAATATATAGGTAAATGCTTGTAATTTTAAGTTAGGTGTAGTGCCTTAAAGGTACCATTTTAATGTTACCAGTTTTAAGATGATAGCTGTTTGGCCTTAAAAGTCGTAATTTTGGATACAGTATTGCTTGTTAAAAGATGAAGGAATTTGCTAAAGAATGTTAACTATCAAACAAGAAACAGATTTATGGGGAATAGGTGACACACTACACTTTATATAACCAACCGTACTAAACTATAGGATTCAGTCAGCGATACTTCAAAGAGCATTAAACATGTAATACATATGCTATAACAGTTACATTATTGTTTCGCGATTACACAGCTTGAATATTAACTGTTATACAAACATCTTAACACAGTGGCAACTATAATTTAGCATCGAGATGGACTTCAGTAGTGTACAGGGTGGTCCAAATTCGATGGGATTGCATGGGTATCTCGGTTAATATTTAAGATAGAGAAACGGTTAAATTACCAAAAATGTGCAGTTTTTTGAGACAAACTCAGAACCGTTTTCAAAAATATTCTATCATTTCCGGTTTTCGAGTTATCGAATAAAAAGTGTTTTTTTGTCATATTAATAATGTGTCATATCTCCGTTATTGTTGTAAATATCAAAAATAGTTATTAAGATTATTTTTGGATATTTTTATGTTTAATTTGATTATACTAAAAAAAAAAATTTTTATGCTCGCCGTTAAAAAGTTATGACACAAACTTACCTTTTTTTAAATGGAAACGATAGTTGGCTATGACCTATTTAACCTATTTAAATTCCTCATTTTTTTCTCATTTCAAATATATAAGGGTTAATGTATTTATTTTCAACAATACGCAAGTTATAAAGGTTTTTTAGTTTTTTTTTTTAAGAAAATCATAGTAGGCTGTGAAAACAAAAAATAAACAAGGTGTAAAACCTTATAAAACTCATGTGGTACAAGTTACCAAGGTTTTTTAATTTGTTATTGAGATAAATACGAAATTTTTTGAACATAAGATTAACAACAATATCCTACATTACTGCTGATACCGATTATATCGTTGTTTTCTTATTTTCAAATATTTACAATGTTTATCTCCACAACAAATTAAAAAACCTTGGTAACTTGTACCACATGAGTTTTGTAAGGTTTTACACCTTGTTTGGTTTTTGTTTTCATAGCCTACTATGATTTTCTTAAAAAAAAAACCTAAAAAACCTTCATAACTTGCGTATTATTAAAAATAAATACATCGACCCTTATATATTTGGAATGAGAAAAAAATGAGGAATTTAAATAGGTCATAGCCAACTATCGTTTCCATTTAAAAAAAGGTAAGTTTGTGTCATAACTTTTTAACGGCGAGCGTAAAAATTTTTTTTTTAGTATAATCAAATTAAACATAAAAATATACAAAAATAGTCTTAATAAATATTTTTGATATTTACAACAATAACGGAGATATGACACATTATTAATATGACAAAAAAACACATTTTATTCGATAACTCGAAAACCGGAAATGATAGAATATTTTTGAAAACGGTTCTGAGTTTGTCTCAAAAAACTGCACATTTTTGGTAATTTAACCGTTTCTCTATCTTAAATATTAACCGAGATACCCATGCAATCCCATCGAATTTGGACCACCCTGTACACTTGCAATAAAACAAGTTGTTTGAAGCACTTAATATTTATTATAAAATGATTCCTAAAAAAAAAGAATTTTACATCAAATAGTTATTTATGTATCAAGGCCAAAAAGTACGTTTTGGCCGAGATGCATATTACATTTTTTGTGCGATCGAATTAAAAACAATTTAAATGTTTAGTATTTTTCAAAAATATAGGTTAGAAACTACGTGACATTCTGTCACTGACAGCGTGACAGATGACAGCGTATGCTGTTAGCTTTAATGCAAATTTACTTTTTCGTACGCTGTAGCGCCCGAAAAAGTTACTTTTTCGGCCGTTGCTAAGGGTAACGGCCGGAAAAGTACTTTTTAGGCCGTTGCTAAGGGTAACGCCGGTAGTGCAGTACTTCATGGCTGCTAACGCGTCCGTCAAACAGCTGTTTCTAGTACGATCGCACAAAAAGTACTTTATAGGCCGTTGCTAAGGGTAACGCCGGTAATGCAGTACTTTATGGCAGCTAATGCGTCTGCTTGTTCATTTTTTGAGATATAGGGAAAAAAGTAAAAAAATGGATTTTTGTTTTTTGCCTGTAACTTTTTCATTCGAGGTCGAATTTCATTTCTTTTAAATTTTTTCTTGGCCACTTTTTGCAAGGAATCAAATTGCCCAATTATATTTTCCATGCGACGTTTCACTTTTTTAAACCATCATCGGTTGATTTTTTCTTATGTACGCTATATCTGATTTTAACGCCGATTTGTAGAGCATTTTATTCTGAATTCGACAATGTATAACACTTAACACTTTTTTAAAACAATTTTTGTTAAAAAGGGATAAAGACAATGATTTACCATGCCGATTAGAAATTTTTCAAAATAAAATATTGTTTTTGGCATTTTTTAAAAACAATTGTTTCATAAAAGTGCTAAGTGTAATACATTGTCGAATTCAGAATAAAATGCTCTACAAATTGGCGTTAAAATCAGATATAGCGTTCATAAGAAAAAATCGACCTGATGATGGTTTAAAAAAGTAAAACGTCGCATGGAAAATATAATTGGGGATTACGATTCCTTGCAAAAAGTGACTTTTTTTTTTAAAGAAATGAAATTCGACATCAAATGAAAAAGTTACGGGCAAAAAAAGTCACTTTTTTACTTTTTTCCCTATGTCTCAGAAACTAAAAAAGCTAGATACGTTCTGTTTGCGTCAAATTATTGAGCACCTGAATATACAACTTCGCCCTAATTTAACCGAAGTCGTAACTCTTACCGTTTACGAGATCCCCATAGTGGCCCTCGAAAAACGAGAACCCTGTATTTAACACTTGCTATTGCAAGTGCATGGATTAACATAAATCAATTAACACACGTAACTTGTGATATTAATTAATTTATTTTAGCATCTCTACCGACGATCTGGTAATTATAAATGACGTAAATGAAGTTTAGAGTTTTGTTGTTAGCGTTTGGATTTCAAAGCCGTATTTTATTTGTAAAAGCACGTTTCTGCTACGTGAGAAAAATCATGAAATCTGGAAGTTTCTAAATTTTTGGAATCCCTAGTTGTCTACTCACTGTACGATGTCTCTCTCTCAGTGGCGTAGCTGGAACGTTTGGGTCTATAGGCAAAAATCAATAACAAGAAGGGTCTTATATAATTTTTTCATATTTGGTTTAAAATTTGTAGGTAATTTATTGTTATATGTTTCATTATTTGAAACTCACACTGTATTAAAAAAAAATTATTATACAGGGTGCACCAATAGTGCGATAAAGTCCATTATTGCCCTTAATGTCAACTTATTAAAAAAAGTTTTTAACGAAACTTATGCCTAGTATTTCTAGACGTGCATGTGTTAAAATTAGTTTCAAGTATACAGGGTGTTTCATGGAAGTGGGGCGTCACTAAAGGTTTTTTTTTTTAAATTGAACACCCAGTATATTTTTGCATAATCGAATTCAGCAAGAAAATCCCCATATGACAGTATATTGTTTTTATCATTTTTTTGCGACGTTGCCATTTTATCTCAAAAAATCTTTGAATTTCCAGAAAAACAGGGTATAATACTTGTCAAGAGCACAACGTTGTGAATAATAATTGGCAAATGATATTTTGTACATACAAGTCAAAAGGTGGCGTAATAGTCTAACTAAAATACATCAAAATTAATTTATATTATACAGGGTGTTTCTTATAGATGTGCCAACTTCCCAATTTTCAAACATCAATAACTTTATTTTTTCAAATGGAACACCCTGTATATTATTACGTCATTTTGTTGCATTTTTGTTTTTCTTCATCTTTTCTTAATACTTACCTATACCTAAAACGAATATTTTCTGAGATATTTACATTTTACTTATTCTTATATGCGTTGTGTAGGAATTTCCTAATTTTTTCGGAGTAGGCCCCGACTTTGACAATAGAAACAAAAATGTATGTAGTAACAACTGTTAGAGTTAATTGCTGTCGATTGTTAAAACATAAATAAATTAGTATAACATATTCAATATGAACTTTCCAAAAGAAGAATTGATTGATATGGTCTATGTACTTGGCGCAAGCGACAAAAATTATTAGCAACAAGAATATACAGAGAGCGGTGTCCGGAAAGGAGACAACCAAGCAAGCAAGCTTTTGAAAATTTAATGAACCGTTTTGATCGAACTGGGGTTGTAAATTATGAAAAAACTGAACGTAGGTACGAAAACTGCAACATCCGAGGAAAATGCTTTTAATGTTGTTTTAAGCGTAACAGAAGATCCACATGTAAGTACAAAAGATATTTCCAGACAATTTGAAATCAGTCAAACGTCTGTACGAAGGATTTTGTCAACGAATAAAACGTACCAAATTCAATTGCATCAGAAATTACTGGATACTGATTTTGAAAATAGTAAATAGTAAATAGTAAATAGTATTTATTAGTATTTAGCCAATAAAAATACAATTGGATATACAAGTCGTTCTATAAATACTTACGTTAACAATACTAAAGTTCACACTCAGAACATATCAGTCTCGACAACGGAATCGTTCAAGAATTCGCCCACTGTATAGTAAGTAACATTTCCGTATTAAATATTTTTTTATCATTTTCTTAAAACTATTAAAATTTAGGTTAGGCATCTTGTTAAACATTTTTTTCCCTATATATACAGGTGATTTTTTAAATTTACTTGATTTATGTTGATCAACAACAAATAAATGTCCATGTCTAGTATTATGTGAATGGACATTTTCATTTTTAACATAATTATGTGCATTAATTTTAACGAACAAGAGTAGTTTATAAATGTAAATGCATGGGAAAGTTAACAAATTATTTTTTACAAAAGTAGGTTTGCAAGTATCTTTGCTAGGTATATTAAAAATTAGTCGAATACATCGCTTTTGTGAAACAAATATTCTGTGACAATTTGTACTATCTCCCCACATAACCACGTTATAATTTAAGTGACAGTATATAATTGAGTAATAAACATTCAGTAGCGATTTTATGTCAAACGTATTTTTTAAATTTGCAATGGCATAATAACCAGAATTAATTTTTTAGCTTTTCGTAGGTACATTGTCTCAACGAAAAATCCAGGAAGAAAGAAATATTTCTGATCTTGTTTTATTTGCCGACGAAATTCGGGAGGTGATTCCTTATCGAAAAATAAGGGGGGTATTTTATATACAAATTTTTCCTTAGACGTCTCCTGTCGGTGTTACACCCCCCCTAAAGGGGAGCGCTAAAATAAGGTTTTTATTTTGTTTCTAAAATTTGGATAAATGTAGTAGAATGATATTTGACAGATGTTTTATACTTATCAAAAGGTTTCCCATAGTAATATTTTCAATCATCTCCCACCTTCACAGGGTGCTGAAAAATGCGACCCCTATTGTTTTTTTTATCAAAACTTTTTGGTAGGTTAAAATTTTGCATTTAAAAATCTGTTTTGAAGCCATGGTAACCATCAAAATGAATCGTTTTATATTGGAATATTTGATGGTTCACCTATTTTAGTTTTTACTCAAAAACTGTAGGTTTTACGAGAAAAGTTAAAAAATAAATACAGTTTCTAAATAAATCAAGCTTTTAAAAACAAATTTTTTATTACAAAATTCTAACCCACTAAAAAGTTCTGATAAAAAAACCAACCGGGGTCGCACTTTTTAGCCCCTTGTGAAGGTGGGAGACGATTGAAAATATTACCATGGAAAATCTTTTAATAGGTATAATATATCTATAAAATATCATTCTCCTACATTGATCCAAATTTGAGAAATAAAATAAAAAACTAATTTCACAGCTTTTTCGATGAAAAATCATTATTTTATGAGCATTTAATTGAAAATGAACCTTTACAGACATGAAAAAAAATTAGATATGATTTTAAATTATGGAGAGTGTAATAGAAATATTGTATTTTTTTACCATTTGCAAATCCTCAAAACATGCACATAATAATTAAACAGAAGTGATGTTTATTTTAAAATGTTTGACATTTATTATTTGTCCGGAGGGCCCCCATTTTTTGTGAACCCCTAGTCTTTGCCGACTTTTGTTATGCGCTAGTTACGCCCCTGAATGTCTCTCTCTTTCTGTAATCTCTAAAACTATAACGACCCACATATAAAAATGAACACACGTCATTTTCGTGAATAACTGCTCTGGTGCAAAAACATTGTATGTTCCTTTTAATATGTCTTTCGATGTGCGCCACTTTCTAGAGAAACACTGAAATTTCGTGCGGTTCAGTTGAAAATTCACGGAAATTTAACTTCTAACTTTAGCTAGAATTACAAAGAACTGTTTTAAAATTGAAATGATTATTTTTGAGTTTCTTTTTTTATTAATCGCCTATCGTTCACCGGAAATAACGTTAACTCTCTTATTTTACGGTGTTATTTTAACCGCTTTCTACCAATTTAGTCACCGTCAGTCGTCATTCAACTGTGCTGTATAATAATCAAAAATTAATTAAAAATAGTCTATTTCAATGACAACTCAACTATACAAACCAAATTGTTAAAATAAAACACGGTTTCAAATTGCAACGGTAAGTTAATGAAGAAAAATGATCGCCTCATCACAGGAAAAAACAGAACGTCAGCTAAATTTTATTTTTACTGTAATATGCAAATTCATACACAATTTCCAGAACCCATTGCACTCGAGTTCTAGTAATATATTACATAAGTTTAAATTATTATTATTCTGCACACCATGTACAAGCAACTAACTATAAATAGCAATTATTAATATAGGTGTTCGTAACAAAATAGTATCAAACAATATTTTTTCAGCTAAAGGGTATCGAAATATAAATGATACATCATTATTTGTTTCTATAAAAACTTGTAAGTCGTTTGTTAGATTCAAAGTAGAAAGCAAATTTTACCAAACAAAAAGTTTTGTCGCCTGTTTTTATTTTATTTCTCAAATTTGGATAAATGTTAGTAAAAGGTTTCCCTTAGTAATATTTTCAATCATCTCCCACCTTCACAGGGGGCTGAAAAGTGCTACCCCTGTTGTTTTTTTTTAATAAGAACTTTTTGGTGGGTTGAAATTTTGCAATAAAAAAAACATTTTTGAAATCTTGATTTATTTAGAAACTTTTTTTATTCTTTAGTTTTTCTCGTAAAACCTACAGTTTTCGAGTAAAAAATAAAATAAGTAGGTAAACATGCACCATTAAATATTCCAATATAAAATGATTCATTTTGGTGGTTACCATGGTTTGTTTATGTTCATATTGGGTAGGATTTAAGGCTGTAATTAATTCATTTTGACGTTTACGCAGCGACAACGCGACAACGCCCGTCAATTCTACTCAATATGAACATAACCAAACCATGGCAACCACCAAAATGAATCGTTTTATTTTGGAATATTTGATGGTTCATGTTTACTTATTTTATTTTTTACTCAAAAACTGTAGGTTTTACGAGAAAAACTAAAGAATACAAAAAGATTCTAAATAAATCAAGATTTCAAAATTTATTTTTTATTTGCAATATTTTAATGACTACTCGAATTTTTTCGCAATATTTAAGAAACACTCTGTATACAATGTGTCTGAAATACCAGGCTCATCATTGGAAACTTCTAAACCGCAATAGATAAAGGGTTGGTTAAATGAGACATATAAAGTTACCTGTATTATTAAGTAAGTTGGTGATGATTTAAGGGGAAAAAAAAACATACCACACTAGATATATGGTCATAAATCAATATTGGTGTATTGGTGAATATTTTAAACCTAAGAATCTCCGTTTTAGATTTTGAAAGGATATAGATAGTTGTTAACGCTCGAGCGGGCGCGTCCCTTATTTTTCACCGACCGGGCGCGTGGCGTACTTTGTCCATAGCATCTTTAAAAACAAATAACTCCTGTGTTTTATAGTATTATATGTTAATTTTTTATCAGGGTGATATTTCACGTTTTGCAAATATAATTTACAACGCTATTTCTTCAAAAAACAAATTATATATCTGACTAGGATAAATGATATTTCCAAAAATATTTTAATACTTCAATAGACAAACCTAAAAATTTCTTTATTTATCTGAATTACATTTTACAGCACTACAAGTTTAACAAACATACGTGGTTTCAACATGCAAGAAAATTGATTCCAAGAATCACATTTAATTGTTGTGTCCACATTTTTTATATATTACATAAGAAGAGTTGTAAGAAGCATATTACCCACGAGTAAAACGGTCGCGAACGGAGCCGCGTAGCGGCGAGTGCGTAATTGCCTTACAACTCGAGTTTTGTACTATACTTTTTCTACGATCACATAATACATACGATTTTATCGGGTTTCTGGCTAATAGTAAACACACGTAAGTACGCTGTTGAGTGTCAAGTTTGACGTGAGTCTACTTTGATCATTTCTAGAAAAGTGTGCTTTTTGCTTACCGTGCGTAAAGACCGTCTTACTATGCATGAATGCATGCATGCTGTACACTTGTACAGTAATAGTCATTTACAGAGGTGGTCGTAGAAAAATTATCGCCCTACTACAGATCTTTGAGACGACAACGTACTCAATTCTCAATTGGAAGCCAAAATGGTACTGAAGGAATACACTAAAGGCTTTTACGATTAGATCTTGACACAGTGTTACCACATTGAATTGTTATGAGCCTTGCATTTCACTCACCCTGTATACTCCTAAAACATGTTAAATCAAATTTTAATTTCTTTATCAATTAAACGAGTATCTAATAAGAATTAAGTTATTAAAAATATAGATTTAAAAGTTAAAACGCCCACTCAAAGTTAATTTTAAAGCGGTTTTCAGTAATCCAAAGAACCGCTAGGAAATTCTAATTAAAATCGTTGTTTTATGGCTTTATCTAAACATGTTTAACAAAACCAATAAATTAAAAGGTCTAATCATAATTATGTTTTAGTGGATAACAGAATAAAATGATTTTCTATATCTGCTTTTAATTACATCGTAGATTGGGCGGCGCACCACTATCTCTGATAACAAATAACATATTCCTTTCAACTACTTTTGTACCAGCATTGCATATAAGGATATCACTTTATGAATTATTGAATTCAGTAAATATGGGTAGACTTGATGAACTAATTGTATCTGAATATATTTAACAATACGCGTTGCTAAGATACCAATTTTCGCACTATGATGCTTTTAAATTTGATTACAATGTCATTGGAAATATTTTACAACTCTCTCTCTCGCCTTGTTGAGGATTAAAAAAAAAACACTCCCAATTGATATAAACGTCGGCTTATGCCCGTATCAAAAAAATGCTAAGTTTATCAAAACATAACTTCGTTTAGCAGAAACAACTGTTTATTAGTAGCCTTCAATCGTAACCAATTTTCACAGCGCGTAGAACGTCCACAATTTAAAAAAAAAAATCTGTTATAAAGCAAATTTAAAGCTAGACCTCAAACTTTGTAGTTACTATTAATAAAGCCATTTCTCTTTAATTAATTCTCATTAATCTAAATGGATAGTGGTAAAATACTCCTTTGATAAATGTCTAACAATTACAGTGAAGTGCTACAGCACTTCTCTCAGTGCTAATAGTTAATAAACGGTTAACAGCCTTTTAACGGGAAAAGGAGATGTTAAAATAGGATATAAACATTAAACACCAACTTTTATGCCCAGACTGTAAATACCAAAAACCAACAAGACTGGAATATCATTATTCCTCATCACTTTCAAGAAATGTGTGTTTAAAATCGTATTTTTATAAATTAAATATTATTCCACGAATTTATGAAAACAACAAGGCTTTTCTAAGCGACTGTGGACGTACTTCGGTTAACGCAAAGGCATAAAAAGATGGAAAAACCATGTAAGCTTATGGACGTGGGTTCACCTTTCTATACTAGCCTTGGCAAAGCATAGCACACTTGACGGTTTTCCCGAGAACCGAACGATCGCTGGCATATAGAATAAACTCCATCCCATTATGTTAGAAATGTGGTAGACAACAAAAATTTTCAAATTTTATAACGCGTACTCGAGTAACGACGTTAGATGGTGGTCTTGGCGCGTTTTTAACCAGAACAAAATTAGAACGTGGGTTTTCAAAACGAAGATATGGAATGTTGTCGGAGAAACGTGAGCTAAGCAGCGTTTACTTTGACAAGGGCAAACGATATTACACAGCAGGCAGACACAGCAACCAAAATCAAGCGCTTGCCAGCCGTTTTGCCCGTATGCAAGCTGTCTTTCAGCCTTTGGTTCGGTCACACGTTTCTCCAGCTGAAAGAACTGACAACTCGAGCAAATTTGACCCCGTTGCACTCGAAAATATAGCGACACACACGTTGACGTCACGCGGTAGACCACGCCTACTTGATATTTCTTGCATTAAGTATGACAACATGACGCATCATGTTAGCATTGTTGGGTGACTACGCAAGAGTTCCTTGTTGCAGTCATGTTATAGAAGTAACGAATCAGCTTTCAGTTAGTTTTGTATATGAGTCAACAATGGAAAATCCGTTTACAAAGAAATATTAAATCTGCGTTTCCTGGGCTAAGATTAGAAAGTTAATGACCTATATGACAACAGTTTTTGTTACATTTTTCTAAGCTTACAGCGCCGGTCTGTCTACCAAGTAGAATTTATTCCTATTATTATCACCAGAGTACACAAAAAATATGTGTGCAATTTTGCCACTTGTTGCTACTGTCACGGTTCTGGGTGACGAGATTTTAAGGTGCTGGCGCTCGGTGGAATTGAGCTGGACTCTGACACCAGGTGATTAGTACGTTCACCAACGATTCGACGTTTTATCAGGATGAATAGCCAAAAAGGACGTTTTTAAAGTATTTATTTTAAATCAAGTTTCTACACTAGTTAACGCTACAATGATTAAGACAACAGTGAACCGTGAACATTGAATTTTGATGGTTTATATAGGGAAATATTTTCTAGCAAAATATGTGTTATAGCCTGTGACGTACTGAAAGTGACAAAAACAAATTATGACGTAGGTGAAAGGTTGATGAGCAAGATTAGGTGACAAACAAATATTTTGTTAGAAAAGCAAATTAAGTGAAAACAAAGCCTAATTACTTATATAATAGAGAGTTTCATGACACCTCCCTTCTAAGAGTCAAAATTACTCTTTAATGATTAATTTTGCTTAAGATTAAACTTATAATTAAAGATGTTGGGCTCTTTCTTTTTTTCTAGCGATATGGTACAAATCTTCCATCGTTCGATTGGATCTGCGTAGTTGATTACGCCGTTTGGGTTGTACAGCTACTATCTTGGTGTTAGCATCTTCGTCTTCAGTTCCACTTGATGATTGTATTTGGTACTGAGCGTTGTATTGTGTGTGCGTGCGATTGTCTCGTTTTGGTCGACAACAATTATTGTTAATGATTCGAATGCAGTTCCCAGATGAATTACAGCATTTGGAGAAGAAAGTTCTGAAAAATTCTGGGCAACATTTCTGAAAACAACAAATAATGAAAAACAACGTGCAAAGAGCAATGACTGTTCCGTAGACATAGTACCACCAGTTGTGCTCATGTATTTGGTACGGTTTTTCATTTTGTACTTGAAGTATCTTGTCAATATCTTTGAGTTGTTCTTTGGCAGCTTGTATTGATTCTAGATCCATTTTATTGATGTGAAGTTTCTTTAATTTCTCTGGTTCTTTGATTGCTTCTTCGTGAAGAATTTTCTCAATGAAAGTGCAGCAATCGTCTAACATCAAATTTGCATGTGGAATGTAGTATGTGACGTTTCTTTCATTTGCTATAACACTTGCGTATAGAATTGCAGTGTCGGTGTATCCAGTTGTATCGAAATTTAATGAGATTTTTCCAGTTCCTTGGATGACGATTTGTTCTGCGGTACTTTTTTTTCCTATAATAGTTACAGTGGTCGGTTGGGTTAGGGTGTATAACCATTCGTTGTTTCCGATATCTGTCCATGATTCCATATTTGCGAATAAATGTAATATTTCACAAGTTTTCGGAATCTTATTCTGATGTGACTTTAACAGTAAAATTTCGCATGTTTGTGCGTTGTTAGTTTTACCTAAGCGGATATTTTTACATAGGTACACAGAGTTTGTGTATTGACAATTTGATAAATCTTTTAACAAAGCGAAATCAGTATTTGTCTCACTTTTAAGGATATAGGCATATTTGGGGTTAACAAATGAATACATAGTATTGTTAATATGAGGCATTGGTAATGGGAATAATTGATATAAGATATATTTTATAAAATCAACTACAGGTATTCCAATAATTGTATAAAGTTGTAATGAATCTTTTCCTGAGTTTGTTAATGCAATTTTTATCGATAGGATGGGATAGTAAAGATGGATATTTGAGGATTTAATTTTAAATGGCAAAGCATAAGAAACTGCGACTTCTTCAAGTTCTTTTTGTAGATCTTTAGGTGTTATTGTTGTGGGTGACACAATGTTATGTTGACTTTCAGTATAATGCATTAAGATGGTTGACAAAGTTTTCTCTAAGCTAAAGCAGAGTAATGTTAGTGTTTGTATAGTTGCAATCATGCGATCTTTATATTCTATTCTAGTACTCGCGTCTAGAGATATCCTCATGAAATTTTGTATAATATCTAAATTTTTATTAAGTTGTTCCTCATCTAACTTAAGTTCATTTACACTATGATTAAAATTAGAAATGGTTGTGTCAATAAGTTTAATTTGTTTTTGCATTAATAGATTTGTTTCTTTTCTGTCATGAATCAATTGGTTTATAGAATTGTCATAAAATTTAGCATCGTCGGCATCTGGCGAGCCAGTTAACCATTTTAATACAGTACCAATTCCATTAATTACTCCTCTTTTCTCACGCTTTTCTACCGCAGTGAGTCGAGTAAGCGAATCATATGCAATTGTTACTTTATCATATTGTTCAAGAATGATTTCTTTACCTGTTTTAAAGTCGTTTGTAATGTCGACTTTAATTCTATCGAAATCTATTAGTTCAAAAATTCGAAAAGATTTTGTTAGTACATTATATTGTTCGTGTATAAAACTCAAATTTTGTGTGATAATTAGATGAAAATTTTGTTTAATAACTAAAGCAACGCCTAGCTGATTGTAATATATTCCTGAACTATTGTCAAATTTCGTCAATTGATACGCGTCGCCTGATATCATCAGAATGAGAAGGATCAATATGTCCTTCAGTATCTTCATCTGAAAAGAACGGTTTAATGTTACTAATATGTTGTCGTACATTTTTATTTCCTAATTTAATTACTACATTATTTTGATTATTATTAATTTTTAATATTTGATATGGACCTTTCCATTGTTTATCAAGTTTAGATTTTGGTAAATGATTTTTAATTAAAATATTTTGACCTATTTTGTATCTTTGATTTGTTGGTTTCTTTATCTTATCATTATATTTTTGTTGAGCATTTAATTTATATTTATTAATTTGTTCTTCTGCTGATTTTTGCAATTGTACAATTTTGTTTTTATGTTTTTTGATATAAATATCATACGTATTTTCATTGTTTTGTTCTGGTAACAAAACGTTTGGTTTCTGTCCAAAGACAAGTTCGTATGGGATTTGTTTTGTAGTGGCATGTATATGAGTATTGTATGAATAGATTGCATAATTTAAGTATTCATCCCAATTATTAAAGTTTTTATTCACATAGGTTCTGAGATGATCTTTTAATGTTAAATGACTTCTCTCAAGAGCTCCTTGTGTTTGTGGATGATATGGTGAACTAAATAATTTCTTAACTCTAAAAACTTCAGTGATTTCAGTGAATAATTTGCTCATGAATTCTGTGCCTTGATCCGTAAGTATTGAGTTTGGTATTCCAAAAGTAGTTATAAATTTAATATATTTCTCGCAAATTGTTTTAGCAGTGTGATTTTCTAATGGTTCGGCAAACGAGAATTTGGTTAAATCGTCTTGGAAAGTTAATATAAATCTATGATTATTTTTTGTAATTGGTAATGGTCCAACAATGTCTAAAGCTAACCTTTCAAGAAATTTTGAACTTGTAGTAGTTATAATTATAGGAGTTTTACTATTTGTAAAGGAAGTTTTGCATTTTTGACAAGTTTCACAAATTTTTATATAATTTTTGATGTCAATTTTCATGTTCTCCCAGTAATAATATGGAATAATTCGTTTATACATACGGTGAAATCCGCAATGTCCTGCTAAAGGAGAGTCATGATTTTCGAATAAAATGTCTTTCTTTTGAGATTCTAATATTACATGTTTTCTAAAAGGCATTAGTATTTCTATTTTTATTTGTTTCTTAAAAAATATGTATCTTAAGATTGTTTGGAATATGTCCATTTCGATGTCAATGGGCTTTTCAAATGTTAAGTAATCAATTTTGTTATCTGTTACATATTGACTAAATGTTAGAATAGCATTAAAAATGTCCAATTGCTTTGGATCTTCATATTCATATATTTTGTAGACTAATAGAATTATGTTAGGATTTATAAAATAATTTTTAAATATTAGTTCATCGTCAGTGAATTCAATATTATATTGTTCTTTTATTTTTACATTAGTAAGACTATTTGATTCACCGTTAGTGAATTTAATTATTTGTTTATTATTTGTTTTATCTATCACTTTATATTTTTCGTTGTATTTATTTTTATTTATTTTTAAATCTTTAAAAGTTTTAGCTTTTTCAGGCATTAATAGCATTGGGTAACGACTTAATGTATCGGCATTGTTATTTATTCTTCCGGGTTTATATTTAATTATATATTCGTATTCAGACAACGTTAATCTCCATCGTACTAAACGTGAAGAAGGATCTTTACAATTCATCAGCCATGTTAATGGTCTGTGATCAGTGTAGATGATAAATTTCTTTCCGAATAAATAAGGTCGATAGTGTTTTATGGTCGCGATAATGGCTAATAATTCTTTTTCGGTCGTTGTATATTTTGTTTCTGCTGAATTTAATGTTCGCGAATAATATCCAATAGGTTGGTCTTTACCATTGGTTTCCTGAGATAATACGCCGCCTATTCCATAATCGGAAGCGTCAGTGGTAATTATAAATTCTTTATTATAATCAGGGTATTGTAAAATTATATCATTTTTTAGAATTTCTTTAATTTTGTCAAAAGCATTTTGTGTTTCGCTAGTCCACATAAAAGTAATGTCTTTTTGAAGTAATTTGGTTAAGGGTTTAGTTATAACTGAAAATTGAGGAATGAATTTTCTATAATATCCTGCCATACCTAAAAACATTTTTATATGTTTAGGGGTGGTTGGTGTTGCAAATTTATTTATAGCTTCTATTTTATCTGGATTTGGTAGCAATCCTTTATCTGTTAATATATGACCTAAATAAGCTACTTCTCTTTTTAAAAATTCACATTTATCTAATTGTAATTTTAAATTATGTTGTTTTAAGCGTTTAAAAACTTTTTCTAATTTTTGATTATGTTCCGTTAAATTTTGAGCATATATTACAATATCATCTATGTAAGCAAAACATTCAATTCCTTGTAAACCTATTAATGCATTATCAATTAATCTTTGAAATGAAGCTGGAGCCGTTTTTAATCCGAATGGCATTCTGGTATATTCGTAATGACCCATGGGAGTATTAAAACTAGTTTTACAAATATCTTCTGGTTTTATTGGAATTTGGTGGAAACCGCTTGCTAAATCTAGAGTAGTGAAGTATTGACTTTTTCCTAATTGATCTAAAATATCAGTTATATTTGGTAAGGGGTATACATCGCCTACTGTTACATCGTTTAATTTTCTATAATCTATCACGATTCGCCATTTTTGTTTACCGCTTGCATCTTGTTTCTTTGGGACTACCCATAATGGTGAACTCCAAGGAGAGTTTGATGGTCGAATAATTCCATCTTTTAACATTTTATTTACTTGAGTTCTGACCTCGTCTTTATGAATTTGTGGATAACGATAATTTTTAGTATAAACTGGAGGATTATTTCCTGTGTTAATTTCGTGGCATATTAGATTTGTTTGAGTGAGTTTATCACTACTTGATAAGAATATATTCTTATATTGTTTGCATAAAAATAATAAAGATTTTTTTTCTTCTATATTTAAGTGATCTAACCGTAATTGAGATTCAAAATTAACGTCTTTGTCTGTTTTACAGTGTAAATCTTTTGAATTTTGTTCATGAACAGGAATCATATTAACGTTTATTATTGGAATGGTTATATCATTGTCACTTGTGTTAATAATACTGGTTAAAATTTTTCCGTTATGATTAGCAACTAAGGCATTAGCAATTTTTAAATTGTTGAATTCTGGGGAATTCTGAGGGAATTCGACCAGTCCTTCGTGTAATTCAGAATTTGTGTATATTTCTACAAACTTTTCCGTTCTGGCACGTATTGTATTATTTTGATCACCTTGAATGAGTTTTAAAGGTTTATGAATGCCTTGAATAAAAAGTGTATTGTCTAAACATGAAATTGTTGCTTTATTTTCATTAAAGAAATTTAAACCAAGTATGCCATCATATGGTAAATTAATTAATTTTGGATTTATAATTTGGAACTTTAATGTGATACAATGATTAAAACATTCGAGTGGAATTATAGTTGATCCTGAGGTTTTGATTTCTTTATCAGTAACACTTGATAGAATGACGTTATCACTTGAATTTATTTGAATCGAATTTGGATCAAGTTTTTCAGGATTGATTAACGACACACCTGCACCGGTATCAAGTAATAGTCGTAACTTTCCTGTTTTACTTGATTTTGAATAAAAAATTATGGACATTAAATTATCCTTAGTTTGATTAAATATTTTTAATTTAGGAGTCTGAATATTTGGACTTTTTTCGTTTTCATTTTCATTTTGGAAAATTTGAACATTTGAATTAATAGAATCTTTTAAATTTGTAAACTTATTTTTATGTTCTTTAAAATTTAAGTCGGCGTTTAGATATACAGATACACATTCCGACGTCTGTGCATCGTGAATTGAATTAATTTCATTAATATTAGAGCTCAATTTTTTATTTTTATTAAAATTTAAGTCGGCGTTAGGATATACAGATACACATTCCGACGTCTGTGCATCGTGAATTGAATTAATTTCATTTATATTAGAGCTCAATTTTTTATTTTTATTAAAATTTAAGTCGGCGTTAGGATATACAGATACACATTCCGACGTCTGTGCATCGTGAATTATTCTTTTAGAATTTTTATAAAAATTAGGATTTAAATATGAATCATTTAAATTTGTACGCGAAGCTTCTTTAATTTTAGTATGATTCTTTAAATTAAAGTCGGATTTAAATTTTACAGGCATATGTTCCGACGCACATGTGCCATGAATTAGTTTAAAGAATGCGGTTTATTTTGTGTATTAAAATTCCGTTTATAATTAGGATCGTATTTACCGTCCTCTTTAAGTTGTTTAATAAATGCCAATTTACGACATTGGTCGATAGAATGACCAGGTCTTTTACAATAACTGCACTGAATTTGGGTATAATACAATGAGGTTTTCTTTCTACAATCATTTGTGTTATGAGAATTATTTTTGCAATTACGACAATATTTTTCTGAACTTCTAAATTTTTGAAAAGCAGGTTTTTGATGACGTTCTCTATGGAAAGTTTCTTCAGCTAATGCAATGGGTAATGCTTCCGTTAATGACTTAGGTTCACGCGATCTAAGTAATGTGCTGATTTCTAAATTACTGTGGTAAATGAATCTGCCTAAAGCTAATTCCCTAATGTTTTCAATAATCCCTAACATTTTTAAACGTTCTTGTTCTGTGTTAGCTATTAATTGTTTTTGTTCTATTATTTTACCGGATAAATTTTCTAACTTTGAGTAGTATTCGCGAATTGATTCGTTGGGTTTTTGTCTAGCTGTAGTTAATTCTTCATTTAATTGAAAGAATGATTTTTTTTCGCCAAATAAAGTGTTTAATGTACGTTTAAGTTCATGCCAATCTGAAATTTTTTGATAATTTGTATAAGTTTGTGCTGGACCTCTAAGTTGTGCGCGTATGTATTGTAAGACCAGTTTGTGTTGAGACGCAGTGGCCATGGACCATGCAACGTCACAACCCAATGTGAAATCAGTGAGATTTCCTTGCAAACCATCGTAAGTGGATTTAATGCAAGTCAACACACTGCTTGGTGGAACACTGTTTTCTATTAAATCATTATCATCGTCTGTTAGAACAGAAGAAGCCGAAGAAGGAGGAAGTTGGGAAGTATCAGCGTGAGACATATTTGACTATAGCTTTGAGAAAAGAATAAATCGAATTGTACTGACCTTCAAATTCACGATCCAGAGTTGATCAGGCTCTTTTGGATTTTGAACTGCACTTTTCCAATCGGGACACCCACCGGTTTACAACTCGCCGTAAAGGAGTGATTCTTCTTTGATGGAGTAGTTTTCTTACTTGATTTGTATTGATGTTTTCAATGCTGTTGGAAATTTCTTCAGTATTAGAAGTCGTATTCTCTGAAGGGTTTCTTCCGTTTGATTGAACTGTATATATCCCGTCTTCTGACACCAATTTTTCTTGTCACGGTTCTGGGTGACGAGATTTTAAGGTGCTGGCGCTCGGTGGAATTGAGCTGGACTCTGACACCAGGTGATTAGTACGTTCACCAACGATTCGACGTTTTATCAGGATGAATAGCCAAAAAGGACGTTTTTAAAGTATTTATTTTAAATCAAGTTTCTACACTAGTTAACGCTACAATGATTAAGACAACAGTGAACCGTGAACATTGAATTTTGATGGTTTATATAGGGAAATATTTTCTAGCAAAATATGTGTTATAGCCTGTGACGTACTGAAAGTGACAAAAACAAATTATGACGTAGGTGAAAGGTTGATGAGCAAGATTAGGTGACAAACAAATATTTTGTTAGAAAAGCAAATTAAGTGAAAACAAAGCCTAATTACTTATATAATAGAGAGTTTCATGACACTACTTAGCAGACCTCTTTCCATATCTCCCGAGATAACAACTCGACTCGAAAGCGTTCCGTTCGTGTATGTAATCAACTTTTTATAGCTTAAAACCGAGTTTGGCGGTATAGAACAGTTTTACAAACGGAGCTATTTGTTAAACTTGTAAATGTTTAATTTACGATTATAAAATTTTAATTTATAATTTTTTTTATATAAGCAAGAGACGTTTCACGTATTTATTACCTAATTTCCCTTGATTTCTGTAAATATTTTTTAAATAGTTCAACTCCGAGCGAATTAATTATGGCAATTATTTTCATAGATATGTATTTGTAAAAAAGGCGACTTTATTACTAAACGAGAATAAAATGACGGCCTGCATAATGACCCAATAAAGCTAAATACGATTTACAAGAATTTTACATCGTTGGTCACGTTATATTTTTTTTCAATAAATGTGAAAGACGCCGCATCCGCGCTCTACACGTCAAACACGTGTGATTACACTACATGTGGTACTTACCAATGCTGGGGAATATGTTGACAATGTTGCTTGGTCGATTTAAATCTTATATCACAACCTCTCGTTTTTTTACGGTTATAAAATGTTGATTACGTAGAGGCCCCTTTTATCATGGTAAACAAGTTTATCGACGTCAAAGTTTAATAAGTGCATCCTAGCGCCATCTTTCAGACATTTTTATAACTAAACATAGCGCTTTCGTTTTTTAAAAGAAATAGTTCAAAATCAGAATTTACTCATTCATAGAAAAATTTCACATTAATTTATCAAAACAATAACAAGTTGGTACAGATAATGTCATAAAATAGTATTTGAAATTATAAATAATAAAATAAAGTGTTTGTATTACTAGTTGCCATGGTTATGCAAAAGTAAACACAACAATGCTTGAGTTAATTTGAATTAAATTCATTTATTACATACAATATGTCAGACGGTACATTTTTGCTGTCAATCACAGGTCAAGTTGAATGGATTAATCTACTTGCGGGTGCAGGTAGTACATGGCATTGTAAATACGAATTTGTAGCAGGACCAGATTGGAAAATAATCGCTGGATTGGAAGCAGGTTTGTCACAAACTGCTAACGTACTGTGTAATGGTGACAAAATTGTCTTAAATTTGCCAGTCGAGATAGTTTATAAATCAACCAATCCATACGGTTGTAAGTACAAATTTTTTTAACCGATATTTGTTCTTGAAATTTATCCAACAATTTAAAACACAGGTAACTTTGAAATTTACTTAGCAATATTAAATTTTAGGGCCCCAGATCGTAGTAAGTGTCTATAGTGGTATAAATCTACAAGGTTATGGTCGAATACATATGCCACTGAAAGCTGGTTTACATTTAGTGGATGTGTCACTATCAAAACCGGAACCGTCATCTTTATTGGGTTATTTAGGGACATTTTTTGGCTATCAACCGGAGCTTCTACAACCAAAAATGCTAGCTACTACAGCTGGAAACAATCGTAAGTGATAAGATTTGAAAATACAGACGTTTTAAGTAATATTTGTTTTCAGTTATTAGAATGGTTTCCAATGGTGAAGTACGATTATCACTTAATATTGTATTTCAAGGGCTACAGAGTTTAGGATATGATGTTGGAAATGACAATTAAGAAAATCATTCCATACGATAACAGTTAAAGGATGCCCAAAGTGTGGGTGGCGAGCTGATTTGGGGTGGGACGCGGTAAATATTAAAATATGAGTTTTACTCTTTAAGAATAGTCGGATGAACAATTCGAGATTTGCATGATGAGAAGTTTCTTCTAAAGAATACATTTTTTTACCTATCTTCATTCTTTTTTTAACATTAACTTACTTATTTTAAATACGGCTGATGTTAAAGTAACAAAAACAAATGAAGGTAGGTAAAATTTGTTGACAAATTTAAAATCTATGCAAAAATGTGCTTCAATAATGTCAAAATATATTTGTGATTTCAAATAAGCCAGAAAAACCTGATGTGTTTTATTTTTTATCAATAGTGCAGAAACTATTAATTTTATTCAAGATTTTATTTCTTTAATCATCGATCATTTTGACCCATTTAACCAACTCTGTATCTCTTACCGTTAACGATATCCTCATGCTGTTACCATAACTGGGACACCCTTTATGTGAAGGGACACCAACAATTATTTTGTTTGCTAAAGACCAGAGACCTGAACCGGAACTGGAACAAAAACCGCAACGAACCGGTACTTTTTTCATGAACCGTGAACCGAAACTGAACCTTTTATGTAAAAAATCACAAAACTGCTAAATCGAACTGAACCGACTGGTGTGAACTGGATCAAACCGGTTCACACAACGGTTCGGACCAATAATATATTTTTAATGTAATTTTTTTATTTTCGTAATTTCGATTACGTTTAACCAAAAATGGAAAAATTTCATACAATTCAATTAATAAATATGCATTGTCATCATATTTTGCATTGAACCGGAACCGGAACTGAACCGTTGCCGCCGAACCGGACACCAAATCATTATAAAATAAAAACCAGTGTTTCAAAATGTAAACCGAACAGTTAAAATTTATCGAACCGTTATTTTTTGCGGTTCGGGTCCCTGCTAAAAACGTTTGATTTCGGTCCTAAAAAATCGATTTATGCAAAAATTAGCGAAGGCATACCTAGTGGAACACCCTGTATTTGCAGTACAGGGTGGTCCAAATTCGATGGGATTGCATGGGTATCTCGGTTAATATTCAAGATAGAGAAACGGTTAAATAACCAAAAATGTGCAGTTTTTTGAGACAAACTCAGAACCGTTTTCAAAAATATTCTATCATTTCCGGTTTTCGAGTTATTGAATAAAAAGTGTTTTTTTGTCATATTAATAATGTGTCATATCTCCGTTATTGATGTAAATATCGGAAATATCTTCTTCTTCTTAATCGTTTCCTCTTGTACCTTTCGGTGTCGAGGTTGCTTTTCTGTTACTGTATTATCTTTCTCCACTCCTTCCTATCGTTGGCTAATTGTGGCACATCTTTCCAGCTGACTCCTTTTCCTTCTAGTCTCTTCCTCACTTCTTTTTCCCATTTTATTCTTGGCCTTCCTCTAGCTCTTTTTCCCTCTATCTGCATTTTCCATCCTATTTTCGCGTATCTACTTTCTGGCATGCGTAGTAAATGCCCCAGCCATCGTAATTGGTTCGTCTCCATCTTTTTCTTAATATCTGTTACTCCAAGTTTATTTCGGATTTTTTCGTTACTGATTTTATCGATCAGTCTACATCCCTCTATTCTTCTCAAAAATCTCATTTCCTGTACCTGTATTCTTTGTTTTTGTTTTTGAGTTAGTGTCCAAGTTTCTGAACTGTACGTGAGGATGGGTACGTACACTGCATTAAAAACTCGCGTCTTCGTCTCTTTTGATATTTCCTTCTTACTTATCAAACATTTATTTGTGGCGGAAATATTTATGGAGATAATTTCTAGATATTTTTATGTTTAATTTGATTATACTAAAAAAATTAATATTACGCTGACCGTTAAAAAGTTATGACACAAACTGACCTTTTTTTAAATGGGAACGATAGTTGGCTATGACCTATTTAAATTCCTTATTTTTTTCTCATTCCAAATATATATGAGTCGATGTATTTATTTTTAATAATACGCAACTTATGAAGGTTTTTCAGTTTTTTTTTCTAAAAAAATCATAGTAGGCTGTGAAAACAAAAAAAAGGTGTAAAACCTTATAAAACTCAAGTGGTATGAGTTACCAAGATTTTTTAATTTGTTGTCGATGTAAACATCAAAAATTTTTGAACATAAGATAAACAGCAATATACTGCTAATTCCGACTATGTTGTTGTTATCTTATGTTCAAATATTTACAATGTTTATCTCAACAACAAATTAAAAAAACTTGGTAACTTGTACCACACATGAGTTTTATAAGGTTTTACAACTTATTTTTTTTTGTTTTCACAGCCTACTATAATTTTTTTAGAAAAAAAAAACTAAAAAACCTTCATAACTTGCGTATTACTAAAAATAAATACATCGACCCTTATATATTTGGAATGAGAATAGTTATTTATGTATCAAGGCCAAAAAGTGTAACTTTTTCGGCCGCGTCTGGTTTGCTGGCCACTTGAGTTTTATAAGGTTTTACACCTTTTTTTTGTTTTCACAGCCTACTATGAATTTTTTAGAAAAAAAAACTGAAAAACTTTCATAACTTGCGTATTATTAAAAATAAATACATCGACCTTATATATTTGGAATGAGAAAAAAATAAGGAATTTAAATAGGCCATAGCCAACTATCGTTCCCATTTAAAAAAAGGTAAGTTTGCGTCAAAACTTTTTAACGGCCAGCTTAAAATTAATTTTTTTAGTATAATCAAATTAAACATAAAAATATCTAAAAATAATCTCCATAAATATTTCCGATATTTACATCAATAACCGAGATATGACACATTATTAATATGACAAAAAAACACTTTTTATTCAATAACTCGAAAACCAGAAATGATAGAATATTTTTGAAAACGGTTCTGAGTTTGTCTCAAAAAACTGCACATTTTTGGTTATTTAACCGTTTCTCTATCTTGAATATTAACCGAGATACCCATGCAATCCCATCGAATTTGGACCACCCTGTACATAAAAATTTGAGGTTCTACCATAAAACTTTATTTATGAAACAAAATTGAAAGATGAAAAGATCATTGTTTCGACATATTCAAAACTTTTGTCATTGAAAATGAACACCAGCTAACGATTTAAACCAGGGTTTCGACTGGAACTGAACAGAAAAGCAGGAAAATCGTTATTTTTGTCGGAACGAAAACCGGGGCTGAACCGAAAAAAAAAATCGGTTTATTTCGGTTCGGTATATGTTCAACAAACACGCTCGTTTCATTAAATAAATTATATTTTTAATTATTATACTAAAGAAAAACATTTAAAAATTACAAAATAAATCACTCATAGCTGAACCGAAAATACCATAATTTTTCGGAACCGAACTGATATAATATTTTCTTAATTGAACCGGAACGAAAAAATTAACGGTTCGAAGTCCTGATTTAATCTGTGGAAAAAAAAATTTGATGATTTCAGTGAAGAAATCAAAACTTTTGAGAAAAACCCATGGATTGTGAATTCATTTTCAAAAAATTATGTGGCTACTGGTATAGTAGATGAAGTAATAAAGACATAATTGATTTGTCCAAAGACACTTCGTTTTTCATAAATTTTGATTGTAAAAAATTGATACAGTTTTGACTGTCAGTTCGGATTAAAGGATTTCAACTAAACCACTTGTGTCGCCCTCTGCCTTGATAACAAGTTTAAATCAAGTCAAAAATGAATTCCGTGACTGTAAATTTTAGAATTAAAGTTTTAAAAAATGTTGGAACTTAATTTAAACTGACAGTCAACCGACAATTTTCTTTAAATTTTCAAATTTTGTTCATCTAGATAACAGCACTTGCTTAAACAGGGTGATTGAGACCGGGACTTAAAAATATATGAAGAATGAAAAAGGGTATGGATCTGAAATTTTGGTTATGACCATAATGGCATCTGATCTGTTTATTGAAAATAATTTCAATATGGCAACACTTCCTGAAATGCCGGAAGTTGACGTCTACTTTCTTATTTCAAATTCAATAGTCTATTTTTTATTGCGTATTTGGATTTAAAACTTTATTATAGAGGGACTTTTATTAGCATTCTGTATACCTAATTGCAGTCATTTTTTAGATTTTTGGACTTTTTTGATAATTTTTTGATTTTCATCGTGATGCTTAATATTATCTAACGCCGCCATTTTTGAAGAAACAACGCTTAAATTTAGACCATGTCTAGAAGAAACCTTGGAGTACAACCTGGAATGTTTGCAATTGATGCATTACTTACAGGGTGTCCAAAATTTAATTTTCTTTTAATACAACTTCAGACCACTAAAACTCGTGTTTTTAAAAATTTTCAAATATACAGGGTGAGTCATCTATCTGGAACTAATAGCAACTTTTATATTTCAAATACAACACCCAATTTTTTATTTAATATTTTTGACCGCCTTAATTTTAGCTTTGCATCAATATAAAATACTACAGGTTTTTATAAGGCGTCGTAAAAAAAAAAAAAAAATTCTAAATTTTTTAAGGTTTTAAGTCTTTATTTAAAAAATTCTCCTGAAGTTATTTTGAAGTACAGAGTTGTAATTTGGTATGGACATGCAGAAAAAAATTCTCTGTTCGCTCGATATGAAAAAATTTGAATGACACACACAGGGGTGTTTATAAATAGGTGGCAACTTCCATGATTTTCAAAAGCACGTAACTCAATTTTTTCAAATGCAAACCCCTGTATTTATTTATTAAGAGAGCTTCATATTTTGTTAAGTATGTCCTATACCCAAAACTCGTACTTTTCGAGATATTCGACATTTTTCTTCTAATCGTTATTGAAGCAATTAGAGTGCCGTGGAAATCGAAAAAACTGACTGTTCACTTCGCTAACGTCAAAAACTTGTCATTTATTTTTTGAATTATTGCATTTCCACAATGAATATTACTTTACAAGAGCAAATTAAAATGGTTTATTCACCATTTCCTGTATTTAATTACTAATACATAGTAATAAAATTTTGTTTTATTATAAATATTATATTGTACTCATATAATCTGTGATTTAAATTGATAATTTTTTTTAAAAAATCATTTGATTTAAATCGATGATTTTTTTTAAAAAATCGCTTGATTTAAATCTGCTCAACCCTGATATTAAGCATCATGAAAATCTAAAATTTTTCAAGAAAGTCCAAAAATCTAAAAAATTACTGAAATGAAAATTAGGGAATGTTAATAACAGTCCCTTTAAAATAACGTTTTGAATCCAAAAATGCAATAAAAAATAGACCATTGTATTTGAAATAAGAAAGTAGACGTCAACTGCTGAACAAGTGCTCTCTGAATAACAAAATAATTTTATTTTGTTAAAAATTTTGAATTATAAAGTGAAAAAATGGAACCTTTTTTAAATCGAAACAAACAAATTTTTTTTTTTCTTCTTTCGAACCAAAATTAACTTATAAAACTTCGTTCTGGTTACGGTCTGTTAAAAATTCCGGTTCGGCTCTCTGATGCTAACTGCTGCTGTTAGTTTTAACTGTTACATTTTGTACATACTGAAATCATTGTAAACCAAAACATATTTACAAGTCAAAGAAGGTTTGTTTTGTAGTCATAGTAAAACACAATAAAGCAATAAAGGTGGTGTTTTAAGATAAATAAATAATTTTATTAACAAATATATTATTGTCAACGATTCACTAATAACAGCAAAGTATCGAGGACAAAAAGTTTTTACTTTACACAGAAAAATTGCTGTACAAAGAAATATTAAAATTTTCAGCATAAATTACATAATTTTGCCCAATTGTATAAGCTTGATAACATTACTACAATAGCTATCATCACTAACTGACGATATAGCATATGTACAATATAATTTATTACTTTAAAATAATATACATAACAAAAAAAGTTTAAAATGACAAATTACCTAATACAAGTACCATCTACCTTATGGCCAATTAATCAAATAAATAACGTTGTAGATGAAGTAGATTATAACCTCTTTATTACTTTGTAATTTCCTTCATGCGATTAAGTGCGCTTCCAGCCTTGAACCACTCGATTTGCTGGTTATTAAATGTGTGTTCCAACGTAATTTTATCTACTTTTCCATCGGCATGTTTAATTTCACATTGCAGTGGTTTGCCAGGTGCAAATTTGCTAAGACCTAAAATGCTAATTTTATCGGTTGGCTTAATCTTGTCATAATCGGCTGGATTAGAGAAAGTCAATGGCAATACTCCTTGTTTCTTGAGGTTTGTTTCGTGAATACGAGCAAACGATTTTACAATAATTGCTCGTCCACCAAGATGTCTTGGTTCCAATGCTGCATGTTCCCTAGAACTGCCTTCACCGTAATTTTCCTCACCAACGGCCACCCATTTGACTCCATTAGCTTTATAGTGCCTTGCCACGTCGGGCACTGCACCCCAAGCACCCGTGAGTTGGTTTTTAATTTTATTCATTTCACCATTTTCAACGTTAGTCGCTCTAGAAACAAATACATAGATAAATATGAAGTTCATTATCTTTAATGTACATGGGTACTTCGCTTTTTATCAAGGCTTCGAACTGGAACTGAACCGAAAACCGGAAAAAACCGTTATTTTTGTCGGAACGAAAACCGGAACTGAACCAAAAAAAATATCGGTCTATTACGGTTCGGTACATGTGCATTTTGTTTATACAGGGTTCTCGTTTTTCGCGGGCCACTATGGGGATCTCGTAAACGGTAAGAGTTACGACTTCGGTTAAATTAAAACAAAGTTGTATATTCAGGTGCTTAATAATTTGACGCAAACAGAACTTATCTAGCTCTTTTAGTTTTTGAGATATAGGGAAAAAAGTATAAAAGAGGATTTTTGTTTTTTACCCGTAACTTTTTCATTTGATGACAAATTTCATTTCTGTAAAAACATTTTCGTGGCCACTTTTTGCAAGGAATCAAATTCCCCAATTATATTTTCCGTGCGACGTTTCGTTTTTTTAAAACCATCATCAGGTCAATTTTTTCTTATGGACGCTATATCTGATTTTAACGCCAATTTGTAGAGCATTTTTTTTTCTGAATTCGACAATGTATAACAGTTGGCACTTTTTTGAAACAATTGTTGTTTAAAATGGCAAAAACAAATATTTTATTTAAAACAAATCCCAATCGGCATGGTAAATAATTGTCTTTGTCCCTTTTTCCTTGGAAACAGGTAAGTAAACTGCATGAAATTACTAATTAAAACAATAGGTATTAATAAATATGTTAGGAATGTTAGGAAATTAACATTGTTCACTTATTAGCAAATATTTTTAGAATATTTTCTTTGGTTAAGTAATACATTTCTGTAAAATGTGTATTTAATCCTTATTTGGCATACAATTATTTGTAACAAAAAATAACGAGTTATGCCTTTTATCTGCGTTAATGACTTCTAATAAACAAAAAGCGTAAACAGATTTCTGGACGTTTTTTTGTAAACTATGAACACATATTATTTGATTATGAAAATTTTGTTACAAATAATTGTATGTCAAATAATATGTACCGAACCGTAATAAATCGTTTTTTTTTCCGGTTCAGTTCCGGTTTTCGTTCCGACAAAAATAACGGTTTTTTCCGGTTTTCGCTTCAATTCCGGTTCGAAGCCCTGCTCTTAATATATAATTAAAAAATGGCACATTTTTAATATCAACCATTTATTTCCCTTTAACCCCTTAACGTACACATACATTTCGAAAAGTCGGTAAAAAAATAATCAACTTTTTTTTATTGAAGAAATTTATTGCTAGAACATAATTAATATAAAAAAAACAATTTTCAGTGGCACAGCAGGTATATTTTAACTTGGGGGACACAAGTTTTAAAAATTAATATTCTGTCAAAAAACGGAAATCCAAAACATTAACGTCGTTAAAAATAAAGAAAAAAATGAAAATTAAGCATAAAAATGTTTACAAAAAACCTCTATAACATTTAGTTCTATTTTAATAAATAATGAAGTTATAGAAAATTTTTAAAAACATTGAAATTTCATTTTTCGTCAAGTGCGAAAAAGTACAATGATATAAAAAATCTGATAACACATCTCAAAAAAATAACCATAGAGACCGATATCAGATTTTAACTAGCTAATACGGTAACCGAGATATCCCGTGGAACATTCGAATTTAGTCCACCTGTGTAACACACAGGAATTTAAAAAAGCTTGGTAGCCATAATAATTCAAAATAACGTCAAAATTATTTTAATAATTTGATTCTGCGATATCCACTATGCAATAGTAAACTACTAAAACGAAGTATTCTGTGAAGTAAGTGAAAGCGCGAGCAGATAAAGATTTGTATCATGGCATACAATGATCGCTCGTGACATATACGAGCGCGTGTAAAATTGCCAGTACGGCGCGCTCGTATTTGTCACGAGCGTGTACGTTAAGGGGTTAAGTAACGACATTCCCATCAAATTTAGATTAGCTTATACTTACCCAATGAACATGTTGTTTGAAATATTGTCCAAATGGCCACGATATTTGAGCCATGGACCAGCGGCGGAAATGTGGTCAGTCGTACATTTTCCCTTAACTTTGATTAAAACAGTCATGTCAGTAAGATCTTTACCATTCCACTTATCAAATGGTTCCAACAACTGCAAACGTTGAGATTTGGGATCTACGTCAACTCTGATAGAACCGCCGTCGGGCGTTGGAGCTTCATAAGTGTTTTGGCCAGGATCAAATCCTTTACTTGGAAGTTCATCGGCAAATGGTGCAGACAGTTTAAATTTCTTGCCGTCTTTTCCTAAAAAAATGAATAAGACATACTCAGGTGTTTAAGAGACAAGAGAAAATCACATTTTTTTAGACCTACTAAAAAGCTTCATACAATAGGGTGGCCATTCGTCCCCGATTTTCGGGGACAATCCCAGAAACAAGAATCAAGACCCGGATTATTCTTGTCCCCGATTTTCATAATTTTCTTATTCACATTTAAAATAACGAATGTATGGTACTTTCACTGTTGCCAAATTATGCAAATCTGTTAGTCTGGCAACATTGTAACAGTGTAACCGCATATTGGTCACGAAAATTGGAGTGGGGAGGAGTTTGTGTCAAGTCCGATTAGGTTGTTAGGTTAGGTTACTTAGGGTTATCACACGTCCGTTCTTCTGGACATATCCTCTCTTTTTAAAATGTGCAAAAATGCGTGGGTTTTAAATCCAGCTTTTTAATTTGAATTCCGTTTATTAAAATGAAAGTTGTGGTTTGTGGTGTACGGGAAACGGTAAAATAGATTTTACGAAAATAAGTTGAGGACCTTTTTTTTTTGTAACCCCAGCTGAGTGTCCCAGACAGTTCGGGGAAAAAAATGGTCATACAATGTAATAAACACTATAATTAAATCTAGTTTTCCGAAAATCAAAGAAAATTTGTGAAATTTATATTACCCGTAAGTTCTTGCTTGGTGGGATCAAAATCAAGTGTACCGGCAATACTAAGAGCAGTAACCATTTCTGGTGACGTGACAAAACAATGAGTGGCTGGGTTTGCATCATTACGACCAGTGAAGTTTCGGTTGTATGAAGTTACTATTGTGTTTTTCTCGCCTTTTTTTACATCTTTACGATCCCATTGGCCAATGCAGGGTCCACAAGCGTTTGCCAAAACCTTAAAATAAACAGTTTTATTGTTAATAAAAACAGTTTATATCGGGGACTCAATTAAACCTAAAAAATATTTCATTTATGAATCGTGAATGGGAAATCAAATTAATAGTTTGTTCACAGTGACGCTTTGGAACTAGTTCCGAACCAAAACATTATGTCACGGCATACAGGACGGATTTAGGCCCACGAATTTTGCCGAATACGTTCAAGCCATTTAAGGTACAGACAGCTTTGGATGGAGTGAAATGTCAACGTACGCGTGAAGCAAAAGTGAAGCTATATTACACTAGTGAATGTAATTTAGCTGTTCCCAAACTTATTTTGTTGAGTAACTCTTTTTCAAAACTGCGGAACCCTAATTATACCTACAATTTACGGAACCCCCATTAATTTTAATGAGACAATAAATAAAAATAAACTGTATGACATTTAATACTCTCCAAGGCTGTCATTATGGCTTGAGCATATTTGGCAAAATTCTTGGGCTTAACTCTGCCCTGTATGCCGTTGACGTGATGTTTGGTTCGGAACTAATTGCAAACCGTCTCCTCGAACAAAGCTGTTGAACTACAAACATAACCGTACTGATTTTTGTGAATCAGTCAAACAATGCTAATATCATTTTTAGCTACACTGTGCTTTGTGTCCTTGTACCCATGCGCAACTTTTTTTTTTAAAACACCTTGTCAATTTTTTGTTTTTCGGGTTCCAAATCAATTTTTTGTTTTCACAACAGTAAAAGACTTTAAAAATATCGACAGATACAGTTTTTTTCCAAAATATTAAGAATTGCTGCATTAACAATGTCAAAATAAAATAATTTAAAAGGTTTATTGATAGCAGTTACATTTTTAAAATTATACCTGGGTGTTTGTTTTAATTCAGGGCTTCAAACCGTAATTTTTTCCATTTCGGTTTTCGTTCCCGTTCAATTAACAAAATATATATCAGTTCGGTTCTGAAAAAAATTACGGTTTTTTCGGTTTTCGGTTCAGCTCCGAGTGATGTTTTTTAATTTTTTAAATATTTTTCTTTGGTATACAGTGAGCTCGCGTTATAAGCAACCCACGATATAAGCTACACTTGCTGTGAAATGTAGACTCAATATTATTTGAATCAATTATTGTCTTCAAACTAACTCCGCAGTAGATATATTTAACAAACGTGTTTAAAATGAACGCATTCTTCGATAAAATTATTTTCTAGTGACGTGAGTGCAGTGCAAGCAAAATTGCCGCCCCAAAAGCCTGGCGCTCTGGGGCTATAGCCCATTTAGCCCTGTGGTGGTAAATTTTTTATTGTTCACAAAATTAATTTTCATAAAATATGAATCTATTATAAAAAAACTATTAAAATCGGTTTTGAAAAGTTTTGCTAAACAGGCTCCCGAACCAATATAAAATTTAAAACTGTGCATGGGAACAATAAGTGAAAATGAAAATTTACTGAACTGATAATTGAAACTGAACCTTAATTTTTTACCCATTCCAGTTCTTGGTTTATAAAACAGTGGTTTCCAACCTGTGGGGCGCGCCCCCCTAGGGGGGCGCGCAGCTGTTACCAAAATATCATTTTTGAATACAAACAAACAAAAAGAACTTTATTTATACAGAATATGGTAAATTGTTTTGTAGCTCATTAAATATTTATTATATCTAGACAGTATTTATGAAATTAGATTGTTACGAAAAGTGAGGGGGGCGCAAGAATTTTTTTATGAAAAAGGGGGTCGGAGGTACAAAAAGGTTGGAAACCACTGGTTTAAACATTTACAGCATTACTAGAAAGTCCATTGTATTTAATCCAGGGCTTCGAACCGGAAACCGAAAAAAACGTTATTTTTGTCGGATCGAAAACCGGAACTGAACCGAAAAAAAAAGTCGGTTTATTACGGTTCGGTACATGTTCAACAAACTCGCGTGTTTTGTTTATATATATTTCGTTTAATAAATTATATTATCATCATATGTTATATACTTCCATTTCCAATTATTATACCTTATTATTATACCAAAGAAAAACATTAAAAAAATTAATCACTCGGAGCTGAATTGAAAACCGAAAAAACCGTTATTTTTTCCGGAACGAAAACCGGAACTGAACCGAAAAAAAATTATCGGTTTATTACGGTTCGGTACATGTTCAACAAACTCGCGCATTTTGTTTATATGTGTTTCATTTAATAAATCATATTATCATATGTTACATACTTCTATTTCCAATTATTATACCTTATTATTATACCAAATAAAAACATTAAAAAAATTTAAAAAGTAATCACTTGGAGCTGAACTGAAAACCGATAAAACCGTTATTTTTTCCGGCACCAAAACCGGAACCGAACTGATATATATTTTTTTAATTGAACCGGAACGAAAACTGAAACGAAAAAAATTACGGTTCGAAGCCCTGATTTAATCACTTCCAGGACTTATTGTAATAAATCGAAGAGTACTGTAAGCAAAAATTATTAAAACTGTAGAGTGTAGACTGTGTTTAATACGTACAGTGCCACCAAAGTCTCTCAGCGTCTGGGCGATGCCATCCCGTTCAATTGTAGCACGGATCTGTTCCGAACCGGGAGTCACGTTAAAAGGTATCTTGGATTTAAGGCCATGCTTCATTGCTTCTTTTATGATACTTGCGCAGCGACCCATGTCTTCGTATGAGCTGTTCGTGCACGATCCAATAAGACCGACTTTAATCTCCATAGGCCATCCACCCTTCTTCGCGGTCTTGCCCAGAGAAGCAATCGGATGGGCCAGATCTGGGGTGAACGGTCCATTAACGTGTGGTTCCAAATTGTCCAGATTAATTTCTACAAGCTCGTCGTACTTGCAGTTCGCATCTGGAGTCAATAAAGCCTTTTCGAATTTATCAGCTTCAGCCGCGACATTGTCGCGTTTCGTAGATTTAAGATATTTCCGCATCCTGTTGTTGTACGGAAAGATGGAAGTAGTGGCACCGATTTCGGCACCCATATTTGTGATTGTTGCCATACCGGTGCATGAAATTGATTCGACACCGGGTCCGTGATATTCTATGATCGCTCCCGTACCACCTTTTACCGTAAGGATGCCTGCTACTTTCAATATTATATCCTTTGGGGATGTCCAGCCCGACAATTTTCCTGAAAATTCAACAAGTTACAACCAAATCCTTAAAACAAAATAATATTATTCATTTACCAGTTAATTTGATACCAAACACTTTGGGGCATTTCAATTCCCACGGGATGTTAGCCATGACATCAACAGCATCAGCACCACCAACACCAATACACAGACAACCTAGACCACCACCGTTGGGTGTATGAGAGTCAGTGCCGATCATGAGAAGTCCGGGGAAAGCATAGTTTTCCAAAATAATTTGATGAATAATACCTATAGAAACAAAATAAATAAAAACAAACGCAAGTATTTTATTATTACACAACCTACCAGATCCCGGTTTCCAGAATCCTACACCGTATTTGTTGCCGGCAGAGCTAAGGAACTTGTAAACTTCTTTGTTTATGTCTTTGGCTCGAGCTAAATCTTTTTCTCCACCAACTTGCGCTTCAATAAGATGGTCACAGTGGATGGTGCTAGGTACGGCAACACGTTTAAGACCACTAGATATGAACTGAAGCATCGCCATTTGCGCCGTCGCATCTTGCATAGCAACACGGTCAGGCCTTAATCTTAAATAACTCGTTCCTCTATTGATTTCCTAAAAAATTTGGGCTTGTTAACAGTATTTGTGTACAAGCTTAAAATATTATGGGAGTAATAACATCAATCGTGCATTTATTTGATTATTATTGTTGCATGCATTGATCATATTTTATTTCATTGATTTATTACTATAAATAATGCAATATTTTTATATCAACTTAGGTCATCTACTGCAGCGATTCTTAACCTGGGGGTTGCGAAACATTTACAAAACGTTTTTACTTTTCAAAATATTGAATTTAAAAAAATATTTTTGCTCCTTATTTTACTCGATCCATCGAAGAGATATCTTCTTAAATAAATCATCATATTTTTGTTAATATTAACTAGGGGGCCGCGACTACTAAAATGTTAAGAACCACTGAACTACTGGACAAGTGTTTATTTTGTTGTCCAATTTGTAAGTTGAATTTAAATAGTTAAGAATAAAAGTGTTTAATATAAGTTACATTCATTAGAATGATATCGCTATATTTATTGATATGGTGATTAATTTTTTAACGCAGAATTATAATAAAAATATAAACAACATGCATCATGTTTTGACCTTGAATTTGATAAATGTCTGTTATGAGCTGGTTATTTACCATTGGTATGCAGATAAAATTGTTAAAGATGTATAAAAATAAAATAGTATAAAACAGATATTAAAAATTATTTAAGATTTCCACAACAATTCACATAAATTTAGGAAAAAAAAACAGCCAAGGAAACGTCCTTTTCGTGTTCCACCAAAAAATACAGCAATATCCTTAAATTCAAAAAATTAAAACTCATGTACTAATGGTAAAAATTGTATCCTGTGAGATGATGACTATCTTTCTGCGTAGGGTGTACCACTTAATTTGGGCCACTACTACCTTGCCTATTATTAGATTGAGATTTTTTAATTACATATGCTACATACAGGGTGAGTCATTAGTGCGGGATCGGTCGATTGTGGCTAAACGGTTTGAGATAGAACGTTGATTCAAACGCTATTTCATACAGTTTTTTCGTCTGTATACGATAAAAATATTTTCAAATATACAGGGTGAGACCTCTCTGGAACTAATAGCAACTTTTAAATTTCAAGTACAACACCCCATTTTTTATTTAATATTTATGACCGCCTTTATTTTAGCTTTGCATCAATATAATTATAAAATACTACAGGTTTTATTCGGCCTTGTCACTAAAAAAAAAATAATTTTCAAAATTTTTCAAGGTTTTAAGTCTTTATTTAAAAAATTCTCCTGAAGTTATTTTTCGAAGTACAGCGTTGTAATTTGGTAAGCACATGCAGAAAACATTGCTCTATTCGTTCGATATGAAAAAGCTTGGTTCACGCGTACAGGGTGTTCATAAATAGGCATTTTGATTTTTCAGCACCATAGTTTAGACATGTACTTGAATAAACAGAATTCATTTTCTATGATAATATATCACTTGTAAATAAAATTAAGAAACTATCCATGTCAAGAAAAACAATTTTTTTACTGAGTTGATCATTAACTGGCATGATTATTTTTTAAAATAAACAAAACAAAAGTAAATAAGGATTAACACATTTTACTTATTCAAAATAGATTACGGATATCATAATTTGCTAATAAAAAATGTTTTTGAAGTAGTTAGTTTCATTTTCAATAAGTGACATATCATTGCAAAGACAAAAACAAATGCTATCTATTAAAATGAATATCTAAAATTGTGTTAATAAGAAAATCATAAGTCGAGTGTTATATCTAAGTGTCATAAAAAACCTGATAGCATCAGTAGAGTTGCCATTTGAGATCATTACAATTTACAAAAGTTCAGATTTTTATTTACATGAAAAATAATATAATGAAAAGTAATCATATAATTTAATTATTTTATTTTTGTAAAGTTTACCATGCATTTCATAAAACATCTGAATTTAGTTAAAAACTGCTCTACAGTAACTTTTATTAATTTAATTGATTATCTACTTCTATCTACTGTAAACATAAAATAAATAATACATATTAAGGTATTAAGGTATGTACTTCAAAAATATGCACTTTAAAAGTCCTTAAAAGAAGTACTCTACAATTAATTGTTTTGTGTATACATTGATCTATGGACTAAGACCTGCAGTGGCAAAATTTCATTATTTATGTACTTTGTAGCTGATCATGAAACAGTGCGTTTTATATGGAATCAAATGTAGCAATAATGAGATAAGACTACTATTTGTCAATATTAAGCACTTCCTGTTTTTCATTAATAAAAAAATTTTAAGATCAGACTTTACAGTGGGATAAAACAAGAAAAATATTAGTTGTTATTGTTTACACTGAAGCAAATCTGAAATTTTAAATTACATCGAAATCTTGATCTGCAGCTTGTTAATTGACATAAGGGTTGCCAATTTTGCTTAACAACATTCCGGAAGATCATAACCAAAACAAAAAAAACAAAACTTAATTTATCACTTCCTTGAATTTATTTTCAAATTCAATATATTTGTCAGAAGCTGCATGGTTTCTAATCGCAGTTACACCTTCAATTTTTTATCAAAACTGTTGTCAAAAAAGTTTATATCCGTGTCAAATTCGCGCAACATATAATGGTGCCTGTCCACGTGAGAGTAAACTACTCTCGATAGCAGCGTCGCCAAGGATACAGCCCCTGAGAGTAATGCCGAATTTACATTGGTATAGTAGCTAAAGCAAGTCACTAATCAAGTAGAAAAACTTGTCAAAATTTTGGTTTAGTGAGTGTTTACACAATATATACGTGGTCTACAGCCAATTTAAGGAAATTGTTTAGTATTTGACAATAAATGAAGTATCGTCTTCAAGTAAATAGTAATGATTTCTATTTACTTTACTCAAAAAGTCACTAAATTGTTTACTTGCGCAAGTACTAAACAAAACTGTCTACACAGTGCAAGTAGCTAAATTTAGTTACTTGATTTAGTTACTTGCATTAGCTACTATACCAATGTAAATTAGGCGTAACTCGCGATTGGCTGTATCCTTGGCGACGCTGCTATCGAGAGTTGTTTACTCTCACGTGGACAGGCACCATTACGGTGCGGTACTTTAACTTCGAGTAAGGTCGGATTGTCTTCCAGGAAAAAAATTGGAAAGCAGAAGGTTCCAGAAGAAAAATTGCCCTTTTCGAGAGAAAAGTAAAAATGTATGTTTCATTATAGTAAGACTGCCGGCCAAACCGGGAGGGTTGGCTACACCAATCGACATATCAGGTACAAGCAGAGAGTAGAACCGAAATTTACAGTTACGTTCCGCGAAAATGTTTTTCGTTCCGATTCTGGTTTCGGTTTGGCTGAAAATTCCGGTTTAGTTTCGGTTCCGGCTCGAATAACAAGTTAAAATTAAGTCTGAACATTAATTCTATTTGTTTTTATTCTCTTTTTTCAATTTTAGAATTTAAAAAATATATAAGAACTGAATAAGTTTATTAACAAAAACTAAAACAAAATATAATCCAAAAATATAAAACAAATTATTCCAAAATATATTTTATTTATATGATTACTTTAAGTAAGCAAATATAATATAATTAAACTTTATAATGAAAAATGGGTAAATTAAAAAAAAAAAAAAAAATAAATTCACCCAATTCGTATAAAATAACATTCTTCGTTTTTTCGATTCTCCTCTCAAATGCAATGTGGGAAAGAATTTTAAATTGATGACAACTGCTTGGCGAAAAGAACGAAGTAAATTATTGTTAAAAAACTTACTAGGCTGAGTTAATGGTGAAAGATAATTGTAAAACGTCCTGCAAAATATATAATAAAAAGTGCAGCAAGGAACGAAAAATATTAAAGAGTATTGCACAGGGTGGTCCAAATTCAATGCACGAGTATCTCGCTTAATATTCAATATAAAGAAACGGTTAAATTACCAAAAATCTGCAGTTTTTGGGACAAACTCAGAGCAGTTTTCAAAAATATTCTTTTATTTCCGGTTTTAAAGTTATTAGCAAAAAACTGTTTTTTTTTGTCATATTTATATCTTTGTTATTGTTGTAAATATCGAAAAAATTTATGAATAATATTTTTAGGTATGTTTATGTAGAATTTAATAGTACAAAATAAAAATTACGCACGTTGGTAACTTGCGTATTAAAAAAAAATTTAAGGCAATGTCCAATGGTCGAGGTTGCAAAATTAATTATCTAAATAGGTACTACTTTTTTAAATTATTAACACGTTGACTGTCCGATGAGTCATATTTGGCTCATGATGCTCCAAATTGCACATTCTTATGGCACCTGTGACTCATTTGACAGATGTCAAACGTCAAATGTAAACGTGAATATCAACATAAACGTGCCTTTAAGGGTTCTGAAATGATTATACGACGTAAAAAGAGAGCTAAATAAAGCTTATTGAGCAAATATTTTGTATCACATATGACTCTTGAAAGTCCTATGTACGTAATTCCAAAAACAGTTGTAACATGTTGTTAGAGTATGTGGACACATTAGCATGATAGCATGTAACGTCAAATTTAAAAAAAATGCTTGGACAGTTAACGTGTTAAAACTGATCTTTTTGTGTAGTATGGTGAAGCAAAAAAAAATTGAACCTTTCTGTAACCAAAATTAACCGTTATTATGTTGTTTCCTTGTAACCGATATTAACCCTTGATAAAATTTCGTTCCGGTTACGGTTCTTAAATTCTGCAGTTTTTCGTTCCGGGTCTTTTGAAAATACTGGTTAATTTCAGTTTGACTCTCTGGTTACAAGTTTAACTAATAAAACCATAAGCTATGCTAATAGGCATAATCATCTGATATGAAAATTAAATGAGATATGCTATTTTGGGTTATGTAATGAGTCATACAAATAGTAAATAAATGCAGTCATATAATAACTGTCTTCATTGCTACACAGGCTACAGGTTATCTCATGAAGTTCATTCAACTGGTTGTTAAAACGAATTTTACATGTTTCCGATACATTAATAAACATTACCTGAGATTGAGGAGCGTCTAAATGGGAATATAACACTTTTTCTGCAAGGGTCATAGGACGATTTAAACGCTTCTTCACTACCTCCAGGTTTTTCATTAACTTTTCGTACGGTAAAGGTACATTGGGATCGAATTTGCTCATCGCTACTTTGGATGCAGCAGCAGCAAGGGGCGAGATGTGGAAGCATCGCACTTGAATTTCCGTTAGTGCAACTTTAGATATTGTAACACCCTACAAGACAAATCAAAATTAAAACATATTTCTTACATTTTTCTACATGTTATATAACAAACAACCTGGCTTATTTAAGTGTAAATAAGGTGTGGATATGTTCAGTACATAAAACTCATTTATTACAAAAAATAGCAGTTTTTTGTATACTGTTGTTATATAACAAACAGTTTTAAATATCGCCATTTTACCCTCGTGACTTTTATTGGAGAACCTCTACACCGGTATGGCGACAACAAATTTAAACGTATTTTCACTTAAGGTTACTGCAATTAAAAGAAATAAATATTGAGAATGAAAATTACACTTGCCTGGCGATGCAAAACTCCCGTACAGTACGCCATGGTGTAAATTATGGGTGTTAATTGCAAAAATTAGAGGAACGTAGTTCCCCTGATTTATACTGAAGGTGTTCTTTGGTTGAACTGATCTTCTACAGCTGTCTTGCGGGTGCGCGCGCGTGCGCAAACGCATAGATATGTTGCACAAAATAAAATTCCTTATAGGCAAAAAAAAGTTCATATCATAATATAATTGTTTGCGATCTTCGTAATGTCAAATGCTGTTGGTTAAGTTGCTTCTATTCATCTAGCCCATGAGAGTTAAATTTAATAATTATTATAATCCTTGTACAAAAATTTTCTGTGAATATCCAAAAAAATTTAAATTATTGTTACCATTCCGTTAATCAAATATCATATCTATCAATGTTTTGTCAAATTTTGTTTTTACATATTACTTTAGGTAGTGTGATGTGCTATTTATAAAGTAAGCCAACTACGTATTACGGTCACCTCTAGTAGGTAATTGTGTATCCTTTCACAAACACAAGTTTGTCCAAACTTTGCTGTTATTTTGATTTATTTTTAGCAAACTTTCGTAAGTAAACAGATACCGGGAGCGGTCACTAAAATAGCATGTTTTGTGCAAAGCCGTCATTAGTTTAATTTAATTTTTTACACAGCAAATTAATTAATTGCTACGCATAATTACAATAAATTATTTTCATATAAATTTCAGAAACTAGGTCCAACTTTATTCCTATACTGCTCTGTTACTTAAATGGCAGTCACAATTGAGCCTAAATGTCATTCCCAGATAAACATCAAAAATTATATTAACAGGCGCTATTTATGAAACACAATATATCATTATTTTGTTTCAAATCTATGTTTCAAATTGATAGCATGACCGGGTATGTTCTGTGGGCATGACAGCTCGTAGTTTCTAGGGTTTCCTTATTTGGATATTGGATAGGAACATTATGTTCTGTGATGAATATTGAAATATCTGCTTGTAAAAACAATCGGCAGCAACAAATCACAGATCATACCAACAACAAATTTCGTTCTTTGGAATCTTTGGTATTGGTATGTTTAGTACCTAGTGTGTTGTGAAGATCATAGAAGAGGAGTAAAGATCATAGAAGAAGAGTAAAGATATATTCTGTGGGGGATTCCCTGACACAATTTGTACTTGAACGTCATAAAAAACATTGCGCCTCTATCGGCGCACTTACAAATTAAATTTTATTTTTGCAAAGAAGGTAACATAAATGTTGGTATAATAAACTAATCAAAGTAGATTTTTTAAAAAGATTCTTTAAAAGGGCTGTTTTAAAATCTTGCCACAAATATGTTTATAATCAATTAAAATTAATTTTTTCCAAGTCTCACGGTCTCACCTAGTCTTCGAATTCATGCAATATGCATACATAATTATGTTTTTTTCTTACCATATATGTACTTGCTTATTTTTTCTATCGTTAATTACTCACGATATACTTAAAAACGTTGTTAGTTAAAAATCGTTAAAAAAATGAATTTGGCACCTCATTTTTTTTAGCTCTGCCCTAATTCTTCAGAGCATGAAAATGATACCATACAGTTAGTTACGTGGTTTCATTAGTTTGCCATTTTACTCGAGGTGTATTTGTGGTTGCCGAAACTATCACCAAGTTACTGACTACTTCAGTGTACGATATTGCAAGTTTTATATTAACAAAATGATATATTATTTTTTAAAAATGGCAAAATTTGGAGCATGTATCGGTATCAATTTATTTATTAAATCCAATCGCAGATGAGACCAACGGATGGATGGGAACGATTCCGATTATCGATATGATTTTTGAGAGCACGAGGTATTAGGCAAGCAGAAGTCAAAGAGTACGTGGCTTATTTTCAACACCAACCGACAGGTTGTATAATAATTTAGTTGTAGCGGTTTATAAGTACAGGAAGCTACTTAAGAATTTGCTTTTGTATGAGGTTGTACGGTTGTAGTCCGTGACAAAACTAAAAAGAATTGGCCGAGATACAATCTTTTTTGCAAAAAAGTACATTAATCCATCAACTCCATTACAATAAAAGTTCAACTGAAATTTAAAAACTTCAAACAGTTTGTTTCAGTGTGAACTACTCAGTCTTCTGTAAAATCCATATTAGAAAAAAACTGTAGACTCTTTAAACTTTAAATTATTATTTTATAAACTTGGTTGCCCTGTATTTTATATTTATTATCTGTTTTGTTTTTAAGGATAACTTTAATAAAGGCTTTATGAAAATTGATATTTTTATTTTACGGGATGCGTGAAATTTAACAATAGCGTTTCTTATTTTCTGCAAATGTTTTTTGGATTACAGAATTTTTTTATTTCTGATTAATTTTGACGTACTTAGCACCTAATAAACATTGTGCTATATGGTTGTGTTCAAAATAACCTTTTCTGTTTATTGGCGCAAAAATGCAACATGGCGTCCATAAGACATAAAAAAGTAGAGCATCGCCTAGAAACATTTGAAGAAATGTCAACAATCAAATGCCACCGTTCGTTGTTTAAATATCATAACAAAAAATATCCATTAGCTAAAATTGCCCCAAAAATTAAGATGCAAAATTGATATGTTTACATTTTATCGTTTGTTTTTGGAACTGTTCGGATTGTTTAAAATTTAAAAACATATTTGAAACCAGCTTAAAATTCTACTTACTTTCTCAGATTTAGCTAGCTTTGAAGCTTTTAATAGTTCCTAATAGTGAGAATATGTCGTGTATACTGTATAAAGTAACATTGGGGATATGAAGCTGCAAAAAACTGGGTCGCATATTCCGAATTCCTTTTGTAAATGTGTGTGCAGTAAGCATCTTTACTATTAGGGTAACAGAAACTAATAGGAATGTTACAGATTTCTTAAAAATTTTGGACAACTATAAAGTATATTCTAAAGTTATTAAAGTCGTCATTGTTGTCTACTCAACGTAATTATTTACATCATATTTTTTAAATTAAAGTATTACTGTTGTTTGTTTTTCGCACATTACTGTAACGTTTCACAGTTTTCATTTTTTCGTATTTACTGTTTTGGTTGAAGAATTAGCAAAAATAGTTTTTTTTTTCTGTTTGTGTCAGGTATAAACTAACATTAGTGTATCTTATTTTTAGAATTTGTTTTATTTTAAAAGCAACTATGTTTCAGTAATCTACACAATTATTTTGTGTTCAATAAAGATTTGAAACAATCGACAGAGGCATGACTTTTATCATAGCCGGTGGAATCAACCTTGTTTTAGAGTTAATAAAAAACAAATGACACCCAGAACGCTTAACAAATGCCACATGTCAGAGTTGTAGAAAAAGTAGGTTATTTTTAATTTAATTACAACTTTCTTATGAAAAAATGTGAAAAATGTGTAGGCAAACGATAAAATTATAAGTTTCTTGTTTTTTTCTTGCAATTGTTTCAAATTACCGGTGTCTACCTTCATAGCCTGCTTGAAAATATCACTTTGCCCTAATAATTAACAATAAAATCGCGATATCTCGGAAAATATCAATTTTAGGTGAAAAACAGCCTTCATGTTTTCGAAAGATAATTAAATTTTGTATAAGCCTGTGTAAAAAAATATAGGGTGTTGTATTTAAGAAAATTGAGTTATCGATGTTTAAAGTTTCACTAGTTTGACCAAGCGTATAAAAAGCCCTGTATAATATTTTAAAAATGTAGGTGGTGCAAAGTGTTAATTAAGCTATTGTCAATCAAATTTCCAAGCGCATTTATTCAGACTTTTTAAAGTTTCTAAATGTTGAAAATTTTTGAAAGTACTGCATTTCATGAAAATGCAATTTTCACGAGAACGGTTGACTTCAGACCCATATAACCTTATACATTTTTTGAAGTAAATGTAAAGAGGAATCCAAAAATGCAAAAATATACAGGGTGTTCTATAAGAAAAAGTATAACTTTGATATGCCACTCTTTTTTGGAGCACCCTGTATGTTTGAAAATATTTTTAAAATGTAGCCCTTATTGACTTACATAATCTAATCGTGATAGAAGTTTGAAAATATATATCGTTTCGCCATAAAACTCCGTGGCGTCTGTCGTGACTCACCCTGTATAAAGGGTTGATGTAGTTATTTTTAATAATACGTAAATCCGTAAAAGAAAAGAAAATATTCAGCCAGCCGTACAATTCATTGGTGCCCGTGTAAATTAATTGCAATGCTTGTTTTGGCTACGTGCATGCAGGTATAACAAACGCATACTACGTTACTGACTGTATACATGCATTTATATGGAAATACTCCGTCCGCTTTAAATTTACTTACCCTATGGAAATTTGTGGACATACTGTATAGTTAATTGAGCGCTTGTGTACCTATAGTGTGAATCAATCTTTACATAATCTTGTTTTTGTTGCAAAGAAATCCTACAAATTCATCTTAATATTTTTTTAAATAAAAATAATACTTTATCAACATATGCATAATCCTTTTATTAAACAACATTTACAAAGTAAACAATACATGTACACAGAAAAAAAATTAAAGCTAATTATTAAAACAAAGCAATATACAAGTTATTTGTAAGGGTAAAAGGTGATATACAGAAAGCAGGGGCTTATTTAAATGATTATTGGGTTTAAATATGTTGACCTATATGATAAAACATTCATGTAAAATGTTAAAAGTTGTAAAGTTCATCCAGACACCTTCTTAATTTGCATAAGCAAGCGCTTTTTAATTAAACATAACTGTGATCATGTTAGAAATTTTTAACCTGAAATATTAACTGCATTGTTAACATTTTATAAATATAGGCATAGTGTTTCGGTGCATTAGCACCTTAACAAAATAAAAAAATAGATATTTTACCAATATTCATATATGCGATAAATTTAAATACATAATATTTATAAACTATTATAATTAGAAGTCATATATATAAAAGACAGTATGAGCACATGTTAAAATCTACAGCACAGATGAAAAAATAATAATTAATTGAAAAGCATGGGTACCGATTTTTAAAATATTTTTTTAGGTGTTAACATTATATTTAAATAGTTAGAAATGTTTGAAATTAAAGCGAAAACATTACCATGTAAGCAGTATATCGGTTATCGTAACTAAAGACGTAACGTTACAATAAAAGTTAGTTTATCACTGGTATTAGAAGAATATTTATAATAAAGTTCTTGAAAGTTTATTCAGTGTAATATTTTTACCTCCTTAAAATCAGTAACAAGTTTTTATAAGTTTGTCCTGATTTTAAAGATTCTTTCAAAATTTTATTTACCCTAGCTTGGGGTAATAAAATTACAAGGCAAATCTTATTTAATAAACATAATGACTTTTCATGATCACAAAACAAATACACTATAATAACATACAAAAAACTAATTTAACAACTAAAACTAGAATTATTGCTAATGGTATATTTTGCAGGGGATAGTAAACATCAATTTTTATTGCACAGTATATCTGAAAAGAAAGTATAGTTAATTCATTGTACTTCTGAATGTATTAAATTAAATTGATACAGCAAAATTTTGGCTTTACAATTCTGCATTTATTAAAAAAGCAGTATTGGGCCCCATTTAGAGAGGGCGTTTGTCATAAAAAAACTCGTAACTGTTTCCATATTTATTAAAATTGTTTTATCGATTTTATTATTAGTTAAAATTGTTAACCAAATCACTTTAAAATTTGCAGTGATTTAAAGTTGTGTCCTAATGTCAAGATGTCAATAATTGTAAATTTATATAAAATCCTTTTTTATGAGCAATATTAATTTTACAGGGTGTACCATATGATTCGGGATACTTACGTATGAGAGATAGAGACTCAGTTAAATTAACAAAAAGGTACATATAATATAGCTCAATTTGTAGTAATGTTTGTATGTTTTGAGAAATGTATAGCTATCTTAATAGAAGCAAAAAATTACAATTTGCGATATTTTATTTTGTTTAATATACAGGGTGTTTCCTAAATATTGCAAAAAAAATCTGGAAGTGATTGCTTATCGAAAATTAAGGGGGTATTTCATATAAAATTTCTTACTTAGACGTCTCCTTTCGGAGTTACGCCCCCCTTAAAGGGGAGCTGTAAAATTAGGTTTGTATTTTATTTCTCAAATTTGGATATATGTAGGGAAATGATATTTGGCAAATGTTTTATATTTATTAAAAGGTTTCCCATAGTAATATTTTCAATCATATCCCACCTTCACAGGGTGCTGAAAAGTGCGACCCCTGTTGTTTTTTTTTTCAGAACTTTTTGGTGGGTTAAACTTTTTAAATTACAAAAGGTTTTTTTGAAAGCTTGATTTATTTAGAAACTTTATTTTTTCCTTAACTTTTCTCGTAAAACCTACAGTTTTTGAGTAAAAAATAAAATAAGTAAACATGAACCGTCAAATATTCCAATATAAAACGATTCATTTTGGTGGTTACCATGGTTTGTTTATGTTCATATTGGGTAGAAGTGACGGGTGTAATTCATTTTGAGGTTAACGCGGCGACAACGCTATAACGCCCGTCAATTCTATCCAACATGAACAGAAACAAACCATGGCAACTACCAAAATGAAGCGTTTTATATTGGAATATTTGATGGTTCATGTTTACTAATTTTATTTCTTACTTAAAAACTGTAGGTTTTACGAGAAGAGCTAAACAATAAAAAAGTTTCTAAATAAACCAGGTTTTCAAAAAAAAAGTTATTTACGTAATTGAAAAATTTTGACCAACCAAAAAGTTCTTATTAAGAAACCAACAGGGGTCGCACTTTTCAACCCCCTGTGAAGGTGGGAGATGATTGAAAATATTACCAAGGGAAAACTTTTAATAAGTATAAAACATCTGTCAAATATTTTTTTTCTACATATATCCAAATTTGAGAAATAAAATAAAAACCTAATTTTACCGCTTCCCTTTAGGAGGGTGTAACTCCGAAAGGAGATGTCTAAGGAAAAAATTTATATGATAGACCCCGCTTAATTTTCGATAAGGAATCACTTCCCGAATTTTTTCGCAATATCTAAGAAACACCCTGTATATTTTAGTTTTGAAGATAAAGATTTGAATATTTATGTGTTTTACATAAGTATTTTCATGGCAAACTTAGTTATAAAGATATATTAGTCAATTTTTTAATTTCTTATGGAAGTCATATTAGTCATTTACATAAATAGATAGCATTTGTTCTTCTCTAATCAGTGATACACCATTTGTTGAGAAAAGAATCAATAAATATGTTATGCTAACAAAAATGAACTTTTAATGAGTTGGCCATGAACGCTACTCTTTTGTTTAAAAACAAAACAAAAGCCTTTATCAATCAATACTGCCACGTTTTAGTTATTTAAAGTGGATTGTTATTTGCTCAAAAATATGTTTTTGTTGAAGTAGGTAATTTTTTGCATAAAAAAAAAGTACAAGTGACAACGTTGAAAAGCGAAAAACATAAATTAAATTTTAATATGGTGTCCAAAGGATTATCAAAAGTTGATTGCTATGAATATCTCTGCTACGAAATTTGCCATTAAATTACTGATATCACTAGTTTATTTAGTATGTGAAATAATTGCAAGTCACAAAAATTTACATTTGCAGCTGTAAAACTAGAGAAGATTATAATTAAAAAACTGTACAATTTAAATTTTGACTTCTATCATGCTAACTATGCATTTTTCAAACCATTTGAGTATTGCTGCAAATTGAGCTTAATTGCATGTAACCTGTTGCTAATTTAACTGCATCTCTGTGTATTGTTTTAAAGCTAGATCACAATAGTGAAAGCAGATATTTTGAAAATATGGTTTTCATAAAATTTCTTTTATACGATTGTAAAATAAGTTTACCACACGTGCTTTTTAGTTAGCATATTAATTTTTTTAAATAATTTAAGTTGTTCATATTTATACTTAGTTCAATTACTTACAGTTACTCTAATAGATTTAATTTGCTGTTGGTTTTCCTGAGTTGCGCTCTCCAAGGAATTATAATCGGTTCTTCAATAGAACGATTTTCGCATTTGTTTGAGGGAACTACATCAGGAATATTATCGGATCTTCCATTTTCTTGGTTATTATTTATGTCCTCTTTATTTCTTTCTTCCATTTGTTGCTGATGCTGTTTTAGACACTCGTGCGCATCATGTATTTTGTGAGATTTCGTGTCGTCAACAATTTTTGGGGTGTATATCGTCGATCTGAAAGCAAAAAAAAATTTAATGTTTTAAAATTTGAGAGTTTTTTTTTTGGTACTCACTTCAGTCTTTGTTCGGCCTCTTCTTTCTTGGCCATAAGTTGTCGTTTCCATTGTGGTATGGCTTGTATCCTTTTCTCCTCGGCTTCTCTCAACAATTGTTCTTCTAGTTCCTTTCTTGCTTTCTCGGCTGCCTTTTTAGCTAGCATTTGTCGTTTCCATGGTGGTATGACGTTTCCTGTGTTGTCCTTGTCGGGTATCTGTAAATTATGCATTCAAATGTACTTGGTTGTTACAATTTTTCTAATTGTTTTGTGTATAATAATTTATTCAAGTTGTGTAACATCAGTAATAGGTGAAATTTTCGGTTGATTGTTAAATTAGAAATTTTGGTAATTGTTTATTTATGATAGGTGTACCTCATTATTTCTAATTTAATAAAAAAGCCTGGGATTTTTCTGCTTGTTTTGTTTGGTATGTGTGAGAATTTACATAATTATTAACATAAAAAATTGTCGCTTACACGAAAAAAACATCAATAAATCATTAATTAAAATCTCAAGCACTTACAATAGACCAAATTTACAGTTGCGTAGTGTTTATTTAAATACATGATACACTTAGTTTTGGTTTTTTATGATTCTTGAATAATACAAAAATGTAAGAATTCTATGCGTTTTTCTTTGATAATGATAATAGCTTTTCTCAAACCAACCTCAGTAGCCAATTGTATGTCAATTAAAATAGTCATGTATTTAAACTTAAACAATAAAACCATTAGCAAAATATTTCTCGCTTCCTGTTTTTTTAACAAAATAATATATTTTTATGTTAATATTTTTTCAATAAAATGCTTCTTTAGTTAGAAAATTAGAAACTTAAAGTTGTTCCCATGTGTAGATAATTAAGTCTAACGAATTTTGTAAACAATAAAGATGATTTATTCATTAAGAAAGACACATGTAATCAAGACATCCAAGATTTTTTTTTGGTGATAATTTGAGTTTGAACATATAATTATTATATTACTAAAAATAAATGCTATTAAAGTGATTTCGCTTGGTTTTACCTTGAATAAGGACGAGTAAAAAAAATAATAAAAACGGACCTAATTTATTCGCATTTATGCACGTTAGAAACAGGGTCTTGAGAGTATGTGCCACCCTCAGGCAAACTTTTTAATGACGCTTTTTACCGTGTTGTCATCAAACTTCATTGACGAACAAAAAAATGTCATGTACTTTTATGTGATTACAAAAAATAAAAAAATAATTGCATAATTTTTTAAATTTTTTCTGTTTCAATTGTTATAATTAATAACACAAAGTTTTTATTATATGACACAAATCTTATACAGGGTGGTCCACTTTTTAGTAGCAGGACTTTAACAGTCGATAGAAAAACTTATTTTAAAGCGAATATTCCATATCAACATGGGTCCAAAAACGCTTCGTTTTAAAGATACAGACAACCAAATTTTACATTAAGTGGGCTTGTATCCTTTTCTCCTCGGCTTCTCTCAACAATTGTTCTTCTAGTTCCTTTCTTATTAAATCAAATATCTTATTCATTTCTGAGTTGTGAGGTTGTGACACAACTCTAGCGAAAATTAAATTTATGGCGTTGGCAATGCGATTGAGCCATTAGCATAAGATTAAATAAAGTGTACACAAAATTTCGGATAAATAAATTGATGATAAATTCCAACTGCCCAAGCAGCATTACCATCAACTCTTCTTAAATCAAGATGCATATCAGCATATCCTTGAATAAAAATGAATAAACAGCCTTTACAGGTTTTCTTTTATAATTCACTAAATTAAATAGAAGCCTACTTAACGAAAAAACTGTTAAGTGCAGTGCAATCACGAATTATTAGTTATTTACTTAACAAGACCAGTAAGTAGTACTTTACTTGATGAGTAGGCAGTTCTAGGACGAGCCGTAGGCAAGTCCTGGAAGCATACGAGTCCAGTAAAGACACTCTCCGGGTATGTTACGTACATTTTTTTCTCTGCGTCCGCCACTGACACCAAAATCACTATTGTCACCATCCATAATTAAACAATAACTTAACAAACTACAGGTGAAAACTCGCTTGGTGGTATAACCACGCTTGTTTGACAGAGCAAATTAACAAAACAATTCATCAGCATGGCAACCAGTTACTTTCCGGCCTACGCCGGTAAAGATAACATCAGTCATCACCATGGCAACCAGGTACTTTCCAGCCTAAAAATGATCGGAAACAACTGATTTTTTGGACGGATGCAGAAAAACGAATTTTGCGTGTATTTGCGCATACCTCTGAGTCCACACACACGTCCGTCCCTGCGTGCGTGCGTAAGACTTTCAATCACGAGTTTGTTTACATAATTAATATTTTCTAAATTGAGATAATTTTGCTTAAAGACCGCGTCCTACAATTATATAAGAATTTTAATGTTTCACAGAGTTTATTTTTCTTAATAAAATGCCGTGAATTGACTCTCCAATTTTAATAGTAGATCATGATAAAAAAAAATGACAGGCGTCATTAGCGCCATTTACTATGGGATTAGTTTGAATGCCTGGAGCAGCAACTTACATTTTTAATACACAAACAACACACACAATGTATGGCGAAAGTCATTTGGCGGCAACTAAATTTGTTATTTCTAAATCAACACCTACATTTACAAAACACCTTTAACAGACACTCTATTACAGAGAAAATCGTTAAACACTAAAATGTTTAGCATGAAAAATCGGTTAACACGAACTAATATTTTGGTCCCGACAAAATCAGTGGCGGTTCGTAAGAACTTGCTGTGGGGGGCTGTAACGATGAACGTAACAAAAATTTTAATTACGGACTACGGGGTTAAAAAATCACATTATCAGTAAAAATCAAAACAAAATGTAAACTATCGAGTGTAATAGCACTAGAAGCGACAAAACAACGGCTTTTAGTTAACATTTAAAGAACATAACACTATTTCATTTTCATCTGGGTGGGCTGCAGCCCCGCAGCTCCTATGGACAATTAATATATCAGGTGATCGAAAATGATTGATGCCAAGGGTGTTATGAACTTTATTCGAACGGATGGTAACCCATAGGGAAAAATCAGTGGCGTAGGGAAAAAAGTTTGTATTGGCAGAACGTGTAATATTCTCCATTTAAATATGACAGCTACAGATTTTACTTATAAAAAGGTTTGCAAAGCTTTTTGTCTGAAAGAGTTAGTTAGCTTCATAAAAACAATTAAGTGAGGTTACTTTATTAAATCAGTTCCTTCATTAATATTTAAAAGTACGTATGTAAATATTGCTTACAATACATATTTATAGGTGCTTAAAATGCCTTGCTGTGTTTTCTAAATATAAATTAAATTGTAGAGCTACGTAGAAATCACACACGAAATGACAGAACAACCTGAACGTCACAGAAAACGAAAACCTGATAACTGATTTTTACGAGAAAATGCAAATAAAACGACAAGCTGTAAACCGCACACGAAACCTGAACGTCACAGAAAACGTCAATAATACTACGCCACTGATATCGTAGTTTAACAATGCGATACCAACAAAAACTTGGTTATTTTATTTTCGGTCTGAAGTTAGCGGGCATCAATCATTGTTGATCACCCGATACTATATTCATACACTTATTTTCTTTTAACACTAAACAAAAAACGCTTAACACGAAAAGATTTTGCATTACAGAAGCACAAAAAGTGAAGAATTCGTAAATTTATTTCCCCTAACAGTGCAATGACAAAAATCGGGGCGTAAACTAAGCGCCATTTCACTTAAAGTAAAAATGGTTTTGCTTAAAGCAGTAGATGTAGAGCATTCCTCAAAAACGGACATCTTATTTTTGTTATTACGACATCAATAACATTGGAGAGTTCTATTTTGTATACATCTTTTAACACGAAATTCCTTTAACACAAAAAAGATTTTGGTTCCCATAGCTTTGTCTTAAACGATTTCCACGTATATCGTATATAATTATCAAAATTTGTTGATAATGTAAATTAAAAAAATCTTACCTTCTCTACAAAATTGGTAGCAGTGAACTGTTTGCAAATTTCCGAATGGAACTGTTTTTCTTGCGTTTGTTCGACCTTGGCCTTTTCGATTTTCAATTTCTTTATTCCCGTAATATCTCTGGACATTTTCAATTCGGCAATGACGTCCGTCTTTTGCGTTAAAAACGATTCACTCTGAAGACATTGCAGACTCACACTACGCGTCGGCGCCGACATCGTCTTAGACGCAATCATTTTATCAGTTCTTCGCAACTGGACGGAGTTCAAATCCTGGATGCTAATGGCCGATAGGGGCTGCTGCTGCTTCTTCGCCGTTTCATTTGGGATATCCGGCGTTATCTCCTTGTAGGAGTAATGGAACGTTTCCTTGACCGACTCCGGCATCGGAGGGGGAGGAGGGCCCTTGCACGGAATATTGTCGGATTTTTCTTCGGTCGCCAAAAAAGTTTCCTCGTATTCCGAAGTGCTGCGTACCGAGGAGGCGCTGGACCGCTTGTCACTGATGCTTTTCAAATACTCCGATGGCTTGATAAGATTGTTCGAATCGGAACTTCCAGGAAAACTGGGAGGAATAAACGGCAACACGCGTTGTTTATTAACTAAATTAGGCCCCGGCTTATCAGCGCTTTCTTCTGCTTCAGTACTGAGACTAATTATAGTTAAGTCGGAGCACGAAGATGAGTTGTGTTTCCTCGAAGCTGCAAGAGAAGGGATACATTATGTTTATTTAAATAATTACATCTTTATTGTACGTACTGGAACAACGCGAAAGAGAATGACAACAGCATGTAGCTGCTCGTTAGTCTAACCTGGTCAAGTTCAGGTTTAATTGGTAAGTGTTATAAGTGAAACGTCTTCATGTTCTCCAGCTAATTAAACCGTTTAAATTAAAGATGGATATTGAAGCCCACTTTTTACGTAAATATTTCTAAACTGCGTTTACAGTATTTAAAATGAGTGTGTTATACGTGAATTTAGTTCATTCACCGAAAACAAACGTTTTTCGGATGTTTTTTAGAGCGTATGTTTAGGTTAACGAGGGGATTTTGAAACTGCTCGTACTGTGACGTGTCAATTATAATCATATCAAATTGTTAATTCCGTGTAGGTGCATATTACACTGCCAGTTGCGTTTTAATTATTTTTAACAGGTAAACACTTCTTTAATATAAATCGGCTTGTGGTTGTAGAGTTAATAATTGAGGTTTCTTTGATCGCCGGTTCAATCAACTTCTCGTTTCTACTGTGTACATATCCTAGTGACCAATATAATTTTTGGTAATCGCACTTCTTCGTTTTTATTATGAGCAAACTTGTTTAAAATATTCAAGAATTAAAATTAATGACGCGGATACAGTAAACGTCTTGCAAAACTTTATATGTTTGTTGATTATTTTTTACGGTTATAATACAGTAGATTGATTTCATCATAACGTTAAACACTGTAAATAAAATATAAAATTATATTTATACGTTTATGTTTAAGAGGTACATAAAATAACGTTTAATATTAAATATTATAAAGAGATTATACAGGGTGTCCCAAATTACATTTCCAGCATGGGGATCTCGCTTATTATTAGAGATACAGGTTTGTTTAAATCAGATAAATTATTCCTTAGTATGAGAGGAGCTACAATCAATTTTTAAAAGTACAAAATTCGTCGTGCTTTAGATGTTATAGCAAAAAATATGAAAATGTCGAATTTGTTTTTTCTTTCATAACTTTTTTGTCTTAATCGTTAGAACAATTTTATTGGTACTTCCTGAAGGTACTTTTTAATGGAGAATGTAACTGTCATTTTAGATTTTTTTTTAACACCTACCATTTTTGAGATATTACCCCTAATTTCATTTTTTCTTATTGGCCGCGAAGTTGGCTATGGAATAGTTGAATGTGCTTTTTTTTCTCGTTTAAATGAGATATTACTTGCTATACCTACTTTTATAAAGAAGTCACAAAATGAATAAAAATCGTATTTTACCCATCAGTTATCAAGCTAATCTATGAAAATAAAAACAAAAAACAACTAATTAAATGTCAAATGACAGTTACCATTTGTATGCGACATCATTTATTAGAATGTATAGTATTGTTGTGTAATTCGATAGTTTTTGTAGCAAATTTGTTTTCAAATAATTATGGGCACATTTACAACTAATTAAAAATTTTTAATGTTGAAATGCTAAATTCTTTACAACAGAAACTGTGCAAAATAGATATTTGTAATTCTTTATGGATTTGTTTGGATATTTGGTTGGTTTTTCGAAGAAACTATATTCTTTTAAATATATTTCCAAATTTCTGTAATTACACACTCTTCGTTGCCTTTTCTCAAGATATAGCTCAAGTATATTCGCTCAGCTTCCACACAGTTTTTATGGTAAAGAATGTAGCATCTCAACATGTCAAATTTTTCGCTATTTTTAAATGTAGCCATCATTATAACAATAATTACTACAAAGACTATCGAATTACACAACAATAATATGAAATTCTAATAAATGATACCACAGACAAATGGCAACGGTCATTTGACATTTAATTAGCTGTTTTTTGTTTTTATTTTCATAGATAGCTTGATAAGTCATGGGTAAAATACGATTTTTTTCATTTTGTGACTTGTTTATAAAAATAGGTATAGCAAGTAATATTTCATTTAAACGAGTAAAAAAAAGCACATTTAACTATTCCATAGCCAACTTCGCGGCCCATAAGAAGAAATTGAATTGGGGGTAAATCTCGAAAATGGTAGGTGTTAAAAAAATCTAAAATGACAGTTACATTCTCCATTAAAAAGTACCTTTAGAAAGTGCAAATAAAATTGCTCTAACGATTAAGACAAAAAAGTTATGAAAGAAAAAAGAAATTCGACATTTTCATATTTTTTGCTATAACATCTGAAGCACGACGAATTTTGTACTTTTAAAAATTGATTGTGGCTCCTTTCATACCAAGGAATAATTCATCCAATTTAAATAAACCTGTATCTCTTATAATAAGCGAAATCCCCATGCTGGAAATGTAATCTGGGACACCCTGTATACCCCAGTTATGAAGATTGGTTGTTTGAAATACTAAATATAAATTTGCTTTTTAAATAGTAATAAGTTATGTTGTTACAAAGCATGTATTTTGCTTAATAAAGTTTTGACCGTATAACGTATTTTTTATCATTAAAATATATTTAAAAACTTTACCCATATCATCTGTCACTGATGTTTCTTTTTAAATATAAAAAGTCATTTTGACATTTTTAAGGTAAAGTAATGTCATATGATGACTTGCATACAACAAAAACAAATATAAAATCTGGTATTTATAAATAACTAAAACTATGCATGTGTTAGAAATTCGAGTTTAAGCATGGGGATAGAGCATCATAAGTTTAAATTTAGCAACACAGCTAAACACGGTCCTCATTAATGATGATCCGACGAGAAATGGGAAATATCTCAAACGGTATCTTAGAAAATTGGGAAAATCGGAAAATACGATTTGTGAAAATCGTTTATAGTTCCTTTGGATGATAAAATGTTTCAAATATGTAAAAAAAACATGACCTAAGAAACTTTTGAAGCCGAATCGAATTGTGATCACTAATTTTTTCTAGGACGATTCGTTTTTGTTTTATAACAACCAACTTTATATTTTCTTATGGGCGCAATTTTTGTTATTTCCATAATCAAATGCATTTTTTTAAAGGTTCATTGATGTATCACACATGGTATTTTACTCCTTCTTTCATTGTCAAATTTAAATTTTGGACAAAAACCGCTATAAATTAGGTAGGCGGGTTGCAGTTTTTGTCGTTTCCATGACAACCAATCAACAAACTAAAATTTTTGGAAGCGTTTTTCTTAGCTGTAAAGTTTATACGAATTTATTACGATGACAAGTACAGAATAGGCTTCCAAAATTTTTAGTTTGTTGATTGGTTGTCATGGAAACGACAAAAACTACAACGACCCGCCTACCTGATTTATTGCGGTTTTTGTCCAAAATACATTTTTGTAAATTTGACAATAAAAATATAAGTAAAATACAATGTATGATATATCAATGAATTCAGAAAAAATAATTCTATTTGATTATGTAAATATCAAAAATTGCGCCCATAAGAAAAAATAAAGTTGGTTGTCATAAAACAAAAACGAATCGACCTAGGAAAAATGTGTGATCATTATTCGATTCGGCTTAAAAAGTTGCTTGGGCAATGTTTTTACACATTTAAAGTATTTTATAATTCAAAGGACTTACAGACAATTTTCAAAAATCGTATTTTCCGATTTTTCCTTATTTCCTCGGATACCGTTTGATATATTTCCAATTTCTCTTCGTACTATTAATGAGCACCAAATTTAGCAACTTTTTAATTGAATCAAATAATTCGGTTCCAATGATTTCGTGTTAAATGGATTTTATTGAACTTTTGACCTATCAGTCACTTCTGTTTATGACGAACTAAAATACAAAATTCAATAATATTGTGAAAAATTGTTTTTTGAATATCTCAATAAAAGTCAATTAGTTTTAGCGTTCTCCAAATTAAAATAAAAGTGAATATTTAGCGCAAACTGTATAAAATATCATTAGTTGTAAATTGCTTTACGTATTATAATTATTTTAAAAATGTATACGTTTAATTTACATATTAACAGCAAGCAGCGTTTTTCACTATTTAGAAAATGAGTCTTAAAGAACCTGTTTTTGTTGCATTAAGAAACTTAAAAGTTTTTGGCAAATTCCAAACGATAAAATTTCGTTAAAAATGTAAAAGTTAATTGTATTAATTTCGTAGAGCGGGCAACTCATTTGTATAAAAGTTGCAATTACTTTTGACGTTAATTTTCAAGTAATGATGTTAAACACAACAGATTGGAGTATTATAGCAATTAATGAAGTTGTAATGCAAACCGACAAACGATGAAATTAGCTTTAAATATTATTTTGGACCACATCTTAAATGGGGCGTGTTTGAGTTATGTTTTGAACAATCTTAACTTTGCCTTTCTATGTAAAACTGGCGAAAATTATCGTTTTTCCTTCATGGTGTATAGAGATTCATAAAAATGGAAATCAAAAATGGTGTTGTTTACATTTTTAAACATTTTGCAAGTGCGAAAAATTATATGCAAAAAACTATTTTATACTTTCTACGATTCTACGAAAGTAAAACTTAGATTTGATTTGGTATGCGTAAAAGATAATTAAATGTTTATAAAACAAACATTAAAACGCAAATTTTTGGGTAATATACAGGGTGTCCCAGATTACATTTCCAGCATTGAGATCTCGCTTATTATAAGAGATACAGGTTTGTTTAAAGTAGATGAATTATTCCCAAGTATGAGAGGTGCTACAATCAATTTTTAAAAGTACATTTCTCGTGCTTCAGATGTTGTAGCAAAAAATATGAAAATGTCGAATTTCTTTTTTTCTTTTATAGCTTTTTTATTTTATTCATTAAATCAATTTTATTTGTACCTTCTTAAGGAACTTTTTTTTTTGTGTAGAATGTAACCAATATTTTAGATTTTTTTAAACACCTACCATTTTCGAGATATTACTCCTAATTTCATTTTCTCTTATGGGCCGCAAAGTTGGCTAAGAAATAGTTAAATGTGCTTTTTTTTCTCCTTTAAATGAAATATTACTTGCTATATCTATTTCTATTAATAAGTCACAAAATGCAGAAAAACCTTATTTACTCAACGCTTATCAAGCTAGCTATGAAAATAAAAACAAAAAACAACCAATTAAATGTCAAATGACAGCTACCCGTTGTCTGCGGTATTATTATTTATTAGAATTTTATATTATTGTTGTGTAATTCGATAGTCTGTGAACAACCTAATTGTTATAATGATGACTACATTTAAAAATAGCGAAAAATTTGAACTGTTGAGATGCTATATTCTTTACCATAAAAACTGTGAAGAATTTAAGCGAATATACTTAGAGCTATATCCCGGGAATTTAAAAGAAAACAGTTTTTCGATGAACCAACCAATTATCCAAAACAAATCAATTAAGATTAGAATTATCAGTTTTTACACAATTTCTATGGCAAAGAATGTAGCATTTCAACATATAAAATTTTTCACTAGTTGTAAATGTGCCCATAATTATATGATAACAAATTTGCTACAAAGACTATCGAACTACACAACAATACTATACAATTCTAAATTTTAACAAATAGTAACTATCATTTGACATTTAATTATTGGTTTTTTGTTTTTATTTTCATAGATAGCTGGATAAGTGATGAGTAAAATACGGTTTTTCTTCATTTTGTGACTTACTTATAGAAATAGATATAGCAAGTATAATCTCATTTACAAGAAAGAAAAAAAAAGAACTTAACTATTCCATAGCCAACTTCTCGGCCCATAAGAAAAAACCAAAATTAGGGTTAATATCTCAAAAATGGTTAGTGATAAAAAAATACAAAAAACAGTTACATTCTCCATTAAAAAGTGCCTTTAGGAAGTACTAATAAAATTGATCTAATGAATAAAATAAACAAGTTATGAGCGAAAAAAGAAATTCAACATTTTTATATTTTTTGCTATAACATCAGAAGTAGGTACGAGAAATTTTGTACTTTTAAAAATTGACTGTAGCTCCTCTCATACTAAGGAATAATTTATGTACTTTAAACAAACCTGTATCTCTTATAATAAGCTAGATCCCCATGCTGGAAATGTAATCTGGGACACCCTGTATAATAACAAATTTAAAATATAACAAAGAAAATGGCAATGGTTATAGCCAAGAACCATTCAACGGTTTCAATTATGTTGGAACAAGAAAAAATAGAGCAGCTAGCAAGTTTCAGATATTTGGGAACAATAATAGCAAAGAATAGCAAATTGTAAGATCTGAATCACAAAATATTTGCAGCGATGTATTTTTACCATTTTACTACTTACTTATTAAACATATACAGGGATGCGCAAAAGTATGGAAACAGACAAATATCTAGAACACTATTGCAGATATAACAATGAAATTTTGTATCTCAGCCTTATGGTATTTTTCGGATTCGATGAAAATATTAAGTTGCAATACGACTTCCGGTTCAACCGAAAATCATACTGTAGAAACACAAAAAATGAGTTTATAGGATTTAGTAATTGTCCGATCACACTGGTCCAATGAATAAATGCATAATTTTAAGAAACTTCGATTTAAACGTAAAAATTGTAAAATTACATCTACATATTTAGAAATGTCGAAAATAAGTGAGGAAAAGCTAATATAATAACTTTCTTGTATTTATCTTTCAATTGTCTCAAAAATACCGCTGTCTAGCTTCATAGCCTACTCGAAAATATTACGTTGCCCTAATAATTTACAATAAAATATCAGTTTTAGGTATAAAACATGGTTAATGTTTTTGAAAGACAATCAAATTTTCAACAAGAATGTGTAAAAATATACAGGGTGTTGTACTAAAGAAAAATGAGTTATCAATGTTTAAAGTTTCATAAGTTTGACCTAGTGTAAAAAACACCCTGTATAATATTTTAAAAATGTAGCTAGTACAAAGTGTTAAATAATCTATTGTCAATCTAATTTTCAAACGAAATTCTACTGCCTTTTTAAATAAGTTAAATGTTCAAAAAAATTGAAAGTGGTGTATCGCTCAAAAGTTTCACAAAAATGTGAATTTTACGAAAACGGTTGACTAGGCCCACACAACCTTGTACATTTTTTAAAGTAAATTTTAAGACGAATCCAAAAATGTAAAAATATACAGGGTGTTCTATTTAAAATTTCAAACTTTGAGTCCATTACCGATTGAACCGGAAGTCGTATTGCAACCTTAATATTTTCATCGAATCCGAAAAATACTATAACGCTCAGATACAAAATTTCATTGTTATATCTGCAATAGTGTTCTAGATATTTGTCTGTTTCCATACTTTTGCGCATCCCTGTATATGTTTAATAAGTAAGAAAACCTCCGAAAAAACTAGGACGAAAGTATTTACAGTTCAGAAGCTAGGGCACTAACAGAAAACCAAAAACAAGGATACAGACTTAAAAGGTGCGATTTCTAAGAACAATAGAGTTGTGGGTTAATTGATAAGATAAGCAATATTATAAAATAGAAAGAGTCTAAGGGTGAAATACATAATGAAAAAGATGGAGACAAATCAATTAAGATGGCTGTAACATCGACTACGCATGCCAGAATGTAGCACGCAAAAATGGGATGGAAAACAAAGTTTGAGGAAAGAAGAAGTATTATAGATGAAGACCAAAAACAAGCTGGAAAAACAAAGTGAGATATATACTAGAAGAAAAAGAAATTAGCTGGAGAGATGTGCCACACTTAGCCAAAGATATAAATAGGAAGAGAAACATAATCAAGAACTAGGAAAACATATCTTGACACCGAAAGGTACAAGAAGATGCAATGAAGAAGAAGATAATAAAAAATATCTTTTATATGTGATTGCCAAGGGACTTTAGATATTTATAAATTCCTGGTGCAGTGTTGTAACTCTTTTATGATATTTCACAAGATGCGTGAAACTCACGTAATACCAACGAAATCCTATTATTGGTAACTAACGGAAATTAAAGCGGCACTTTTCTAAAATGATGTGTGTAGTAAATTACTTTTGCTAACCAGAAGGATAGGCGAAAATACTTAATTATAGTTGTTCTGAGATTTTAATCTCTGAATATACGGAGACAAAGAATATATTAACGATAACCGTACGGGTTTGGTATGACAAAAATGACTGTTACAGGTTACAGTTATAGCTTCACATTAGTTTTGCAACTTAAAAATGATAACATGTTTTCGTAACACCAATAAACGACTAAATCTACCGTGAAATTAATTAAGAATCAGCAAGCGGTACTCTTAGGCTGCGGTTACAGTACAGCCGTATTCGCGCGATGGGCTTCGCGCGTATGCGACCGTATACGCGCGAATCAAAGAAACCAATGCAAGCATATGAGAGTGGTTTCGAGCGAATTATCGCTTGTAGTGTAACCGCTCTTATATGCTTGCATTGGTTTGTTTCAGTCGCGCGAATACGGACGCGTACGCGCGAAGCTCATTCGCGCGAATACGCTTGTACTGTAAACGCAGACTTAATTTATTGTTTTTGAATTTATATCCCTTGGTTAATAAAAAAATTATTTCATTTGTAAAACATACATGGTAGCTTCAAAAGGTTTCAGTACTTTCTTTATTTTACATAAGCCATTAACACAGTGGATTCCAACCTTTCTGTACCTCCGCTTCCCTTTTTCATAAACAAATTGTTGCGCCCCCCTTACTTTTTGTAACAACGTAATTTCATAAATACTGTCTTGATATTATAATTATTTAATGGGCTTCAAAGCAACATACCATTCGGTATAAATACCTATAGTTCTTATACGAGGGGAGTCCGATATTAAAGGTACAGGTGGCTGTGAAACAAACACCGCAAGTGAAACATTGCCGTCATATGCATGTCTAGACAGGTTGAAGTGTGGTAGTAGAGTCTGGAGCGTTGTTGTGTGTAAGACTCAATTTAGTAGCTTACGGGAAGCAAACAAACATGGCGGGTGTAATCCCAAAGTATTCCAAGTGTGAAGTGCGTGCGGTTATCCGATTTTTGCAGGCCGAAGGAGTTGACCAGAGCGAAATTATCGCAGATTAGAGGACGTTTATGGCCCGAAGGTCTTAAGCCGAAAAAGTGAGCCTTTGGTGCAGAAACTTTAAAGATGGACGAACGGATCTCATCGATGATCCAGATCATCGATGAGATCCGTTACTCCATCTTTAAATTTTTTGCACCAAACGCTGACTTTTTCGGTTTAAGACCGTCGGGTCATAAACGTCCTCTAATCTGCGATGAATTTCGCTCTGGTCAACTCCTTCGGCCTGCAAAAATCGGATAACCGCACAAACTTTACACTTGGAATAATCTGTGATTACACACGCCACACCATGTTTGTTTGCTTCCTGTAAGCTACTAAATCGAGTCTTAACACACAACAACGCTCCAGACTCTGCTACCACACCTCAACCTGTCTAGACATGCATATGACGGCAATGTTTCGCTTGCGGTGTTTGTTTCACAGCCACCTGTACCTTTAATATTGGACTCCTCTCGTATATCAAAAAATATTTGTTTATTATAATAATAACGAGGGTTGTGGATTACGCTGATTCAACTTTTTCGACACCGATTTGTTTTTTTTTGTTTTTGTTTGTATTCAAAAATGATATTTTGGTAAAAGCTGCGCGCCCTTATGGGGCGGGCCCCACAGGTTGGAAACCACTGCATTAACAGTACCATTATTCACACCACATTTTCTTAAAAAGAATCCCATTGAGCAACTACACTTTTGTTAACACCCGGTAAGTTTTTGGAAAAAGTCCTGGAACTAGGGTCGTGAAATGAATACGCCACACCTAAGCCTCTGATCTAGGTGGCCCCAAAATTTGGAAAAAAAAAGATAAAATTACACTATGCTTGTCTCGATATAGGTAGAAGGGTTTTCCTTATTTCCTTGCACCAGGACCATCTAGTATTCTTGCACAACCCTGCCTGGAACTCGATCTTTGAAATCTACGTCTCCTTTATGGCAACCTGTATCACGTCCTTAGATTTTGGGAATGGCTGTTCTTTCAGTGCAGATTTAAAAGAAGGAATATTTAGTTAATAAAATTGTTATCCCAATCGGTGCAAGTGTTAAGGTCTTCTGCCATTGTGATTATCGTTTTTTTTTTGTACGGAAATCAACATTCTTGGACAACTCCTAAGTAATATTTTAATTTCTGATGGTGTTTCTTTTGTAGTTTTTTCTTGTCTTTTTGGATATCGTTTCAGATGCGCTTATTTTTTTAAATCATTTGTCGAAGTAGATCATAGTCGACTTTAACAGCCGTATTCATAGTCCTTCCTTATCTTAAGGATTGAGGAAGCCTCAAGGAAGCTCGCAACCTCCCTTGAGATAAGGTAGCCAATAAGGTTCCTTGTTCGGTCGAGGTAGATTTATGAAACATGAAACGAGGAATAAGGAATCCTTATTCCTCAAGGAAGGACTATGAATACCTGTAAGACACCTTATCGGAAACGCTCATAAGAGTTGCGGCTGGGTAGAAGACCCAACAGTGGAGCACTCGGAAGGGGATTAAAGGGCCCTGGCCCTCCCTAAAAAGTAAAAAAAGTAGCTGTCGGGCCGTCCAAGCGCTACATGGTTTGCTCGAATCGAACCGGCTGCGATCATTATAATCCTTATTTTTTTATAGAATTTGGAATAAACATATTTTTATCCGTTCAATCCGCCCCCCCTTCCAATATTCAATCATGAGTGCGCCACTGAGACCTAATCACAGTGGCTGATTAAGATAATGATTTGAATAAAATCATTGTTGTCTAAAACCTGCGCCAAACGAACAGTGAATCAATAAAGTCGAGGACGTTATTTAGAATTTAGAATGCAAGGAAGGAGCTGGCGGAAGTTAAAAAAAAAGGGTTTCACGAATGTTTTCAACAGCTTCATGAATGTTAGCAAAAATTTGTATTGACCCAAAAAGACTATGTTGAAGCAAATAATGGTACTGTTACAAGTTTATGTAAAACTAGCGTTACCATTAAGGCGCCCCTATTTGTAATATTTTTACTGTCAGTGTATTCAAGCTCTACCCGCCTAATAGTATTATTAGTGCATTCGAATGTATTGCATCGTCTTCGGGCGCTAGCCACCATATCCTATTTAAAGTCGTATTCTGGCGCTATCTACCCAAGTTTTAGTAGTAAAGTAATTAAATATAATGTGTAATGAGAAATAAGTTAGATAAAAAGCTCTAGCGTTTGCTCTGAAAACCGATAACACACCTACAACATTTTATCCAGGTTCGTCCACTGGTTCTTGAATTAAAAGGTGCAATGAAAAAAGAATTGAGTATAGTGGAAGAATTCATATCTCAAATGATACTCAAAAATACAAGTTTTATAACAAAAAAATTATATGGAACACTTAAAACATTTACTTATCTGTATTATATGAATTCCTTAAACTTTTGAAGCTACCACATGTAAATTTCGTTATTTTTGATGAATATGCCTAATAAGTTAAATCACGGTTAGTTTCTAAAAATAGAATAAGCAATACAAGACTTAAATATTATAGGTTAATACTTACATAGAACTGACATATTTCTGCACAACCCTTTAGCGATCTCAGATGGTTTTAACGTTGGTTCCACAATTACCTCCACAAATTCTGATATGTCGATTTTAGCCCTTGGTTCATTTTCGTTTGTGGAAGATGGAAGTGGCAAGGGCGGTGGCGGAGGTGGACTAACTTCCATAGGAACCGAGGTAACTCTTTTGAGGACACGAATATTATTGCCATTATTAGTTTTAGGTGGCAAGGAATGTCTTGCGCTCAGCTTAGTTTTTTCAACTTCTTCTTCTGAACTCAACGTTGATGGTGACGAAGACAAACCGCTCTCAGCCGAATCCTTTTTGATGGGCTTTTTCTCGATTTTCTCGTATTTCTGCGGTTTAGGCAGGAATTCGTTGCCCTTTTTCGAGTCTTTGCGCTCTTTTTTATTGCCATCTTTCGTCGGTGTCAGTTTCACGATGACATTGCATCCGGAATTGGAGGAACTTGCCGATCCGGAGCGACTGTGCGATCCGGAATCTCTGGATCTTGAGCGAAGATTGCTAGCGCGTTCCTTGGTTTTGGTGTTGTCCTCACGGACCATGTATATGTCTTCATAGTCGTGCTCGTGTTCACCAGACCGTTCTGATAGTTCCGAAGATGATAAGTTCTCGTCTGACCCAGCTCCACTACTACTGGAGTGAACTTCTACTTTGACTTTAATGAATAAAACGAAATTATTATTAGACAACGGATTTAGAAATTAAAGAAGTATGAAGTATTTACCTGTTAGGGCAGAGAGAGGTTGTGGACCCGTGGAGGATTGTCTGGATGATATTGTCGAACCAAAGAGGTCCTTAACACGGTTGTATATGACCTCCTGCGGGTTGTGAAGGTAGAACGATTCTCCGTTAACACTGTCCACAGAGCTGCTCTCCGAGCTGCTGGACAAACTAAACAAAAACATTATTAATACATGCATTAAAGATCAGGGAAAGGGAGTTGGAGTCGAGAGTCGGGAGTCAAGAAAACGGAGGGAGCTTTTTTAAGGAGTCGGGAGTCAAAAAAACTACCGACTCCCGACTCTTTTTTAACTTGGTCCTTTTAGGGGATGAGAACAGAATAAAAAAATTAAAACAAAAACAAAATAACGATGTTAATTGATTTAATTTTTTAAACGGAAACCGGAACTATTAAAGTAACACAAACTAGTTTTGTCTGTGAACGTCCAATTTTTATCTGCAAAAAATACTTGACTGGACAAGGTTTATAGACAACGCAAGATTACAAAACGCATGATTCGTGTGATATACAGCAGGGTTCTGTAGCACGGTCTACTACACAGGTTGGGAAACTCCCATATAAAACCGACTGAGGCCGGTAACTAGTTCCGTAAATTATCCCACAGAGGCGATAAGTCTAAGAACCATTCGCCATAAATGATCACTAGATGGCGATACGTCTAAGAACCGGTTCGTGCACAAGATTTTGACATAATCAGCGAGATTTATAAGCCTTCGCTTAAAAAATTCGAATTTCATCAATCAGATGATGTATATAAAAATGTTTTAATTGCATTTTTAAGTCAGGTTTGTTTAAAATAGGTTTTTAAACTTAATCGCCATCTAACGGATTTTTATGGCGAATGGTTCTTAGACTTATCGCCGTCTAGCGGAAATTTATGTCGAAAAGTTCCAGATTTTTTGACAGGTTTCCTAACCTGTGTAGTAGACCGTGTTCTGTAGTCAACCAAATCTTACCCCCTGTTGACATTTGAAAGTTTTCAAAAGCCAATAAGTATTGCCTTTATTTTGAAGTTTTTAAGGTCAAGGTACGTAGAAATATGGTTTTAATGTTGGAACTTTTTGAATGAGTAATTTTGTGTTGTTTAATTAACCCTAGTAAATAAGAAATTGATAGTTACAAAGTCGATGTATAATGACGGGTGATTTGCAGATAAGTTTTGTAAATTGGCACGCATTTGCGCAGTGGTGGAGGGAAACTTGTCCATAATATTTTAATACCATTTCCGTTTAATAAGATTATCAAAAATCTCCCGTATATTGAGCACAATTTTTGCTAAATTTTGCGTATCATACGCAAGTACAAAAAGTAATTTTTGTGCGATCGTACTAGAAACAGCTGTTTGACGGGCGCGTTAGCAACCATAAAGTACTGCATTACCGGCCCTATCCTTAGCAACGGCCGTAAAAGTTACTTTTCAGGCCGTTACCCTTAGCAACGGTCGAAAAAGTAACTTTTACGGCCGTTGCTAAGGAGAGGGCCGGTAATGCAGTACATACGCCGTCATCTGTCAGTGACAGAATGTCACGTAGTTTCTAACCTATAATTTTGAAAATTACTAAAAATTTAAATTGTTTTTAATTCGATCGCACAAAAAATGTAATATGCACCTCGGCCAAAACGTACTTTTTCGGCCTTGTCTGTTTGCTGGCCTCGACTACGTCTCGGCCAGCAAACCAGACGCGGCCGAAAACGTTACACTTTTTGGCCTTGATACATAAATAACTATTTCTTAAAAAAAGTTGTTTATACAGTAAACGATCTTTAAACGTGTTTAAATCAAGTAACAAATGTTCTAGAAGTTTTAAGTGAAATTAACCCAGATTTATGATGAAGCAATATGATAAAACAATCTTTGTTGAATGCTCATTTACGCATGTACAGAATTATTTATTGAGAGGAAACAAACGTCTGAACAATCAGCATTAGATACATTTTAAAATGTAAGTAGATACGGGGTTTTCCGTAAAAAGGGCCATGAGCCTGTATTCAGTGGCGTACGCGTAAAAATATTTCAGGGGGATATTGTTTTAATTTGCAAAAATAATACTGACTAATTTCAAACGGGCCATGGTAATGGTGCAATTAGAAAATGACCTATGGGGGCTAGACACAAAAAGTGAGTCGTAAGAAAGAGGTGTGGGGGGCCCAGGGGGCGGCAGCCTCCCGAGTAACAGTAATTTTCAAGGTCAAACGTACCCAAAAATAGTATTTATAAGTAAAATTTTCAAACATATAATATATTTTATATGTATTTTATATGTTTGGAAATGCGGTAATTATAATTTTTTCCTTTTCCAATTTTTGGGGAGGATTTGTCCCCCCCCCCTTGCGAACGCCACTGCCTGTATTTGGTTTTTCCAGTTTTATTATTATTGTCCCCATATAGCCCATGCGCTTCCATATTTTCTTCTTCCCTCGACACCGAAAGGTACAAGAGGAACCGATTAAGAAGAAGAAGAAGATATAGCCCATGCGCTTCTATATGTAATTTTTTTTTAATTGCAAACTTTTTTTAAACTTTAATTGAAAGAGGATTTTTTGTCTTTTTAACCATCTTATTAAGTTTTCTTAATGTTGGATAATTTTTTTTTTGAGAAAAATGACTTTAAAAAATAAGTATCTGTTTTTGCAAAATTGATGTATTTGATTAAACAAAACACGATCTCTGTAGTAATTGATAGTTGTTTCTAACTTGCCTAATTCTGTTTTAATATTTTTCGACAAAAAACCGTTATTTAGTGAGTATTAAATTAAAAATGGACCTTCTGTCGAATTGCCTCTGGGAGTGTGTAGATATACAAGCCGTTTTAATAATTTAATGTTTCTAAAATAATGCTTTTTAATAAAAAAATAATAAAACACAATTAGATAAGCTATAAACTGTCAATTACTAAAGCGATCGCGTTTTGTTTAGTCAAATACAACGATTTTGTAAAAAATAATAAATAATTTTCACACAAAGTTTACAATTCTGTTTCCAAATAAAAGCCCATGGGCCGTTTTTTACGAAACAAAAGCCTAAATAGAGGCCCAATTAGGCATCTATTTGTATGGGCCTCTATACGGAAAAACCCGGTACGTCACTTTTATTCACAAAATAAACTTTAAAATAAATTTTTCTAATAAATGAATTCATCCCTATTCTGTCCATATTATTTTTTCTGTTAACAATTTCCTCATAAGGAAATAGTTTTTTGTTAAGCAAAGTATTACTGCACATAGTTATTTCATCTTATTCAAATTAAAAACAACAAAATTAAAAGCTTTTTGCAGATCTCGTATTATAGAATTACTTCATCAAAGACAAATTTATCTGTGTTTTAAAATACAGACTTGTTTATTTGTTGAAAACGCAAAATTCGCGTACCTAATGAATAAACAGATTATCAATTTTATTCCAAGAATACTCTTTAAATGTTGGTTTTAAAGAGCAATTGTTTAACTTCCGTTTCCTGCCAATAAAATTTTGTTTTCATCCATGACCTTGGTAACCGTATACAATATGTGTCAATTTTCAAATGTTTTGAAGAAGTTTAGTCAAATAAATATTCTTGGTTTTATTAAAAAGCAGCTAAACTAATTGCAAATAATTTACTGGGATTATTAAAAACGAAATAAGTTTAATATAAAGATGTAGTAGTCGACTTAAAACGGTTTTTTCAAGATCATTCTCGCAACAACCAAATATGTTAACATGCAATTTTTTAAATTGTTAGAAAGTAAATTAAAATTCCACGTGTTCATTCCTCAAAGTTTAACTGATAGCTTGTGCTTCTTTCTTTTCCGCTTCATGGTAATAAAAATGATTTATATAATAATTACATCAAGTATTTCCTTGCCAGACCTAGTTGCATTTTTGGTGGTGTTACAAAAATGAATGAAAAATTGTGGACAAACGAACGGTATATTGATAAAAATTTCAAGATAAATTTTATGGTTGTCAAACAGTTTACAACGTTTTAAGATTGTATAAAACATCATAATTCATTTCATTTTTATCATTGAAAGATGTGGATATACTCGTGATTGGAAATTTAAAAATACTCTCGCAAATGTAGCAGTATTTAAATAAATAAATAAATGTACCTACCAGAAATATTTTAAAACAAGTTTAACATGTCTTATTACAATTAACTAAACTTTTTCGAATGTTGCATGTAAAATACAGGATTAGACAAATATTCGAGAGGGAGGAGGGTAATAGGGTGAAATTCCCTGGACTCGGAATTCACAGGGACACAATTTGTTTTTTTTTCTGCGCGCTTTTTAACCGTTGAAGGATGATGCAGATTTTTTTTAACTTAGGGCCCACGTAAATTTTTCCTCCGACCCTGGAAACGTTTAACGACGCCCCTACGCAACAGTACAGGGTGGTCCAAATTCGATGGGATTACATGGGTAACTCGCTTAACACATTAACTGCCAATGACTCGAGGTTTGAGTCATGGCGGTCGTTCATTAGGAGCCAATGACTAGACATGTGAGTCATGGACATATCTATACTAAATTTTCCAGTATTTTGTTAGCCGTTGTGAACCTACTTTACGGTTTTACTGGCTTGTAGGGAAAGGTGAACCTCAACTTTTCCTGGTGTCGGTTTGTTTTGGTATTGGTAAGCAGTTTACAACTATACACCTTTTAATAAAATATACTAAACATTAAATATTTCAATAAAACGCGTTGGCCTTTGAGGGTCGGAAAAAATTTTGGTTGGCAGTGAACGTGTTAATATTCAAGATAGAGAAACGGTTAAATTACCAAAAATGTGCAGCGGTTTTCTAAGACATACCTACTCAAAACTGTTTTCAAAAATATTCTAGCATTAGGGTTTTTGAGTTATTGGAAAACAAGTGTTTTTTGTCATATTTATATTGTGCCAGATCTCCGTTATTGTTGTAAATATCAAAAAAGTTTGTGTAGATTATTTTTAGATATTTTTATGTCAAATTCGATTATATTAAACACCATTTTTTTACTCGCCCTTAAAACGTTTTGACACAAACATATCTTTTTTTAAATGGAAGTTATAGTTGGCTTTGGCCTATTTAAATTCCTTATTTGCTTCTCACTCTAAATCAGTGGTTTCCAACCTGTGGGGCGCGCTCCCCCTAGGGAGGCGCGAAACTATTGCAAGGGGGGCGCGCAGCTGTTACCAAAATATCATTTTTCATTACAAACAAATGAAAATTATTATTAGTTATAATAAATAAATATTTTTTGATGTATAAGAACTATACTTATACAGAATATGGTATTATATCTTTTGTAGCCCATTTAATAATTATAATATCAGGACAGTATTTATAAAATTTGATTGTTACGAAACGTGAGGAGGGCGCAACAATTTTTTTATGAAAAAAGGAGGCGTAAGTACAGAAAGGTTGGAAACCACTGCTCTTACTATACAAGAGTTGATGTATTTATTTTCAATAATACGAAGGTTTTTTTAGTATTTTTTTCAAAGAAAAACATAGTTGGCTTTGAAAAAAAAACAAGGTGTAAAACCTTTTAAACTCATGTGGTACAAGTTACTAAGGTTTTTTAATTTATTGTTTACATAAACATTATAAATATTTGAACATAAGCAAAACAACAATATACAAGTACTACATAGCTGCTAATTCTGACTATATTTTTGTTATTTTATGTTCCAATATTTGTAATGTTTATCTTAACAAAAAATTAAAAAACCTTCGTAACTCGTACCACATGAGTTAAAAGGTATTGCACCTTGTTTTTTTTGTTTTCAAAGCAAAGCCTGCTGAAAAAATAATTAAATAACCTTCGTAACTTGCGTGTTATTGAAAATAAGTACATACATCAACTGTTATATATTTGAAATGAGAAAAAAATAAGGAATTTAAATAGGTCATCGCCAGTGGCGTACGCAAGGGGGGATTAGGGGGCTAAATCCTCCCCCGAAAGTATGAAAAAAACTAAAATTATAATTACTTACCGCATTTCAAAATTGAGCGACAGACTGCTTTTCCATACATATAAAATATATTGTTTGTATATTTTACTCATAAATGCTATTTTTGAGTGCGTTTGACCTTCAAAGTTAAAAAAAAGGCCTATGGCGCTGTTATTCGGGGGACTGCTGCCCCCTGAACGCCCCGCAACTCTTTCACACTTTTTGTGTCTAGCCCCTATACAGGGTGAGTCACGACGGACGCGTCGGAGTTTTATGGCGAAACAGTTTATATTTTTTAATTTCTGTCGCTGTTAGAATATGTAAGTCAATAAGGGCTACATTTTAAAAATATTTTTAAATATACAGGGTGCTCCAAAAAAGAGTGGCATATCAAAGTTATACTTTTTCTTATGGAACACCCTGTATATTTTTACATTTTTGGATTCCTCTTTGAATTTAATTCAAAAAATGTAAAAGGTTATATGGGTCTAAAGTCAACCGTTCTCGTGAAAATTGCATTTTCATGAAAATACAGTATTTTCAAAAATTTTCAACATTTGAAAACTTTGAGAAGTCTGAAGAAATTCGCTTGGAAATAAGATTGACAATAGATTATGTAACACTTTGCACCACCTACATTTTTAAAATATTATACAGGGCGTTTTTTACGCTTGGTCAAACTTGTGAAAATTTAAACATCGATAACTCATTTTTTTTAAATACAACACCCTATATTTTCTTACACCGTCTTATAGAAAATTTAATTCTCTTTCGAAAACATGCAGGCTGTTTTTCACCTAAAATTGATATTTTCCGAGATATCGCGATTTTATTGTTAATTATTAGGGCAAAGTAATATTTTCAAGTAGGCTATGAAGGTAGACACCGGTAATTTGAATCAATTGAAAGAAAAAACAAGACACTTATAATTTTATAGTTTGCCTACACATTTTTGACATTTTTTTATGAGAAAGATGTAGATTTACCATTTTACGTATAAATATAGGTTTCTCATCAGGGCCACAATATTTTTCATATAATTGAGTTTGACCTTTAGCCAAGTCCTAAAAACCCATTGATAATGTATTAGGTACGAGAACGGAACGCTGATTTAAAAAAAAAGTAATACTGACTTGTCTAATTTTACATTTAAAAAAAAAACATGGTTGGTACTGTTTTCGGTAGAGTGTTGTAGTGTCGTATCGTAAACAGACAAAAAATGGTTTATATGATTTAGTAATTATCTTATTACACTGGTCCAATAAATAAATGCATAAATAATTTTAAAAAATCTCTATTTAAACGTAAGTATGGTAAAACTACAACTTTCCTATAAAAATTTGTCAAAAGTGTGTAGTCAAACGATAAAATTATAAGTGTCTTGTTTTTTCTTTCAATTGTTTCAAATTACCGCTGTCTACCTTCATAGCCTACTTGAAAATATTACTTTGCCCTAATAATTAACAATAAAATCGCGATATCTCGGAAAATGTCAATTTTAGGTAAAAAACAGCCTGAATGTTTTCGAAAGAGAATTAAATTTTCTATAAGACGGTGTAAAAAAATATAGGGTGTTGTATTTAAAAAAAAATGAGTTATCGATGTTTAAAGTTTCACAAGTTTGACCAAGCGTAAAAAACGCCCTGTACAATATTTTAAAAATGTAGTTAGTGCAAAGTGTTACATAATCTATTGTCAATCTTATCTCCAAGCGAATTTCTTCAGACTTGTCAAAGTTTTCAAATGTTGAAAATTTTTGAAAGTACTGTATTTTCATGAAAATGCAATTTTCACGAGAATGGTTGACTTTAGACTCATATAACCTTTTACATTTTTGAATTAAATTTAAAGAGGAATCCAAAAATGTAAAAATATACAGGGTGTTCCATAAGAAAAAGTATAACTTTGATATGCCACTCTTTTTTGGAGCACCCTGTATGTTTGAAAATATTTTTAAAATGTAGCCCTTATTGACTTACATAATCTAACAGCGACAGAAATTGGAAAATATAAACCGTTTCGCCATAAAACACCGACGCGTCCGTCGTGACTCACCCTGTAGATCATTTTCTAATTGCTCCATTACCATGACCGGTTTAAAATAAGTTAGCATTATTTTTGTATATTAAATATGAAATAGTTTTCTGGGAACGCCACTGGTCATAGCCAACTATAACTTTCATTTAAAAAAAAAGTAAGTTTGTGTCATAACTTTTTATCGGCGAGCGTTAAATTTTTTTTTTAGGTTATTGAATTTTACATAAAAATAATGTACATTGACTTTTTTGATATTTAAAACAATAACGGAAATATGACACATTATAAATATGACAAAAGAAACAGTTTTTTTTCCAATAACTCAAAAACCGGAAATGATAGAAAATTTTTAAAAACGGTTTTGAGTTTGTCTCAAAAAACTGCACATTTTTGGTAATGTAACCGTTTCTCTATCTGATTATTAAGCGAGTTACCCATGTAATCCCATCGAATTTGGACCATCCTGTACATTTATGTATAAAGTACATTCAGAAGTAAAGAAATTGGTTCCATCTGGCTAAGTCACCTAGTCTGTTTTTTAACCACAATTTTAATTAAACTTTACCTGTGTCTGTGAGTATTCATAGGATTAATGTAAAGTCCATCTTGTGGTGCGTGAGCTGCTTCTAGAGTTCTATTTGCCAGTGGAGGATGCAGGAAAAACGGCCCTTGTTTATCGTCGATAGTTTGCTTCGGCTTGCAGTTAGAGCAGTCACTTTTTATACTATTACTCTGTAAAAAAAAGTTAAAACAAAATTTAGCAACACATTTAAAAAAAAGTTTTATAACTTACTCGTTTGTTTTGTTCTGCTTTTCTGGCACAAGAGCACTTGCTGGGGGCTTTCTCTGTTTCTCCGTAATCAGGTGTTGTGCCGTGTTGAACCAGTACGTTTAAACACTGTAACAATAATATTATACAATGTTACAATGCCGTTGGTACGACGACTCGATAAAATAAAATACATCAATGGATAATTCAATTAAACCGTTCGACTGGAAAATATCCACATATCCGTGCAGAAATCAGTCTGATTATTGCGTAGTTGTATAAAATTTAGGTTTTGAAAAAAAGGTAATTGTATTAAAAAAAGATTATATTTAGGCTCATTGAAATTCTCTCGCAACATGGGGATCTCGTTAATTATAATTTCGTAAAAGCGTGTTCATGGCAACTTTTTATCGTACATTTATTAGTTATATTAAGTTTACGCCAAGTCGATTCGGTTTTGTTTTTTCGACATTTTTTAAATTTGTTATTTCTAATAGGCGCCATATTTGATTTCACGTTGCTGGCTAGGAATTATTTATCTGCTTGCAAAAGTATATCAGTTGGGTATAATAGGTAGGTACATACAGGGCCTTTCAGAGTAAATGCGAGGCCCAGGACAAACAATGTTTTCGAGGCCCTTAAAAATAAAGAATATGAGGAAAAATTTAAAATGTTAATGGTCGATCTATGATATAGGTATAATATACAACGGTTATTTCAACAACATGAATATTACGTTTTTTTTTTAACAGATCGAGTTAAAAATTGAGGCCCACCTCTGGTTTATTTTTTTCCAGTTTTTATTTCCTTTGTAAATTTTCACAATAATTTTTTATTTTAGGGTCAAAAGATCTACAGTCACATTCAAAAAGTCTGCAACAATTAATTGTAAAAGTTTTTTATTATCGATTTCTCAGAAAATTTTATTCTTTATAAAAGTAGAGCAATGGCCTAAAACTAATATAAAGATATTTCTGGCACTAGATTTTAATGATTTTAAAAATATTCACAAAAGTATAGTGCACCTATTTTAAGAAGAAGAAAAAATTCGTGGAAAAAACTGTATACATATTAAAAGGATGACAATACGAAATTCGACGTTAAAATTTCATTTTTGAATTTTATAGTAGTGTCAACCTTCAAAAAGTTTGGAACTATTTGATAAGTTTTTTATTATCGATTCCTCGGAAACTATTATTATTGAGAAAAGTTGGTGCAAGGTCTAAAACTAATTTTAAGTTAGAAAAGCTCGATAAAAATTCATACGACACTAGCTTTTAGCGATTTTAGAAATATTCGCAAGATTAAAGTGCCCTTATTTTAAGAGTTTTAAAAAACATTCAAGGGAAAACGCTATTTTATATTGAGTAAAACTTTTAAATTCTAAACAATCTTTTTTTAACTTTTTTAAAATTCTGAAAACAAGGGCACTTTACTCTTTCCAATATTTTTAAAATCGTTAAAATCTAGTGTAATATGAAGTTTTATTGAACTTTTTTTAACATAAAATTAGTTTTAGACTATGTACCTACCAACTTTTCTCAAGAATAAAATTATTTGAGAAACTAATTATAATAGTTATTTATGTATCAAGGCCAAAAAGTGTAACTTTTTCGGCCGCGTCTGGTTTGCTGGCCGAGACGTAGTCGAGGCCAGCAAACAGGCAAGGCCGAAAAAGTACGTTTTGGCCGAGGTGCATATTAAATTTTTTGTGCGATCGAATTAAAAACAATTTAAATTTTTGTAATTTTCAAAATTATAGGTTAGAAACTACGTGACATCCTGTCACTGACAGATGACGGCGTATGTACTGCATTACCGGCCCTCTCCTTGGCAACGACCGTAAAAGTTACTTTTTCGGCCGTTGCTAAGGGTAACGGCCTGAAAAGTAACTTTTACGGCCGTTGCTAAGGATAGGGCCGGTAATGCAGTACTTTATGGTTGCTAACGCGTCCGTCAAACAGCTGTTTCTAGTACGATCGCACAAAAAAAACTTTTCCATTAATTACAGACTTTTTGGATGTTACAATTACTTCAAAAACAAAAATTGAAATTTTAACGTCATATTTCACCTTTGGTCGTATTTTTGAGTTCTAAACAATCTTTCCCTATGAAGTTTTTTTAAAACTCTTAAAATAAGGCTACTTTACTCTTGTGAATATTTCTGAAATCGCTAAAATCTGGTATCGAATATTTTTTGGGATTTTTTTTCCATTTTAAATTAGTTTTAGGTCATCCACCAACTTTTAAAAGTTTTTTAGTAAAAAACTTTGTTATTTGTTGATACTTTTTGAATGACGCTGTATAGAAGATATAATGTAGGGTAAATAATGAATAAATTAGTTGTAAAATGGGAAAATAGTCAAAAAATAAAAATTTCGTAATTTTTTGGATTTTTAAAGTTTAAAATGATTTTTAATTTTTTAATAAAAACAAATTTGGCTCAACCCAGGTAAACAGAAACACCCATAATTATTATAGAAAAGACCGTTATGGCAAAAAACCATATAACGAGCGGCGAGGTTGAGTGTATTTTCTCCAACATTAGCGTGTTTATAGTATGGTTTTAGTTTAAATAAATCTTGCTATTGGGTAAAAACCAAAATAATTATAAAATTCTGCATAAAAAATAGTTAACTGTCACCAGTGGCGTACGCGGGGAGGGGATTAGGGGGATAAATCCCCCCCCGAAAATTTGAAAACGACTGAAATTATAATTACTGCATTTCCAAACATATAAAATACATTTAAAATATAGTATATGTTTGCATATTTTACTGATAAATGCTATTTTTGGGTACGTTTGACCTTAAAAATTAAAAAAAAATGCCTATAGCACTGTTAACTGGGAGGCTACCGCCCCCTGGCCCCCCGCACCTTTTCCTTACAACTCACTTTTTGTGTCTTGGCCCCTAGGTCATTTTCTAATTTTACCATTACCATGCCCCGTTTGAAATAAGTCAGTATTATTTTTGCAAATTAAAACAATGTCCCCCCCCCGAAATATTTTTCTGCGTACGCCACTGACTGTCACACAATTCTCAGTTAAATAAATAAATATTTAAATGATCAACACAAAATTTTGCTGCACAGGCTTGAACTAAAGAGTTCGTTTAAAGACCAGTTAAATAAAGTTTATTACGTTTTTAAAATGCAGTAAAAATATAACGCTGTACAAAAAAATACATTCCTTAGCATTACCAAATTTGCTGATAACATTGCTCATATAGAACGAACTTTAAAACCGTTTAACTTCTCTTATTGCTCTAATTTTATGAAACAGTTCTTTATTTCTAGCGTACCTCAACTTGTTGGTTTTCCGCGGCATCGTTAATCGGACTTTTACCGTATTTGTCTAACGATAGTCGAGCTCCATGCTTTAGTAACCAACGGACGGTTTCCAGGTGTCCTCTGGACGCCGCGAAGTGTAGCGGCGTTGCGCCATCACCATCTCGCAAATTTGGATCCACAGCTTGTTCTTGAACCTGCAACAATTATTGCGAATGCATTTTGTAAAAGTATTTCATTAGTATGGCGACGTAAAACAACGCATGCCGTTGTAGTCGTCTTAAGTAAAGCGAATTCTTTCCGTGAGAGTTGTAGCGTTGTAGCAGTAAAGACTTAATTGCTCTTTGAAGGAAGTTGTTTCGCCATACGTGATCAATTTATAAGACTTGCGTACTCTTTAAGCTGTTTTGCGGTCGTTTTTATTTTACAATGAGTTGTAGTATGCGCAGAACGCAGTTCTATATATTTTACTTTAATCACTAAATCTATTATTTGTTAAGTGTCAAGCGAGCAACAACATTTTCGCGTATTTATTGTGGATATTTAAAAAAAATGGAAGTGGAAATTAAATTATAAATTAGATTGACCGTGTTAATTTTGTTATTATTCAATTTTGTTTTCTTCCAAAAGTTTTATTAATATGAAAATAGATAAACAAAAAAACGTATGAGAAGCTTGTTTTTAAAATTTCTGAGTGGTTCATATTCGATGGGACTTAATGAGAATCTTGTTTGTTCTTTAACTTAGAGAGAAGGCAAAATTACAAAAAATCTAGGTATGGTTTTTTAAGAAAATGCAACATTTTTGAGTTACTGTCCATTTGTAAATATCTAAAAAACATGTATAAGATCTGTTATATAAATGCTAGAGCAGTTTAAAGACTATTTAATTAAACGTAGTCCAAAAGTATGGAAACGCTGCTGTTAAGGCGTAAATACAAATTTTATGAAAACATATGTGATATAAAAAGTTTATGGCAAATTGTAAGTTGCATTTTGACGTATTTCAATTGTTTTTTTCGGCCGGCCGTGTGCAACTGACAGGCGATCGTCATATACAGCGTCATTCAAAAAGTCTGCAACAAAAGGAAAAGTTTTTTTATTATTGATTTCTCAGAAAATTTTATTCTTGATAAAAAATGGTGCATAGTCTAAAAGTAATTTTAAGATGAAAAAAAGGTCAATAAAAAGTCATAGACCACTAGATTTTAGCGATTTTTGAAATATTCGCAAGAGCAAAGTGCCTTATTTTAACAGATACAAACAAATTTTATAACAAAGAGTTATTTGAAACCTAAAAATAAGGCTAGATTTTAATTTTGACGGTCAAATTCCCATTTTTATTTTTTAAGAATTTTAAGTTTAAGCACTACTCACGAATAAAATTTTTTGAAAAATCAATAATAAAAAGCTTTTTCATTTGTTGCAGACTTTTTGAATGTTAAAAATACTTAAAAAATAAAAATTTGAATTTGACTGTCAAAATTTAAGTGTAGTCTTACTTTTAGAGTCTAAATAACTCTTTTTTATAAAATATTTTTGTGTCTGTTAAAATAAGGGCACTTTACTCTTGCAAATATTTAAAAAAATCGGTAAAATCTAGTGTCTTTTGCCTTTTTATTAAACGTTTTTTAATTTTGATATACGTTTTAGATTATGCACCAACTTTTATCAAGAATAAAATTTTCTGAGAAATCAATAGGTAATAAAAAAAAACTTTTCCAATTGTTGCAGACCTTTTGAATGAGGCTGTAGATATTTTGTTTTTCTCTTCTCAAGCATATAAAGATTTCTTAGTGTTACATAGGAAAAGTTTTGAGCAAAATGAGTTTCAACTTTTTCCCCCCACACAATCACTGTATTTGACAAAACAAAACACGATCGTCGTAGTAATTGACAGTTTATTGCTTGTCTGTGTTTTATTATTTTTCGATGAAAACCATTACTTTGTGAGTATTCAATTGAATATGGACCTTCTGTCGAATTGCTTTTGTGTAAGTGTATTTAACCCGTTTTAATTAGATGTTCACACAATAATAGGTTTTTATCGAAAAATAATAAAACACAACTAGATAAGTTATGAAGTCAATTACTACAGCGATCGTGTTTTGTTTTGTCAAATACAATCATTTTATGAAAAAATTAATTAATTTTGAAACTAATTTTTTCCAAAATTGTTTTAATGCAACACTAAGAAATCTTTATATGATCGTAATAAGAAAAAAATCTTTATCAACTTGGGTAAAAAAAATGTAGGTTGCCGGCTAAAAAATATGACGATCGCCTATCAGTTATACACGTTTGACCGAAAAAACAATTGAAGTACGTCAAAATGTAGAAATTAATTTATTTGGGAAGTTAAATAATTAAAAGATGACAAAGCATGTCTTAAAAAATTGGAAAATATTTAGTAGAAAACGTATATTCTTAGTTAAATTTATTCTATTAACAAAATGTATGTAAATTTTAGTAGTTATATAAAATGTTTGTGCAACTTTAAAGAACTTCTTGTATAACAAATAGATATTGTTAAAGTTATGTTTAATTGCTCCCATCACCTACTCAATGTTAGTTTTTACTAAAAGCCGATAAAATTAGGAAAATGTTTGTAAAATTACTGTCAACTGTTATTTATTCGAAAAACAAAAGCTAGATGTCGTAGTCAACTATAGTTGATTAAAAAAATAAGATTGCATTATTTTTTAAAATTTGGCAAAAATATTATTTTTCATTGATTTCATTAGTCTTTGAGGAATAGTTAATTTATTTAATATGTTGTTCCAGTAAACGGTTTTAAATTTCTGCACATTTTTAGTGCTTTGACCGTTTCTCTATAATTAATAATCAGTGAAATACAAGTGTAGTACAATCGAATTTGGACTAACCTGTAACAAAATTTGGGAATGTTGAAATTCAGTTTCGCTGTATACTCTCACTCAAAGAAAAACAAAGTTAAATCAATTGTTGGGGTTTCGATGAAATAATAACTAGTGGACTGTATATTTGTTTGATGTTTATTGCAAATACATAATTATATAATCATTCGCAACATTGCACGTGTATCTTAACTGGCAGTCTTTTAAGCACTGCTGTGCTCACGGAGCACAGCCAATATTGGTGGTAGGGATGCAACCCCGCACTTTAAAATGTTTAAAGAATCCGTAACATACTGGCCGCCTTGAAATCTCTTAAAGAGTTTCAACTTGATTTGTCTCTATCGGGAGTACGCACACCTTAGCCACTGCTCGTTTAAGTTCACCAGAAGCGCACTTCACGGTCACTACTCGTGGCACTCCGTCCTTTCCTGGATGGATGTTGATTACTCGCCCAAGTTGCCAGGAGGTGAGTTGTCTTCCTTAATCAATACCATAGTACCGATTTTTAAATGTTTTTGGGATTGTTTCCATTTCGTTCGTTGCTGCATTTCAGAGATGTACTCCTTGGACCATCGGTCCCAGAAATGTTGATTCAGCTGTTGTAGGTATTGGTAACGATCCAATCTATTTTGTTGTACATTTCTCACATCGGGATCGGGTAGGGAGGTAAATGATCGTCCGATTAAAAAATGTGCAGGTGTAAGTACGTCGAGGTCATTAGGGTCGGATGTTAGTGGGGTTAAAGGTCTTGAATTCAGGATTGACTCTATCTGGGTAAGTATTGTATACATGTCTTCAAAAGTCAAAGATGCGCTTGGAAGTTGACCCATTATAGGATTGTTAATATTCGAGTTAAATCTAAAGCATCTAACACATTCCCGTACGGTTTGTTTTGCAACGTTTCTCCCTGACACAGGCCAAAAACGTTCGCGTATACTACCTAGTAATAATGAAGGACCTGCATGGAGCAAGTTTACATGTTCGTCCTTAAAAATTAGTTTTGTTAAATGGTGTATATTGGACATTATTATTGGATGTTTTTTATCGAAACAAAAATTTGATAATTGCATTCTGCCACCGACTCTTATTACACCAAATTCGTCTAGAAAGGGATTCAAACTCAAAATTCTGCTTTTTGAATATAATGTTCTATTGTGAATTAGATCATTGTATTCTTTGGGAAAGGATTCGATTTGTGATATTTTTACTAATTTTGTTAATGCTTCGTGTAGTTCGTTTACAGTTAAAGGGCCGAAACGTCGTTCGTCCTTTGATTTGAGGCAATTAGTTTTGAATCGCATGCACCAAGCCGTTATTCTCTTTGCTTTATTTAATGTAGAAAAATTCGCAATTGGATATGGATCACTCAAGGTAACTGCCGGCAGTGAGAGGATTCGCTTTCGTAATTCTGGAGGTTCGTCGATAAAAATATCACGATCATTATTTTTAGGCCAAGCTTCGCATGTTTCTGAAAGCCACCTTGGGCCTTGCCACCAAAATTTTAGATTGATTAGGTCGTTTGGTAAAACGCCACGTGATATTAGTTCAGCTGGGTTGTCCCTTGAATTTACATGGTACCAATTGTCAACATTTGTGAGAGTTTGAATTTTTATTTCTGCGGTATAAGTGAATTCGTCTGTAATTGTGTTCCAGTCGATTCCTAATGTTTTGTGCAAGTTTTCATTTAATGATGACTTCTTACTGTTTACTAATTCCTTATCGCATAATTCCTTTACGTTGCTTGTCCATTTTCTTAAGTTAAAACCTGCTGTTTTCAAAATTTTGTTAACATTAGCTTTCACTACTTTTAATTCATCTATCGTGTTGGTACCGGTCAACATGTCGTCAACGTAGAAGTCTTGTTTTATTATCTCTGATTCCTTGGGAAATAATGTTTCATTGTCCAGACCCAGTTGATATAAGGCTCTTATAGCTAAGAATGGTGCCGCGGTTGTGCCATAAGTTACAGTTTTAAGTTCGTATTGTTCTAGTTCAGTGTCTGGTTGACTTCGCCATAGAATGCGTTGATATGATCAGAATGTATGATGATTTGCCTGTACATTTTGGCAATGTCAGCTGTTAATACGTAATTGTATGCCCGAAGTCTAACGATAATTGTGAATAATTCTTGTTGAATCGTTGGGCCTACGCATTGCGTTTCGTTCAATGCTAGTCCATTATTTAATTTGCATGATCCGTCAAAAACGACACGTAGCTTAGTCGTTTCGCTTGATTCTTTTATGACTGCATGATGAGGTAGGAAAAATGACCTTTTGCTGTCTGGTGGTATTTTTGTCATGTGATCCAATTGGATGTACTCGTTTATAAATTCTTCATACATGCCCTTGTATTTGGAATCCCTTTCAAAGCGTTTTTCTAATTTGTGAAAGCGATTTTCAGCTATTTGTCTAGAATCACCTAGTTGCTTTATGTTTGTTTTAAATGGTATTCTTACGTTGAATCTTCCTGAACTGTCCCGTGTTGTTGTTTCCGCGAAGTACTTTTCACAATATTTTTCTTCGGGAGTTAATGATTGTTCTTGTGTACTGATTTCTTCTGCTTGCCAAAATCTTTCTACCCTTTCGTTTAATTCGTTTAATGTCAGAAAAGCTTGAGTAGGCCTTTGATTTACGCATTGTTTGTATAGATTTCCAGAGATAACCCAACCAAACCTGGTTTTTTGTAGAATTGGATTATTTTTCTCACGTATTTGACCTATGCAAAGTAATTCATAAAAAATACTTGCACCTAATAGCATATCAATGTTTCCTGATCTGTTAAACGATGGATCAGCTAGAACTATGTTTGATGGAATTTTGATTAATTCCTTGTTGAAAGATTGTGGTGGTAAGCAAGTTGTAATCTTTGGTAGAACTAGGCATGAGACTACTGTTGCGTAATTGTTGTGTATGGATTTTATTTTGACTTGTACCTTATGAGTAATTTTTGTTAGCCCGTTGCTTATACCAGTGACTGTCGTGTTTATTGGACACTTATTTAGCTTAAGTTTTTCGCATATTCCTTCACTTATAAAGTTCGACTGAGATGCTGAATCTAATAGCGCTCGTATTTCGATAAGTTGGCCTTCATTGTTTTGTGCATGAACTAGTGCAGTTGACAATAGTACTTGAGAACTTGATTCCTTTACTTCTGATGAACATGTAACTACTGTTTCATCACTGCCAACAGCGACTCTTGCGCGATCATTTTCCTTGTTTTGGTTTGTTTTGTGTAATAGTGTGTGATGCCCTTTGTGGCATATCTTACATGTGTTTTTTGAAAGACAATTATTTACGAAATGACCCTTTCGTAAGCAATTGATGCATAGTTTGAGTTCTCTAACCCTTGAATTTCTTTCGTTTTCATTTAATTTGTTGAATTTATCGCATGAGTGAATGTTGTGGTCCTTGTTACAAAAGACGCATGTAATGTTTGCTGTTGCAAAGGATCTTACAATTTTGTTTGACTGTGTTTTAGACTTATCAAAATCCTTATCACCCTTATAAATTGTTTGAAGTGTGTTTTGTTTACTATTTAGAAAGGTAAGCAACTCCGTTAAGGTGGGCAATCTTGTGAAACTATCGGGTTCAGAATTAAGTTTAAGCTCCCATTCTTTATTTGTTTGGAAATCTAGTTTACTGGTGATTATAGGTATGATTAGAGCATCCCATGCTTCAATGGGTTGACCTAATGCCTTTAAACATTGAGTGTTATTTTCAATTTGATTTATTAACAGTCTTAGGCAAGAACGTGATTCTTTATTGATTTTAGGAACATCCAATAATAATTGAACATGTGTTGTGATTATACGTCGTTTGTTATTGTATTTTCTTTGTAAAGCATCCCATGCTAATTGATAATTTTGAGATGTGGTTTCAAATGAACGCACTAAATCTGCAGGTTCGTTTGTTAAACTTGATTTCAAATAAGTTAATTTCTGTACATTTGATAATTGATTGTTATTACTGATTAACGTTTCAAATGAATCACGGTATTCATTCCAAACCGTATAATTGCCGTCGAAAGTAGGCAACTTAATTGTGGGAAGTTTTACCTGCATGTTAGGTACTGTGCTTGATGCCTGAGATTGAACTGTAAAATCATTGCTAACCACTAAAAAACTATTAGCTAAACCTAGCGTTTCGAAGTAAGAATCGTCAAATTGTTCGCGTTCTAACATTTCTTGCTGCAAAGCATCTTGATCTGTATCTAAAATTAATTCGATTTCGCCTTGTAATTGATTGAAGTCTGCATAAATTGGTTCAATTTTGCCTATTCTAAGTTGTAAGTTTTGAATGTCTTCGTTAGTCAAATTGTTTTGGTCTATTTTTTTTATGTGATTTTTGAACAACGTTAATTGTGTTTTAATCGTACCGCGTTTGATTCGTAGTAATTTAAGTTTTTTGTCGTCTGACATGTTGGGACGATTAAAAAGAGTAGGAAAATAGACTTACAGTGTATTGGGAGTGAGAACGCCAATGGTCCGTTGAGTTGCTTTGTGTCGATTGCGAGACCGCCTTCCTGCCGATCCAATCGCCCTTGTGTGTTTTGTAGGTTATTGTTGCTTGTGTCGGTTAGCCACCGCCTTGGCGAGTACTTGTTTGGCTGACTGCCTTGCTTTTGTTTAATAACTATGATATTAAACCACTTTAATTGATGATAATTCGCTCGTAGGACCAAAAATGTTGGTGTTTCAATGAAATAATAACTAGTGGACTGTATATTTGTATGATGTTTATTGTAAATACATAATTATATAATCATTCGCAAATTGCACGTGTATCTTAACTGGCAGTCTTTTAAGCACTGCTGTGCTCACGGAGCACAGCCAATATTGGTGGTAGGGATGCAACCCCGCACTTTAAAATGTTTAAAGAATCCGTAACATCAATATTGGTAAAAATGTCGGATTTTTTAAAACAATTTTGGGTACAACAACGTATAACATCTGATTCTAAATACAGAAAATAAATTTCAATCTGTAATCTATTTTTCAAGGGGAATTTTTGAGCCGCCAGTTGGAAATTTTCTCTTTGACTAGAAATTTTAAATTTTTCTACCTTAACAATCTTAATAAAACTTCACAGCTGTCGGATAGCAATTAATACAATTAATTGTTAGCTGTCAACGGATCATCTAGATCTTTAGCATGCAGATTATTATCAGTGGTGTGGAAATCATTGCAATTAATATTTTAATTAAATACACTGCCACTGTGCAAATTTATTCTTGAGGCAACACATAATATAGAATAGAGATGAAAAGACTGGCGCTGGAAAGATTGGTATGGAAAGTTGCTACAAACCAAACCGAAAAACAGTTGCTAAAGGGTAACAACTAGGGTTTCTCATATTTGACATTTTTACTTGTCCCGGTATTCCGGGAAGAAATCGGTCTCCTTTCCGCGAAACCCCGGAATTCCGGGATGTAATAAATTATGTCAATAGTTCGAAATAAATAACCCGAAAAAGGAAGCGTGCGGTTTATTACTAAAAAACAACTATGTAATACATTTTACTCCATGATTATTATAAATAATAAAAACAATATTGTTGAGAGAAACATACATTTTAGATATTACCTTTCTATTGCAGTTTTATATTTATGAACACATCAGTATAATTTTTGCAATGCATATTTTCATTTTGTAATAAGATTTAATAAAACACAGGTGATCTAGATCTATGCTTCGGTCACAGTCTTTTTCTTAATTTATTGACAAAAAGTCCTGCTGCATAAAATGCTCTCAGTTTCTATTGGTGTGGGTAAAATTGTCTTGAGAGCATCTAGCAGCAAAGACACATCGTTTTTTTCAATAAAATTTAATTTTTAAGCTATTTTGCTTCGCATATCTAGGGTACACAAAAATAGAAATGTAAAAGTATGTATTTTAAAGATATTAATTCTGTCATGGAGACCGGAAGTTTTTATGCATACTACGAGTGTAAATAATTTGTTATTCTAAGGCAGAAAAACTATTTTTAAATAAGAATAAAGTTTTTCCATAACTTAATGTTAGTTAAGACCTTTATTATAAATTCTAAAAAGTTATGATACTTAGATAGTATTACAAAGATCTTAACACACGAAAATTACATTTTTTGAATATTCCGGGATTTCACGGGACAATAAGTATTTTCCGGGAAATATAAAATAGGTTAAAAGAGACCGGGATCCTGGAATCTCGGGGTCCCGGTAGAGAAACACTGGTAACAACCCATGCACCAAGAAAATCAGAGAATACAGTACATAACATTATCTAAAAGTTACCTTTTTACAATTTTTTTTTGTCTGCCATAGTTAAAAAAAAATTTGTGTTTTAAAAGTCTGCATTTGTTTTTTTTTTTCAGTTTTCTCGAGAAGTTGGCAACGGTGAAAATTTTTTAAACGCAGCAAGTGTCTAGACTAGAAAATACTTCGTTAGTGTTGGAGATTTCGCCTTGAAAAATTACTGGCGAGCGAAATGGAGGAACTTGATAATAGAAATATGTTGACGGTGACAGTGGGTCGAAATTTGAAGTTTTTCATCTCCGAATAAACAATTTGTGAATTTATTATCGCTCTATTATACGTACTTCAGTCTTTTGTTAAGCATTTTATTGTAGACAACGGCCATACCACGTTGAAAGCACCTAGGAACTTTAAACTATTGTCAATAAAGTAAGCAAACAATGTGTTTGCAATCTATGTAACAGTGGCGTGCGGTGGGTTTTAATGTAAGGGATGCTGTCGAATATATATTTTTTTTTAAATCCTTAAAAATCTATTTAAATCTTCATCACCCACATGCTTAAATCCCGTAAAATAGTATGACAACGTATTATTATTAACTAGCACTACTAATAACTTGTAATAATCCAAAAAAGTTTTAATTTAAAAAAAAAATTCAACTTCTTACTAGTCTGTTATAATTCGTGATGTACATACCTGCGAGAGAAACTCTCGTATTTTTAACGAAGCTAAAGAAAATTGTAACTGATAATTTGAGAAATAAAAAAATTAAATTAAGATATTCGAGCTCTGCAACTTATTAACATAAAAAAAACTTTTATTTTACAGACTGACTAAAATTTTTTAGAGCTATGACGGTTTTAACAAACTCCACTATGCAGTTGCATATTGCATTCATGTTTAATGAAATCGTATCCAACAATAAACGCTAAGCGCGAACACAATACTACCGCATTACCGGTGATCGGGAATGCGTTTTTAGCTGTAGATGCTGTTTTCAAACCAGCATCTACAGCTAGTATATAGCTCCATCAACTGATACTTAATACGCATGCGTTAACTTCTATATCTCTATGCTATGAGTCCAGCCCTAGATGCTGAGCGCTACACCGCATTCACGGCCTTAAATGAGGCAGTCAGACAAATGGGATATATTATAAGATCTTTTTCACCTTAACTTTAAAATGTAACTTTTAATGGACATAATAGTTCAATAATTACTCTCTACAAATTAATTTTAGAAAAACAAATTATGTATTAAATTAATGTATGAAATATTTCAAAATTTTAAGGGATGCGCCGCATCCAACGCATTCATGGACTGCACGCCACTGCTATGTAAGTAATGTTCAATAAAGATGTTTGAATTGGAATTGGTTCTCGTCCCATCACCGAAGTCAAGCAACGTCGGGCGCGGTCAGTACTTGGATGGGTGACCGCTTGGGAACACCGCGTGCCGTTCTCACCTTTTTTTTGTTTTATTTTTAACATCTGACAATGCAACTATAACTACTTGAGCCTTTCATTAGGCATTTTATTACAGACAACGGCCATACCACGTTGAAAGCACCGGTTCTCGTCCGATCACCGAAGTTAAGCAACGTCGGGCGCGGTCAGTACTTGGATGGGTGACCGCTTGGGAACACCGCGTGCCGTTGTCACTTTTTTTTTGTTTTATTATTAACATCTGACATTGCAACTATATCTACTTGAGTCTTTTATTAAGCACTATATTACAGACAACGGCCATACCACGTTGAAAGCACCGGTTCTCGTCCGATCACCGAAGTTAAGCAACGTCGGGCGCGGTCAGTACTTGGATGGGTGACCGCTTGGGAACACCGCGTGCCGTTGTCACTTTTTTTTTGTTTTATTATTAACATCTGACATTGCAACTATATCTACTTGAGTCTTTTATTAAGCACTTTATTACAGACAACGGCCATACCACGTTGAAAGCACCGGTTCTCGTCCGATCACCGAAGTTAAGCAACGTCGGGCGCGGTCAGTACTTGGATGGGTGACCGCTTGGGAACACCGCGTGCCGTTCTCACCTTTTTTTTGTTTTATTTTTAACATCTGACAATGCAACTATAACTACTTGAGCCTTTCATTAGGCATTTTATTACAGACAACGGCCATACCACGTTGAAAGCACCGGTTCTCGTCCGATCACCGAAGTTAAGCAACGTCGGGCGCGGTCAGTACTTGGATGGGTGACCGCTTGGGAACACCGCGTGCCGTTGTCACTTTTTTTTTGTTTTATTATTAACATCTGACATTGCAACTATATCTACTTGAGTCTTTTATTAAGCACTATATTACAGACAACGGCCATACCACGTTGAAAGCACCGGTTCTCGTCCGATCACCGAAGTTAAGCAACGTCGGGCGCGGTCAGTACTTGGATGGGTGACCGCTTGGGAACACCGCGTGCCGTTGTCACTTTTTTTTGTTTTATTTTTAACATCTGACAATGCAACTATGTATAACTACTTGAGTCTTTCATTAGGCATTTACTACAGACAACGGCCATACCACGTTGAAAGCACCGGTTCTCGTCCGATCACCGAAGTTAAGCAACGTCGGGCGCGGTCAGTACTTGGATGGGTGACCGCTTGGGAACACCGCGTGCCGTTGTCACCTTTTTTTCTATATCTTTCTTTCGTGTCTTTTTTTACCGTGCCTTTCCTGTGTAATTTCTTAACACTCGTAACAACAAAGTTACTGAAGAAACGCGCTAGATTATTGCCACCCTATACTATATGGTGATTGTATTCGAATATAAAGATTGTTACGTACCATCCATTTAACACAGTTAAGGCAACCCATTTGACTAGCAGCATGAATAGGCGCCATGCCATCTTTGGCCCTCACATATAGGGACCCACCAGCTTCTAAAACCAGGAACTTTAATACCTCGAGATGGCCTTCTTGCGCCGCCAAATAAACTGGCGTCACATCGTTGTCCATTTGCGTGTTGGCACTGAAAAATTTAAATAAAATTAGAGAATTCGACAAATTTATATTAGTTATACTGTTAGTTAATAACATTTGCTGACGACATTGGAAACGACCAGCACATATTTTAGAAGTGCAAGTTTATTAATTGCCATAAAAGATTAAATATCAGTGCTAATTTAATAGAAGAATATGACAACATGGTCATAATTAACCGTTTCTTCCTGTAATTGATTGATTTTATATAACTGTAAATAAGTATTCCGTGACATTGTTATATAAGATATGAATAACATCAATAGGTGCTATAAAATATGTTAATCAGGAAATGACAAGTTAATAACATTATAATATGAAACTTTTTTAAAGATTACGATCAACATGCAGAGGTACAGGGTGGACCAAATTCGAATGTTTTACGGGGTATCTTGGTTCCTATAATTATTAGCGAAAATGTGATACAAATCTTTTGGGTTATTTTTAAAAATAAAGATGCCTGTGTTATCAGGTTTTCTTTATATCACTTTCCATTTTGGCACTACAGACCAGAAATGAAATCTGGCCGGTTTTGAAATTTATCATCTCTTTTTATTTATAAAAATAGAATTAAATGTCATACAGCCTTCTTATAAACATTTTTATGCTAGATTTAAAAAAATTAATAGTTCGTTACGACGTTGACTTTTAATGTGTGAAGTAAATTTATATATTTTTTAAATTGAAACTTTAGTAGGCCATTTTATATGAAAGTATCTTTATAGCTCTTTAAAAATATATAGGTAGGTACTTTTATACATTATTTTAAAAAAATAACCGAGATTTGGCAAATTTGGTGAAAATTTTATTATTAAAGTTTGCCATGATTTCGTTAACAACTGATGTTTGCAATTAAAAAATAACTAAACGTAATTTCCAAGTACTGTAGGTTTTGCAGAAAAAGTTAAAGAATAAAAACAATTTCTAAATAAATCAAGCTTTCAAAGAAAATTTTAAATTGCAAAATTTCAAGCTTTCAAAAAGTTTTGGTAAAAAAATCAACAGGGGTCGCACTTTTCAGCCCCTTGTGAAGGTGGGAGATAATTAAAAATTGTACTAGGGGAAACCTTACAAAAAGTATAAAACATCTACCAAATATAATCCTCCTACATACATACAGGGTGCGCCATTAGTGCGATAAAGTCCATTATTGCCCTTAATGTCAACTTAATAAAAAAAAGTTTTTAATGAAAATTATAGTATTTCTACACGTGCATGTTTTAAAATTATTTTCAAGTATACAGGGTGTTTCATAAAAGTGGGGCGTCACTAAAGGTATTTTTTTTAAATTGAACACCCAGTATATTTTTGCATAATCGAATTCAGCAAGAAAATCTCCATATGACGGTATTTAGTTTTTTTCATTTTTTTGCGACGTTGCCAATTTATCTTAAAAAATCTTTGAATTTCCAGAAAAACAGGGTACAATACTTGCCAAGAGCACAACGTTATGAATAATAATTGGCAAATGATATTTTGCACATACAAAGTCAAAAGGTGTAGTCATAGTCTAAATACATCAAAATTAATTTATATTATACAGGGTGTTTCTTATAGATGTGCCAACTTCCCAATTTTCAAACATCAATAACTTTATTTTTTCAAATGGAACACCCTGTATATTATTAGGTCATTTTGTTGCATTTTTGTTTTTCTTCAACTTTTCTTAATACTTACCTATACCTAAAATGAATATTTTCTAAAATATTTACATTTTACTTATTCTTATAAGCGTTGTGTAGGAATTTCCTAGTTTTCTCGGAGTAGGCCCCGACTTTGACAATAGAAACAATAATTTCTGTAGTAACAAATGTCAGAGTAAATTGCTGTCAATTGTTAAAACATAAATAAATGAGTATAACATATGCAATATGAATTTTCCAAAAAAAGAATTGATTGATACGGTCTATGTTCAGGGTGGCGTATTTTCGATGCCCATACAGGGGGGGTATCTCGGTAATTTTCAGAGATTAAAAAAAAACTATATTCCGAAAATTAAAAAAGATATCATAA